>SWDC01000158.1:600000-952790 GCA_004919715.1 Linderniella brevidens
TTTTTCTTTAACCCAAGTTTCATAATAAGAGAATGAACATCGTAGGGACATCTTACTATTGAAGCTTGATTTTAAACTGCAAATTATTTTTGGGTTAACCTATTAAATGTGATACGAAATGAAACTTCTAACATATTTATGTATAAAAAAGTATTTGTGCATCAGAATTAACGTAGGCGCAGAACACGTATCCTAATAAGTTGTACCAAACGTAACGTGATTAATGTACCAGTGAGCAGTCCGTGGGTATATCTTATCGCGGACTTCAATTGTACCACATGTATGTAATTTTTGATACAAAGATAAGTACAGATATTGTACCAAGTTTTACCGGTTACACGAATCCACAACGTGAATTATTAAATGAAAGCCCTAAAACAATAAATAAATAGAATCTTAATGAACACATTTTATAATAAGTTGAAAATTTTTAAATTTAACAAACATTTATGCTATGTTGTAGTAAGTTGTACTGACAATGTTCATCATCTTCTATTGCAACTTGAGGTTGAGTAATATAAAACCATGAGTGTAGGGGTTACTCCATAAAATATGATAGATGAAACATGTAACTGATATGGGTATGGAAATACTGTTTTCTGAAAAACTAAAATTAGAATTACTACAAAAAAGCTTACCCTAATTTATTGTACCAAATATACGTGTATAATATACTTTTCGGGAGCCGCTGATGGTACCTTACAGTGGACGTGTACCGTACCCCACCACACTAGTTTGCACTACCCATATATGTCCGATATTGTACCAAGTTAATCGGTCCAATTAATTAGCATCGACTAATAAATGTGAGCCCTAAAAATAATAAATTAGTAGATTATTGAACAATAACATCTATAGTAAGTTGAATATTTTCAATGTAACAAACATCCACATTATGTTCTAGTATGTTGTGCTTATATTGTTCATCATCTTCTAGTAATACTTGGGGTTTCGTAATATAAAACCATGAGTGAAGGTACTCTATCAAATATGATAAAAAGTGAAACATGTAACTGATATACGGGAAATATGGTTTTTTAAAATAAAAATTAAAATCCGAATTTCAATGAAAAACGATTACCCTAATTTGTTGTACCAAATATGCGTGTATAGTGTACCTCTATGGAGCCGTTGATAGTTCCTTACAGTGGACATTTACAGTACCTAACACTAGTTTGTAGTACCAAGATATATACCGATAATGTATCTTAGACATGTCCTTTCTGAGTTGGAAACGTTGTCAGAATATTACTTCTGAATATGTTAGAACTATATGACTTTTTGTACATGTAAGGGTATTCTTTCTTGTGTCAGAATTTATCATGCCTTTAGAATTGTACGTTCATGTGCATATTTTCCTTGATTTTATTTTTCAACACTCACTTGTACATCTTTTAATATAGAGTACTATTTTAACGCGTTTAGCATACCATATAGTATATGTTTGTTTTACCTTACACACGGTTATCGTACCTTGTTTAACATTGTTACTGTACCAATTATTTCAGGCATAACACTTTTTTTCCATAACGGTGACTGTTGCTAGAACAAATTCAACACTACACCCACGCAATAAACACGTTCGTAACCAAGATATTCATTTACAAATCAAAATACATCCAACATATTCCCAAAAATATATCATAACATATATGCAACATATGGACTAAAGAATAGAACAAGCAACTAGACTTATATGGTTAATATGGGTCCATAAGATGTCACCACAATCGGAACAAAAGCAAAAAAAAAAAAGCATATAAATATATGCAAAATAGAACAATATGCGTACAATATGCAGCTACAACTCCTCTACACATACAATGATTGTGCCCATATTTTTAACATATATTGTAATACAGATACATCTCCTCCCATATAAGCCTTCTCTAGTTTTGGGCATCCCAATCCCTGAAAAGATTTGACAACACTACGTTAAATAGTAAACAATAATATTGGACCATATAAATGTATGTCATAATAGACGAATAAGTAACATATAACAAGTAAATTGGTACACAATATACATAAAATTGGTACGACATAACAAATATCTAAAACCAAGCAGTAAAAACCACGTAGAACATCACTAAAGATGACTACACAGAAGAAAGGTGCAGATAATTAAAGAAAGGTGCAGAAAATGGAAGTTCTCTCTTGTATGTAGCAAAGAAATATAACTACAAAGTCAATCAATTGAACTCGTAAGAGTATGAATTGTTCAACAAAAGCAAAGAGCATTCGCATAATACTAAAAAAGCAGCAGACCGTAGCCAACCACCCACTAAGGAATAACCTACATAGATTTAATTTTTGGAAAATTCACAAGTTCAATTTCAAGCAAACCCGTAGTTTCTTTCTCGCCTATGTTGATTTCAAACAAGCACGCAATTTCGATTTTAGAACTACAAAGTCAACCAATTGCACTCGTAAGACAATGAGTTTTACAACAAAAGCAAAGGACATTTGCATATTACCAACCACCCACTAAGTAACCTACATCAATTTAATTCCGGCAAACTCACAATTTAGATTTCAAGAAAATCCATAATTTTAAGCTGGACTATATCCGGTAAAATATTAAAGTCTAAATAATCCTGACCCGAGAACAAAGCAGGAGATATTCTCGTGAGAACGATGCACGAGGCCGCATAGCTCGAAGAAGCACTGCTCATGTCGGTCGGGAAATGAACCGCTCGGGATTAAAGATCCTAACAGCCGGCTCGGGACAGGAAGCTGAAGGCAGAGATGTTAGGGTGCTCGGGAATTGCTCGCTTGATTCTCACCTGAGGAACTACGAATTAGACGTGGCCCACGACTGAAGAATCGCGAAAATTAACGTGAGAACAGGGAATAAGAAAGAGCAAGGAACAATCTAGAAAGCAAGAACCACTAAACAAGAATGTGAGAACATGGGATAATGAGATAATGAGGAGGAATGCAAAATGGGAAGTGGTACAAACGTGGGAAGTGGGTTGCTAAGAAAACCACCGAATGGAACCCACTAACATCAAGAATATCCAATTACAACTTACGAGGAGGCCCCAATCATAAATACCTCTTAACTACTCTAGTTTAAGGTATGTGTGAATCAACATACAAAAAGTACTAATTTTTACGATATGAAAGAACGAAGAGAGAGGACTCGAAGAGAGAATACCCTCCTGACTGAGGCAGGAGGGGGAAAACTCCCTCACCCCTACCTTTTGAGCGTTATAGGAAGACGACCCGCGGAGGCCGGGAAGCTTACGGAGCAAAAGGAAGGCAATCCGATATCCCGTTCGAGGTTTGCGACTAAGAAGAAGGCAAACCCGTTGCCCCGTGGCAGGTCGGATAATTTGACAGCATCTCTACGTTTGTAGGATCCCGACTATCCAACCTTCAACCAAATTAATGAGAATCGTTGAAGATTACAGTTTGAATCGAGGCGGAATTAACTAGGGTTCTTCACGTTTCTTTTAGAGAGTGAAAGTCTTTGTGTTTGAACTTGAATTCTCTATAGCTTCTTTTTCGAATGTTGATTCTCAAAATATTGATTGTATTTCTCAATGAATTCGATACATGGTAAGCTCTACTTACATGTATGTATACCGCCAAACTAAGTGTATATTTTCTAAGTAGTCCTATAAATGTGGCTTATTACATATTATCCCAAACTACTTATTTACAAGGGAAGTCTAAAGATAACATAAAAATTTGAACACAATTCTAAGATCTAACGATCTCACCCTTTGTTTCAATCTTCGCTTGAGAATTTGTTATCTTTGTCTTCAGAAAGTAGGAATGCAAAGCCCAAGAGCCACTTCATATTGACTTACATTTCTCAAATCAATCGCTATCGAATTACTTCAATGACTCTTTCCATGAGGGCTCGCTCTTCGAGAATAAAATCATCTGAAGGTGTTGCGTTGCCCAAGGCTTCTAGATACTCCTTCATGTCTTGAAGGATAATCTTCAAAGTTCCGTCGTAGCCTTTGGCCACATCAGACTCTATGAATATGTGTTTCTCTATTTTATGATTGAGATAGACAACGCAAAGCTCCGACTCTTTGAAGATGAGGTACTTCAAGTATTCATCGAGATCAGGATAGTAGAGTCTTGGTTTTTTCAGGTTGACCTTCCTTGAATTGTTCTCTAAGGCCATGTGAAGGTCTTGAGCAGCGTGAAACTTGACTTATCATAGCATGTATCTCTTGAGTGCTTTGAAACCCATTATGTATCTATCCTCCTTGAGAGTGAATGCTCGATAGAAATAGAACATTAATTAACTTCATTGAGCTTGAAGAGTTGTAAGTCTACTTCTGAGACTTTGTCCTTTGTTCCATCCTGACGTTCGACCACATAGACTGCATATTAGGTTTGCCCCACGTTGGGATTGTTCAACGTCACGAATGGTGTAGATCTTTGCCTTCATTTTTAGTTGCCTTCTGAGCCACTCCTTCGTAAGTTTTTAAGGATCGGCGAACATTCAGGCCTAATATGTACAAGTGCCCGATTGTCTTTGTTCCTTTTAAGCGAGTGAGTCCTCAAAGTTCGAGCTCATCAAGTGTCTTCAGCTTGTCTTCCCGTCACCATATCCGCTTCCGTATTTCCTCTTGAAGAGAGCTAAGATCTTCACGTTCTTCCATGGGCATTCCACCTTCAGCTTCTCTCATTTTAGAGCATTTTGGCGTGTTTGGTGTAGGTTCAACCACTTGATGGGCTAGAAGTTGTGGAGATCTTCTATCTCTTGCTCGTAGTTCTCTCCTTCTTTGGGTTCTTCTCCATGAAACAGAATACGTCTAATGAAGCCTTCCTAAGGAAATATATGACATTCTCCAATCGGTTTCAAATGGCTTCTTCGATTTCTTGAAGTTTTCTCCAACGCTCTTCCATGATGTAGTCGACCGATTTATGTGGAACAAATGTTGGTGAGCTTGATAGAAGGATACCTAGCGTGTTTGAAGCTTAAGCAGGTTTGGACTTTGATGAGAGTGGTGTGGATTTTCGTGTGAGTGGAGGTGGAGTGGATGGTTTTGGTGATGGTGAGGTTGGAGGTAGTGGTGTAGGTTGAGTAATTATTTGTCTGGATGATGATGGTTGTAATGACGAATGTTGAGTTAGTTGTGAAGGTGTTGGTTGGGATGATTGTAGTCGTTGTGAGGAGCTTGACTCAGTGACACATACGCGTTTCTCCCTTTCGTGACGCTCGTCGGGATCGTCATGTTGACACTTGTGTGATGGTATGTCCTCGCGACAAGTGAGCAGTGGGTGTTGAGTCGTTGTCGGAGCTCAGCGAGGCCGGGTGTCAATCGTTCCTCGGACATGAGGTGTGTTATTATTATGTCATAAAACTCAGGGATTGACATTGTATATGGGTTTACTATGGTGTTATTATGGGTGAGGACAGTGAGGTGGTTGGTGGTGGTGACGAATCATCTCTCATCAATGCTTTGCCTTTGTCCTTGAGTGTATTTCCGACTAACGCCTCGACCCTTTGCATTAGGTTTTAAAAGTCTGAGAGAAAGAAGCAAGGGCGGACTTTCGACGATGATAGATGAGGTCCTGTAAAGGTAATAAACCTCTAGATCCACTAATGCGTTCCGGTCTCACGACATCGGAGTAGGTTATCGATGTGTGGCCTGCACTTACTATGACATGACTTTTGGTCGGTCCTTATGACACATTTAGGGGAGATGTCACTCGGATCGTTTAGATAGGTTCACAGAGACCTGTAGCGGTAATCACCAAACAGGGCCAGTTAGGCTTCCCGCTGACATCGCTCTCAAGAATAGCTTAGGAGGATGACCTGTTACCATTGTTGCGTTTGATGTTGCAGTGGTGGGACTACCTTCTAATCCTAGAAGCACGTCTTTAATAGACACATCTATGGAAGTTCAGACTTGGCCACTAAGACCAAGTGAAGAGGGTGTAAAAAGTGTATGTGTCCTAGTAAAATTTAAAAATGTAGGGAGCCCCTATGCCTAATTGGGTGGTCTGGTTTATTTTTGAGGTAAGGGTTAGCATGGTTATGGCAGAGGAAGCTCCGGTTATTGGATCGTTGAGGAGCTTTGTCACGTCTCACGCTGGTGGCCCGTCCTACCGTAGGTACGTTGGCCGTCGTCATTGGATGAATTAGATTCAGTGTGTTCGGACTACGCGGCGGCTGGTGTTCACTCAGGACCCTCATTTTCACTCGGCTGAGTCCCGGGGTTACGTTCAGTGGGGTTTGGCTAAACCATAGGGACATGGATATCGTGCTTCCGATAATAGGTTATTAAAGTTGTATCGGTTGGAGCAGCAAGCTGTAGCAGTTATGTCGGGATCAGCATGCGACATAGTCTAGGTTCGGGCTTTGCCTTCTGAAAATATTTTAAGCACGGAGGAACGTACTTTTCTTAAGAAGGCCGCCTTGGGATCACTTGGGTGGTGTCCATGAAGTATTGAATGATAAGATATTGAATCGTCTTGGACTGTTTGGACTTGTCTCTTGTGTGGATTTACTCTGCCAAGTCGTTTCACATGATTTGTGCGAAGTTATACTATCTCGAATCCCGTGAAGGAGAGGTATGATCGAGAGGTTGCACCTATCGTAGCTGGTGTGCTTCGTGGAGGGGCATTTGTTCACCAGGCTAAATAAGGTCATCCATGGATGTGATATCTTATTTTGTTGAAAAGAAGATACCTTCTGCAATGGCGGTTCGTGGCCCATCTGTAGCATGTCTTGTAGAAGGATGCATTCAGAGAGTAAATCTTCGTAGGTTGACCGTTGGGAATGTGCAACACTCTTCTTAGAAGTGTTTTCGTGATTTGGACTTGGGTGTCGTGGATGGTTGCCTCCAAGTAGGTCCGATTGTTCGTCATGTCGTTCTTTGAGAGTGCCCTTGGATTGTTGCAAGTACACTTTGGGGACTATAGGTGTGAGGGTGAATGCACGCCACAAGAAGTGACGTCTGAGGATGGATATTATGATCTCGTCCGAGCTTTGAAGTCGGAGAGGACCAACCGGAAATTATTGCCTTGTCCGAGTAAGTCCTGCCTGATCGAGAAATATACCCCGATCTCGTGACAAAAGAACACCTTCGTGGATCCGATAGGTTATCACCACCGTTCGTCACGAAGGAGGATATTTCCCAAGGCATCGAAGAAAACAATCTCGGAAAAGTGCGAACGATAGAAAATGTCCTCCGGGACAAGGAAAGGCGAACGACCACCACTTTCCACCTCGACCACTTCATCCCAACGCATACACAATGCCCCTCACGCTAACTACACGACTAACTATTTTTACCAGCCTACTATCGATCGAAAACCGCTCCACATGCAAACAAGCATTACTTGATCGGATTGTTGACCGCCCCGACTCCTCGCCTGCCATGTGTTGTGATGCCTCCAAGAGCCTCAAGCAACGAAACGATGATCCTAACGATCAGGATCGCCCTGAGGGAAAAAGAGGCAACAAACCACCAAAGGCAGACGGGGATGCCGAGCCCAAGGAAGAGGAAAACCACCATCATCCTCTACACCCCGACCTTCAATATCATCCGAACAACCACCAACGCAAACCGTTGCCACTCAAACACCACAACAATCAACTATTTCCGAAAAACACAAACCACCACTCAATCCCTAGCACCACCACAACCGCTACTCAAACTTTCCAAAAAACTACTGCTCTGGAGCAGCCAACCTCCTATTATTTCCAACCCACATCCCTAAATTAGAGACTACATTGTGAAGGAGGAATGGCTGACGAAATCGATGACTAAAGAAGTCGTACGCAACCGCCTAGAGATGAACGTCAGGTATTTCCTAAGGCATCGGCCGACATTTTCCATATGGAGCCTAACGAGGAACATGAAGGGGAAGACCACAGACGTGAGATTCCTGAACTCTCGGAGCTTATTAACCTATGAGTCGATCAGCCACCAAAAGTGAGCCATGAAAAAGTGCTGATCGAGACTACGTGGGAGAACAAGAGAATAACAACTCCCTTCATGGAGGACTAACGCCTAAAATTTGGAGGCACCCCGACAAAATAAGGAGGGATGATGAAGAGCTATCCGGGTCTGACGCACCTGAAAACTACAAGACAGGGGTTCGAGCATCTATACATGTTCTATCAGCTAACTGCTTCAAGGGGGTAAGTAAAGAGATATCGAAAAGGAGAAACAAGGAGAACACCTCCATCTTTACTATCGTGGAAGTGAAACACACGGTTGGCAGGTTCTCAACTGCAATATACTACATCAAGAGAGTATACAGATCCCGAGAACAACTAACTGACGTTGACCTAACCTCCTAACCTCAAGAAGACGTCCTCTAACTGTTCGTGCTATATAGCAAATTCGTCTTGAGGAGCTTCAAATATCAAGCGAGGTTCGAGGCGCTGAAGAGATACATTATGAGGCAGATTAAATACCACACCGCTGAAGCCCTTCAGATCGCATTGGAAAACAATATAAAGAAGGTCAATGAGTCACGCCCACTCAATAGCGCTGACGAGATAGACCATAATCTAGAGAACTACATCTTCACAAGGCAAGAGCTAACAATCACTTACTTCCAACCAAGGGAAAAGAAGACGCACATGCTCGTCCTTTCGGAGATATCGAAGTTCTGTAATGAAACTAAAAACACGCCTCGCCTCTCCGGGTCCCGAAATCTATCGCAAAGACCTCAAAGTAGAAGAAGGCCCTCTGTTCGAAACGATCTTAGAAGAAATCGTAGACCAGTTGTCCTTATCGAAGAACATAAGGCAATATGAGGTTGCTCCAGAACTTCAACGATCCTTTTACTCCCACCAAAAACAAAGATGAAGACGAAGACGCTGAATCGAGAATCAGACACAAAGGGGGAGATTGTTAGATATATGTTGTGTTCGGTATTAGTTTGTCTTTGTTTTGTACTTAATAGATTAGATTCTATTTTATAGGTCTAAATGTAAATTGGGTGGGTTAGGACTTTCGTATAATATACAAAAGTATGTGGTATATATACTAAACCCTAACACTTTTCTTTTGGGAACCATTCCTGAGAAACGAGTTACACACACTTAGGTTTTAATGAAAATCTCAAGCATTCCACCATTTAAATCGTTGATTATTAGGTCTTTTGGAACCTACAATATTGAAAATTAATATCGAAAAGTTGGTATCGAAAACGGTATCGACGAGTTTTAGTTATCGCGTAGGATATCGAAAAGTTGAGTATAGCAAACTTTTTGATATCGAAAACTTGTTTATTGAAAAAGTTTAATACTGTATCAAAAACTTTCAGTACCAATTACCTAAGTTCTCTGTATAAGTTTGTGATAAACTCACTTTGCGATAAGGTTTTTGATACTAAAATTTTCATGTACCGAAAACTTTTCTATTCTCGATTAATTACACTGGAATCGGGTAATCGAACGAAACACTTAGTTTTTCACTTAGAAACACTCGATTAAACACGTAAGCAAAATAGGTCAAATTTTAAAAAATTTGGTTGAAATGCTGCGAAGAACAATTTTTGATCGAACTTCAAAATTCGTAAAAATCGGTCAATTTAGTTAGTGAAATTCCAACACAGACCAATTTAAAACATTCGATCAAACCTTAATAACAACAAAACATGATGAATTTTGAAGAATCAAATCAATATCGCGATGAACATATTATATATTTAATTTTAAATAATAATCTACTCACTCATTGCAAAAGGAAAAAAGCTCCTGAAGAATTAAACTCACGACACAAGCCATAATCCGCCATCTTAGAACCAATGTTGCCATCTTCTCCCACTCCAAGTAATAAACTCGACCGAAACACAAACTCTGTCGACAACATAAGGTGACACACCTAGTTAGCCTTGTCATCTCGATGCTTGGCCTATTTAACCCCGATCACGCCGAATTTTAGTTTTGTGATTTCGGGTTATTGCGAATTCTTGCTTCTTAAAGTCGAGACCCTATTCATACTTGTGCAGAATGCACTCTAAGCGTTATAATATTTATGTTGAGAGGTTTTTTGGTTATTTAGATTGGCATGTGCAACTTGTTTGTTAGAATATTGTGGGCTGATTTCGATGTGCAAAATTTATGATTGTTCTAGAGCTTCTTCATGTACATTGCTTCGTTACTAGTTCAAAATGATTAATTTCATATTTCGCACGATGCCATGGTTATGTCATAATCGAGGTTCAGATGTGTGTTATTCGTGTATAATTTCATATTCGTGAGTTGGTATTTTAATGACGCTTGTGTGCTAGTTTGATGTGTTTATGCGACGTTCAATTCGGTTTGAGATTTTTTGGTTCAAATCACAATGCATATGATGAAAGTTTGTTCTGAGCATGTGCAATTTGGTTTTGATGCGAGTTTCATTTTGAAGAGATATTTTGGAGAAATTTTGGAGATCTCATTTTCTTATCAATGTTTTTTTAACGTTGGATGATATATCAGTTCGTTTTTGCTTTGATTTTTTGCTTTTGTTAGATTGTTTTTTTACGGCGTGGAATGTTCCTTTTTTGTGTGCGCTTTATAGAGGTTTTGTTCACATAACAGTTCCAAACAGACTCCATTTTTTTCAATATATGTTTTAACATCATTTGCACTCAAATTTGTATTCTTGTTGTATCATGATTGAAACACATTAGTCATATGTTTATTAAAAGTTTGTCATATAACCTGATATAAATAAAGAATTTGTAGGTACAAAGCGATGGATAAGAGTGTTGGCCTTGGCATATGAGTCTTGATCATTTGCTGTATTTTTCTATCGGCCGCATTCGTTCAGTCCCTGCTCCTCAAAAACGTTCACTACCCCTTTTTTACATCAATCATAAGGCTAATGGGCCATTTACCTAATAAATAAAATGTAGGCCCAAAAACACAAAATATAAAGTCCAATACTAAAAATATTAATTTCAACACTCCTCCTTAATATTTTTACCTTGTATACCTAACAATTCACGAAGGTAAACAAGCTTATCGCTCGGGAGTGCTTTGGTGAAGATATCCGCCAATTGGTCTCCAGTCTTCACGTACTTGATCTCGATCTCTTCATCTTCAACCACCTCTCTAATGTAATGGTGCTTGAGATTAATATGCTTCGTTCGGCTATGGAATACCGAATTCTTCGACATCGCAATCGCCGACTTGTTGTCACAAAAGAGAACCGTCGGCATATTTTTCTTCTCCTACATATCTTCAAGAATCTTTCTCAACCACATTACTTGCTTCGTAGCTCACTTACCGATACGTATTCGGCTTCGACCGAAGAATGAGCTACCCTCTCTTGCTTCTTCGACGTCCAACTAAACACTCCGGATCTGAGTGTATATGTGTATTCGGAAGTACTCTTCATATCATCCATACTCCCGGCCCAATCACTATCACAAAACTCAAACAACTCCGGGCTTTCTTTTTCATTTCTCTCATACATAAGACCCAAACTTTTGGTACCTTGAATGTACCTCAACACTCTTTTGGCAACTCCAAAATGTGTCTTGCTCGGTCGATGCATAAACCGAGACAACAATCCCGAAGCATACATGATATTGGGCCTCATAGTGGTAAGATATAACAAGCTCCCAACAAGATTTCTATATTGTGCCGCATCGGCAATACCACGACCATCCTCTTTCACCAATTTTTCATTCACCAACAACGGAGTCGTAACCGGGTTACACTCTTCCATCTTGAACTTCGCAAGAATATTTTGGGCATACTTCATTTGAGAAATAAAAACACCCTCTTCTCCTTGATCAACTTCAATCCCCAAAAAATAATGTAACAAGCCCAAATCATTAATCTCATATTTCCCCAACATATCATTCTTGAACTCAAGCATCATCTTCTCATTATTTCCCGTAAAAATCAAGTCATCAAAGTAAAGAGAAACAAGAAGTATAGAATCGGTACATTGCTTAATATACAGCGTCGGCTCACTTGGACTCCTCTTGAATCCTTTATCGGAGAAATATGCATCGATATTCCCGTACCACGCACGCGGGGCTTGCTTCAATTCATACAAGACTTTCTTCAATTTGTATAATTTCTCTTCTTCACCTTCCGCCTTGCATCTTTGTGGTTGCTCTACATATACCTCTTCTTTCAACACTCCATTCAAGAAAGCCGACTTCACATCAAGTTGGTAAAGTTTTCAACCTCTGTGTGCCGCCAAAGCAATCAACAACCGAATAGTCTCATGTCGAGAAACCGGCGCAAATGTCTCATGATAGTCAACACCGGGTTGTTGAGAGTACCCTTTCGCCACCAATCTCGCCTTGTACTTTTGCACCGAACCATCCGGGTTAGTCTTCATCTTGTATATCCACTTCAACCCAACAACGTCCTTCTCCTTCGGCTTCTCAACCAACTCCCTTGTCTCATTTTTCTCTATCATTTTTAGCTCATCTTCCATGGCATTTCTCCAAACTTCTTCGCCAATAGCTTGCTCAAAGCTCTCCGGCTCAACAACAACAAAATTACACCTTGCATAAATTTTACTTAAACGATATTATTTGTTGGAGATGATGATCTCGACCCGATATTATTTGTTTGGAGATGATGACCCTTCATCTTCAACATCATGTCCACTACCACTTGGCTCTTCTAGGGCATCACTATGAATCGAAAATGACACACTTTCAACACCTTTTTCTTTCCAATCCCAAGTGTCCTCATTAAAAATCACATCCCGACTCTCTATCACCTTGTTTCTCTTCAAGCTAAAGAGTCAATATCCCTTCGATTTTATACTATAGCCAACAAAGACACACTTCTCGCCTTTATCTTCAAGCTTATGCATCATTTCTTTCGGAACATGAGCATAGCAAATGGAACCCAACACCTTCAAGTGATTCACTGATGGCTTTTTGCCTCCGGACCAAGCTTCAAATGGGGTCTTGTTCTCAACCGCCTTCATGGGACACCGGTTTAATAATTAAACGGCCGTGTATGTTGCTTCGGCCCAAAATGTCAACGATAGCCTCTTCTCTTTCATCATCGTTCTCGCCATTTTGACAATGGTCCTATTCTTCCTCTCGGCCACCCCGTTTTGCTCCGTTGTAAATCCAATCGTCAATTGCCTCTCTAGGTCAATATTCTCACAAAACTTCTCGAACTCCTTAGAGTTGTACTCACCACCTCTATCACTCCTCAATTTTTTTAGTAACATGCCACTTTGTATCTCCACCATTCTTTGAAATTTTTTGAAGACATAAAGTGCTTCCGACTTTTGCCTCAAAAAATAAACCCAACACATTCTTGAATAATCATCAATGAAGGTGATGAAGTACCAGTTTCCGCCATGTGAATTCGTGCTCATGAGACCACAAATATCGGTGTGAACAAGCTCTAATGGTCCTCTTGCTCTCCACGCCTTCTCCTTAGGAAATGACTCTCGATGTATCTTGCCGAGAGCACATGCCTTGCATACGCCACCTTTCTCTTCTATTGTTGGTGGTCCATACATCATTTCCTTCTTACTTAGCAACTTCAAGCTCTCAAAGTTTAATGACCAAACCTCTTGTGCCACAACCATGAGCCTTCTTCAACACCAACCTTCAAGGCAACACTTCTTTCGGGCTTGAGAGTGAGTGAAAAATTTCTATTCCTCTCCATTTTGACTACGACAATCAATTCTCTCTTCTTCTCAACTTTATCAAATATTCGACAAGCCGCAACATCAAAGTGAACCGCATGACCATGCTCAATCAATTGCCCAACACTTAGCAAATTTTGAGCCAAATCCGGCACAAGCAAGACATCGTGGATTAGCATCCTACCCTTCTTTGATGCAACCGCAATTGTACCTCTTCCCTTGGATTTCACCACTGCACCGTTGCCCATTGTAATTTGAGTCGTGACGTTGCTATCGAGCTTGCAAAAGATAGACTCATCACCCGTCATATGGTTGCTACATCCACTATCAACAAACCACACGTCTTCCTTCTTCTTGATTGCCGATTGGCATGCATAGAAAGTGCTTCCATCACCTCTCTTATCGGGATGCTTTTCTTCGGTGTAGTTTGCTTGCTCCTCATTTTTTAATCTACAAAACTTTTCTTTATGGCCGAACTTCTTACAATTATAGCATTGAATCTTCTCCTTGTTCCGACAATTCTTTTCGATATGGTCCGATTTCTTGCAAAAGTTGCAAGTTCTTCCACTTTGGTTGGCACCACTACCACCGCCTTGACCGAATCTACCTCCAAATCGACATCGGCCTCTACACCACTATAACCACCACGATACGTATTCTCGGTAGTTGTCTTTTGCTAATGCTCTTTCACATTCACCTTCGATTGAAAGGCGCTTTCAAGAACTTGATCACCACGCCTATTCAGTCTTTTCTCATGTCTCTCAAGAGAGCCCATAAGATCATGCACACTCATCGTAGAGAGGTCTTTGGTTTCTTCAAGAACTGCCACAATATTGTCATACTGCGAAGGGAGACTAATCAAAATCTTCCCGCACACCGATTTATCGATCAACGCTTCACCCAAATTCTTTATTTGATTCACAATCTCAATCACCTTAGAGAAATACTCTTGAAAAGTCTCTTTCTCCCTCATTTACAAATTTTGAAACTCCATTTTCAAGCCCAAGAGTTTCACCGCCCTAACCTTGTCGGTTCCTTGAAACTCCCTTTGCAAAATCTCCCACGCCTCCTTCGAAGTTTGATCCCCGATTATCCTCAGAAAAATCTTGTTGGAAATGCCTCCTTGAATCAAGTAAAGTGCCCCTGCATCCTTCTTTCGGTTCTCGTTCTCGTCGGGATCCACTACGATATTCCCCTTTTCATCCTTCTTTTCTTTAACCTTCTCATTTTTTACATAACCCTCTTCCACAATATCCCATAAATCTTGTGAAATCAAGAGTGTATTCATCTTAATACTCAAATAATCGTAACTCTCACCGTCAAATATGGGTTCCTACCTTGAGGAGCCCAAGCACCTCCTTGCATAGCCACGATGCTCTATTCTCAACCTTAAATTGATTTTTCTACTCAAATGGAAGACACCCACTTGAAATCACTCAATCCAAAAGCTCTGATACCATTTATGTTGGCCTTGGCATATGAGTCTTGATTATTTGCTGTATTTTTCTATCGGCCGCATGCGTGAAGAGAGGTCATGAAGGAAGGGTTCTGCTCAAATTTTTTTCGTTCAGTCCCTGCTCCTTAAAAACGTTCACCGCCCCTTCTTTACATCAATCATAAGGCTAATGAGCCATTTACCTAATAAATAAAATGTAGGCCCAAAAACACAAAATATAAAGCCCAATACTGAAAATATTAATTTCAACAAAGAGGTGGACGAAAGAGACAAATACTTTTTCGCAATATTGACTCATTCCTTGATCTTGTAAAAAAGAATATGAAGACACCGAACGGTATGATTCCATGTCCTTGTCGTGTTTGCCACAATACAAGGAAGTAAATGAAGCTTTATTTGAATTAGGCGAGTTCTTTAAACAAATATGTTCGAAGACATTGAAGGTGAGGGATGATGGAAAGGAATATGCATATGATCTCGTGCAAGTTGGAAATTTTCCAACATTTTTTTACAGTTATGGTACATTGCTGTCCACATACCAACGGCCGCTAAAATTGTTGGACCAGTTCAATTATGTTGGGTGTACCCTATTGAAAGACACTTTTATTTTACCATGATACATTACCTATTTAGTCGTCTAATAAACTTATGCTTGTCTTACAAAATTTCATTTTACTACGCTACATTAATTTCTCAGTTGTGTAATAGACTTATTTTTGTTTTAGGTACTTGGGTACACTCAAAGAATTTGTTCGTAACACGGCTCGTCCCGAAGGCTCAATTCTAGAAGGATACATTGTCAAAGAAAGTTTGACCTTCATATAGAGGTATCTTGATGGGATTGAAACTAAGTTCAATCCAAAACCTTTGATGACGATAAAGTTATAAATGGACTTTTAGTGTTATCCACGAGAGTACGTCCATTTGGCGTATTAGACCCGGGCCCGTTCTATCTGATAAAAATTAGACAAAGCTCATCGATTATCTTAAATATTGTAAAGAAGTTGAGCAGTAGTAACTTATTCACTTTATAACTTAGTTGTCTTTTCTTTATGCTCACATGTAGACGTTTTCTCAGAATACTTGGTATGACATCAGAAGAAACTAGAAGTTCAGAATATCTCAAGGAGAGGCACATGCAATAATTCACGAGACGGTTTACAGAACATGTAAGAAGTTTCTTTCCTGAATATTTAGTTTGTAAATCTAGATAAATTCGTTACACGCCCAAAGAGTTGGAAAGCTAGTGGTGAGATATGGGCTATCACAAATGGTCATATTAGGTTAAACACAAGATGCTATTCGGGTTGCATGGTGATGAAGTTCGATTGCATACAAAGGATTGTGATAACGAACTGGTCGTAAAGGGACAACATAAAAATTGAACTATAGAGTTTTTTTGATTGCTTAGCTGATTTAACAAGTGCAGCAAGTCTTTTACATTAATGATATTAAACTTGGTAGCAATTGGCAACTAGTGCAAAGAGTGCAATGCATCATAGACGGTTGTGGGATCTTCCAATATGGATGTAGAATATCATTATAGCGCCCAAAATAACCTAGTGACACCATTACAGCAGTTTGAACATGAAAGAGTTCAAGAAGTTTTCGGAGCCCGACGGAATATATTTTATTATTGTTGTTTTGAGGAATATTTTTGTATTATATATCATAGTAATTATTAGGAAAAATAATTTAATGTGACAGAATTCTTTGTTACAATTATTTTTTTCATATGTTTAAACGTGAGGAAGTTCAAAATATATGACAAAATGATACATATTGTGAAAATAATTTGTCACAATAAGATTTATATGCGAGGAAATTGCATTTGTGAGGAATAAAATATCTTCGCATTACGTGCGATTTGGTATTATGTAAATCCTAGAATATTCAACTAAACAAAGATTACAGCGATTTTACCACAATTTGATCGAAAAAATTCAAGCTTGGCGCGGGGTGTGTGTGGGAGAACTTGAGAGCATTGTATTTTTCTCTTAAGGGGATAACTTCACACACAAGACACACTAAAATGTGTGTTAGGGTTTTAGTATTTATACCACAATTTGGTATATAATACTTAGGCCCTAACTAGCCGAATTACATTAAGTAAATCACTAGACCCTACAGCATAAAGTCTAGTTCACTTAATTAAACTACAAAAACTGTGAAGATCTTCTTTGTTTTTGGGTTGAGACTTTGCTCCTTGTGAAAGTTTCACAGTTATAGAGTTCGAACCCAATACTATGCTTCCCTTGTGAATGTTTCACAGTTATGGAGTTCGAACCCAAGACTGTGCTTCCCTTCTCATTTTCTCTACATAAGATCTAGATTATCATTGGAGAAGTTCACTTCAATGTGCTTCTCTTCTAGGAGTATACGAGATTATCTAGGAGAAGTTCATAGTGAGATCCGTGTTTCTCTTCTATAATGATTGAGAAATTCATCATGTGTATCTCTTTTGCTCCCCCCCTCTTTTTCTTGATTGAGTAACCCCAAATCTTGTGAATAAGGTTGAAGGCTTAATTGGGTTTGATAAAGAAAAAGAATGTCGGAGAAGGCCCAAAGGGAAAAAATTAAAGGATTTATAATTTGGGCTAAGTGAGGAATTTCCTAATATGCTTTTATCATTTTCAGGACGAATTAACATAAAAGTAAGAATGAAGCTACGAAGTACAAACCAAAGAATAGTCATTTGAAGTGTGACACACTCAAGAAAAAGTTATTGAGGTTCAAATTCTCACATATATGACATGGCTTTGTGTCTAGTGAAACAAAAAGCTCTTTGAATAAAAGAATGTGACGTGAATTTTTAGGCAAAGAACTAAGCATATATATCGAAGAAATATTTTTGTGAGTAATTCAAAATAGGCAAAATTATCGTCAACCCCCATTTTTTATTATTACTTTATCTATTCTATTATAAAAAATTTTGAAAAATAGTGTCACGCAAGATAATCAAGGAATATCGAGAAGCACATAGAGTATCAAATAGAAGCATAGTAGAACATGTAAAGCACATGTCAAGTAAGATTGAGATTAAACATGCCTAATTTAGCAATAAGGAATTGGAATCGTTTTTCATCCAATGCCTTAGTGAATAAGTCGGCAAGTTGAAGCTCCATTTTAACAAAATACATATCTATAGTGCCTTTTTCTACATGATCTTTTATAAAATGATAGCGAATATCTATATGTTTCGTGCGTGAATGATGAACAGAATTGCAAGTAATGGCAATAGCGCTTTGAGAATCACTGTAAATGGGAATGTTATTAAATTCAAACCCGTAATCGCATAGTTCTGTCCGCATAGAACTTGCGAGCAACAGCTGGCAGCCGCGACGTACTCCGCCTCGGCCGTCGATGTTGACACGCAATTTTGTTTCTTTGAGGACAAGCAGACCAACTTTTCGACTAAAAATTATGCTCTGCCAGACGTGCTTTTTCTGTTCATTCGACAACCCGCATAATCAGCGTCAGTATAGCCAATTAATCTAAAATCAGTATCTTTAGGATACCATAGCCCTAAGTTTGGAGTTCCTTTGAGATATCGGAGAATTCTCTGGACGACATTCATGTGGGACTCCTTTGGATCAGCTTGAAAGCGGGCACATAGGCAAGTTGCGAAATGATGTCGGGTCGGCTGGACGTCAAGTAGAGAAGAGATCCGATAATGCTCCGATAGGTTGTGATGTTGACGGCCTTTCCAGACGGATCAGTATCCAATTTGCAGTTTGTTGCCATGGGAGTATTCATCGGTGTGCTCTTGTCTTGATTGAATCTCTTCAGAATATCTCGGATATACTTGGTTTGACTGATGAAGATTCCATTTTCGAGTTCCTTTACTTGTAATCCAAGAAAAAATTGGAGTTCTCCCATTAAACTCATCTTGAATTTGGTGTTCATGAGATTACTAAATTTTTGACAGAGCCGTTCATTCGTTGAGCCAAAAATGATGTCATCAACGTAAACTTGAACGATCATCACGTCTTTGCCTTACCTTTTGAGGAAGAGTGTCGTATCGATTGTTCCTCTGATGAAGTTGGACTTGACTAAAAATTTGCTCATAACATCATACCAAGCACGAGGGGCTTATTTTAGTCCATAGAGAGCTTTGTCCAATCGAGACATGATCAGGATCGTTCTCGTGCATGAACCGTCGGGTTGAGCGACGTGGACTTCTTCTTTTAATCGCCGTTGAGAAAGGCGGTTTTAACATCCATTTGATAGACTTTGAAGTCTTTATGAGCCGCGTATGCTAGAAATAAGCGAATAGCCTTAATACGTGCAACTGGAGCATACGTCTCGTCGTAGTCAATTCCTTATTGTTGATTGTATCCCTTAGCGACGATGCGTGCTTTTTGCCTGATGATTTCTCCATCCTCATTCTTCTTGTTTTTGAAAACACATTTAGTTCCAATGATTATTTTGCCTTGAGGTCGAGGAACTAATGTCCAAACTCGTAGACGCTCGAATTAGTTGAGTTCATCTTGCATCGCTATTACCCAATTCGGGTCTTTAAGAGCTTCGGCTACCTTAGTTGGTTCGCTCGAATTAGACGTCCTAGTGCGTACTCCACTTGAAGGATCACCGATGATTTGGTTAATAGGATGAGCTCGAGTCCATTTGCGTTTATGAGGAATAATTGAAGTAGATCCTCTATTGGTTTGTAGATCGAGACATCCTGAATTGATGGGCTGATCATTCGTAGTTGGGAAATTCAATTCTGAGGTTGAATTGGAAGGAGTTTCCTTATCTGTATTTGTAGGAGCTGCAGCACTAGTTGAAGGTTCAAAATTAGGAGATTCTGTAACATTTGTTGGAGTCTGAGAATTGGGAGTCTCAATTGGAATTTCATCCGTAGAGGGAGAAGGAGCACTGCCTGGTAGTGAATGAGAGGAAGCAGGCATTTAAAACTCGTTTCGATAAAAATGTTCAAATAGAGAATCTAAATCTTCCAGGTCGGCGGAAATTGCTTCTTTTGACTTTGAAGTAGAAGTTGTCGAAAGTTGTTGACTTTGTGCCAACTCGTCTATAAGCTCGGGTTCCGAACTGTTTTGTTCAGAAGCCAAGTCGGTTACTTCCTGAAAAGTGATGTTGTAGCTTTCCAAGATAGTACGTGAAGACTTGACATAGACGCGGTATGCTTTAGAAGTGAATAAATATCCAACGGAGACGGCTTCAAATGCTTTAGGGTCGAACTTGCTTCGATGCTCTTGATCGTTGGCCACAAAACATTTGCACCGAATACTTTAAAGAATGAGATATTCGGAATCCTTTGATTAATCATTTCATACGGCGCCTTTTCAAAGCGTTTGTGAATAATCGCCCTATTTTGCGTAAAGCACGTGATACTCACTGCTTCAGCCCATAGAAAGTGAAGGAGACCGGAATGGATCAGCATTGTTCTTGCAGCTTCAACAAGAGTCCGGTTTTTCCGTTCTATGACGCCATTCTGTTGAGGCGTTTTAGCGGCTGAAAATTGTTGAATAATTCCAAGTGACTGATAATAATTGTTGAGACGTTGATTCTTGAATTCAGTTTCGTTATCAGTCTGGATTACTTGGATTTTCTTTTGCAGGAGATTCTGAGTCATATTCACAAAGATGATTATCAAGTCTCCAGTCTCAGCTTTTGTTTGGAGATATCTTGTCCATGTGTAGCGAGAATAATCGTCGACAATTACTAACACATATTTACGACTATTGATACTTTGTGTACGCATTGGTCCACAAAGGTCCATGTGAAGTAATTCCAAGGGTCGCAATGTAAAAGCAACTTGCTTGAGTTTGTGTGATGCTCGCTTCATTTTTCCTATTTGACAAGCCGAACAAGTATGCTCTTGATGTATGAAAATAGTTGGTAGACCGTGTACCAACTTTTTGGTTGAGAGTTTGTGAAGAGCTTTGAGATTTAGATGAGATAATCGTTGATGCCATAAGTTGTTCCTCTTGATTGTAGTCTATCAGATGAGGCAAACAACTGTCAAAGGTCAAACTGTTGTCAGATTGATGGTGTATAGATTTGATCTTCGTGATCCTTGTAGAAGTACTTGATTCTGATTATTCAAAATTATGCACTGATCAGCTAGAAACACCACTTGAAATCCTTTGTCGCAGAATTGCCCTGTGCTAAACTTATTGTGTTTAAGACCTTGGACGTAAGAGACATCTTTGATCGTCAAATTCTGCAGTAGAATATCTCCAAAGCCTAGTATTGGAGCTGAATCGTTGTTACCGAATCTGACTTTTCCGTTGTAACGGTCTCGGTAGTTGCTCAACATCTTGATTTTCCGTCATGTGTGAGGAGCAACCAGAATCTAAATACGACACATGATGGATCTGCATAAAAATTTTTAGAGAGACTTAGGTACCCACTTAGTAGTAAGTCCTCTCGGATTAGCAGATTTGATAGGTAAGGTTTGTTCATTTTTGGTTCCTAAACCATTTATGTTTTTAGGTACCCAAACCAACTTGGTATTAGTTGGTTTATGTGGTACCTCTTTAGGCAATTTGGCCTTTTGGGCTTGCGTTGGCCTAGATGGTGTCTTGGGAACCCATTGAGGTTGAACCTTACATGAGAGGTTAATTTCAGCGCGGACAAAGGTCTTATTAGTCATAGTGCATGAGAAAATCTTTTCTCTAGCTAGTCTCTTAAGATGTTTGGCTGAGTGTACTTTGATCGGATACCTTAAATGAGGACAAGAATGTATCGAGCTATAAGCTTTCTTTATAGCTGGATCTTGTTTCCTACGAGACTTAAGACTTGCATTTGTCTTATAATGATGGTTTATATTTTTAGAAGTAGAGCCGGTTTCAAAATTTGTGTTTTCAAAATTAATAGGCTTTAACACATAAGTTGAAGCAACAACATTATAGTTTGAAACGACTGTCTTCTTGCGAGTGTCCATAGTTTTTTATACAAAAGAAAATTTTGAAAATAAGACATTTCTGTCATTTTTCTTCTGAAATTCTATCCTAGGAACTCTTTCCTTTGCATGCTTAACCTCTTTTTCTACTCTACCTGTGGATGGAGTAGAAAAAGAGTTAGAAAAAATCTTTTTCCTTTTTGAAGCATTTAAGGATTCTTTTCCTCCCTTTACGATTTTTAAGTGTCGAGATGTGGAAGCAACTTGCTTGAGTTTATGTGATGCTCGCTTCATTTTTCCCATTTGACAAGCCGAACAGTGATGCTCTTGGTGAGGAGAAATTGTTGGTAGACCATTGACCAACTTTTTAACAAAGAGTTTGTGAAGAGCTCTGAAATTTAGATGAGACAAGCGTTGATGCCATAAGCTGTTCCTCTTGATTGTAGTCTGTGAGATGAGGCAAACAGCTGTCAAAGGTCGAACTGTTGTCAAATTGATGGTGTATAGATTTGATCTTCGTGATCCTGTTAGAAGTTCTTGATTCTGACTATTTAAAATTCTGTACTGATCAGCTAGAAACACCACTTGAAATCCTTTGTCACAGAATTGTACTATGATGAACAGATTGTGTTTAAGACCTTGGACGTAAGAGACATCTTTGATTGTCAGATTCGGCAGTAAAAATGTCTCCAAAGCCGAGTATTGGAGCTGAATCATTGTTGCCAAATCGGACTTTTCCGTTATAACGGTCTTGGTAGTTCAACATTTCTTGCTTTCCCGTCATGTGTGTGGAGCAACCAGAATCTCAATACCACACATGATGGATATGCATAGAAAGAGGTTAGAGAGACTTAGGTACCCACTTTGGAATGGGTCCTCTCAGATTAGCAGATTTGATAGGTAAGATTTGTTCATCTTTGGTTCCTAAATTATTGAAATGCTTAGGTACCCAAACCAACTTAGAAGCAGTTGGTTTAAGTGGTAGCTCTTTAGGCAATTTTGCCTAGTCGGCTTGCGTTGGCCTAGATATTGTCTTAGGAACCCAGTGAGGTTGAACCTTACATGGGAGGTTAATTTCAGCACGGACAAATGTCTGATTTGTCTTAGTGCTTGAGAAAATCTTTTGTCTAGCTAGTCTCCTAAGGTGTTTGGTTGAATGTACGTGGACTGGGTACCTTAGGTGAGGACAAGAATGTATTGAGCTATAAGCTTTCTTAATAGCTGAATCTTGTTTCCTATGAGACTTAAGAGTTGCATTTCTCTTAGAATGATGAGTTATGTTTTTAGAAGTAGAGCCAATTTCAAAGTTTGTGCTTTAAAAAATAATAGGCTTTAACGCATAAGTTGAAGCAACAATATTAAAATTAGAAATGGCTGTATTCGTACGAGTGTCCTTAGTTTTTGACACAGAAGAAATATCAGAAAATAAATCATTTCTATCATTTTTCTTCTGAAATTCTATCCTATGCACTCTTTCCTTGGCATATTTCACACCTTTTACTACTCTACCTGTGGATGGAGTAGAAAAAGAGTTAGTAAAAATCTTTGTCCCTTTTGAAGAATTTAAGGATTCTTTTCCTCCCTTTACGATTTTTAAAGACTTAGTAAAATATTTTGAAAAGCAATGGAAGGTGTTTTCTTAGATGTAATCTTGTCCTTAATTAATGACTTTTCCTTCAAAGTAAAATCAGGACAAGTTTTCAAAGTAGAGGAAGTTTTGAGATTAGCAATCTCCAGTAAAAGCTCATTCTTTTCAGTTTTGAAATTCTTTCTTTCTGTTTCTAAGGAAGCGTTTAAATCAGCTATTTTCTTAATAATAGCTGGAATATAACAGAAAGTAGAATTTTGAAAATGATCAATATTTTCTTCCTTATCTTCAGAAAAATCTTCTAGGGGATATAATGAATTATAATCACTAGACAAGTGGAGATCCCTTGTCTTGTAACTATAATTCATGTCGGTGTAGTCAAAGGGAATGTCAGTCCTATTTGTGGCTTTTCGTTCTTCTAAGACATTTATTTCTGAAGAATTAGTAAAGGCCACTAGCGAAGTTAAACCTAATCCCATGTACTTTATATCATATAATTATTTAACATTGACCTTTTTCAAGTTACAGGGATTGTTAAAACCTAAGCCTTCTCTAGGATTATAAAATTCTATATCAAAAGGTTGATTTAGAAAGATAGTTTGATTCATTTGACCCATTTTCGATAGAAGATCATCTAAAGTATTAATCCTTGAGTAAAGTTTCTTACGTTCGTCAGAGATTTCTTTGAAATTATTTTTAGAAATTTCTAAATCTCTCTGATAATTGAAAGAGCCGTATTAAGGTCATTGACTTTAGTCTCAGAGGTAGCTATGGTTAATTCAAGACTAGATATTTTTTCCTTAGCGTTAGATAAGAGAATTTCTTGATGAATTGTCTTATCTAATTGCTTTTGGAAATTGTTTTCACTAAGAGCTAATTTCTCTTCTAATTCATTAGTTCTTTTCCGCTCATTTTTCATGTTAGAGTACTTAATCTGTAATGATTCTAACATGTTTAATAATGTGGAATTAGGCATCGTTACCTCTTGTGATGATGTGGATGCTTTTCTTCATCATCTGACCTCGTTGAGGACTTATCATTTGAGGCGTCGTCAAGGTACGCCATTAGAGCAAGATTTTCATCTTCAAAATCTGTGGTATCTTCGATCCAATGTTCTTGTTCCGCCATCAATGCTACTCCGGCCTCTTTTTGTTTACTTAGTTGTAATATTTTGGAGTAGTAGTTGGCATCCTTTTTCTTGGGAAGTTTGCATTCTCTGGCGAAGTGCCCTATCTTACCACAATTATAGCACTTTTGTGGTTCTTTGGCATTTTTAGATTTTGATGACTCGGTCGGTCTTTCCTTGTGCTTGGAACTTGATGTCCGAAGTCTATTTACCGAAGAGGAAGATTTCTTTTTATAAAACTTTTTGCTCATCATCTTAGTAATGGATTTGACGGTCGACATTTTGACGGATTTGCATGGATATTTTCTTCCACTCCGGTTGAATAGAATAGAGAAATCGGATGTTGACCTCCATGTTGGCCTTGAAAATTTCTATCTTCCTCATCTCGTTGAGAAGAGTTAGATAACGTTGATAGAGTTCATAAACGTTTTCCTCTGACTTTGCTTTAAATGAGTCATATGCCATGAGAATATTGGCTTTCTTGGCTTTGACTCCAACTTCAGTTCTTTGCATCATTTTGTGGAGTTCATCCCACATAGCTTTTGCACTAGATAGACTATCTATTTGCATATAGATGTCGCTACGAATTCCTTGCATAAGGAATGTTTTGGCTCTTAAATCCGCGTTTGCTCTTAATCGCTCCCCCTCGGTGTATTCACTAGGAATTTTGAGTCTTCTTGAGGCGGGAATGAGAGGATTATTGGTGGCATCGCCTTCTTGGATGAGCCAAAATTGAGCGGGACCTTCTTGAAGAGAAGCTATCAAATTTGTAGCTTGCTCTTTTGTTTCCAAGAAGTTCATGAATCCGCTTCTCCATACGGTGTATTTGCCTCTTCGTAGAATTAGAGGGCGGACGTCGTTTCCGAGTGAGTAAGCATCCATTTGTAGTTGATTGGTAAGATCTTTCGTGAAAGTTTGATAAAAGTGCTTCACAAGAGACAAACTTCGTTAGTAATGTTTGTTATGTACTTTAAGCAATTTCCCTTTCGTACCTATTTTTCGGTTGTTAAAGAGAAATTGTTTTGATTTCGAAAAATATTTGATATGAAAATTGATACTTCAAAATTTTGCTGAAGAAATTTGATTTAAATCGAAAATTTTGGGTATCGTAGAAGATTATTCGGAGACAAATATTTTCTTAAGTTTTGAAAATTACGAATTTTGATTTCTTTCAAAATAGTGTAAAATGTGTGTGTTTGAGCAGTGATCGAAAAGTTTTTCGAACAATAAAGTTTTCGATTAAAAAAAATTCGAACCTATGATCGAAAAAGATTTTCAAATGTATAAGTTTTTCGTTGTATTTCTCGAAAATTATTTTTCGAACGTAAGTGTTTTGCTGAGTAAATATCCTGTCGAAAAATAGTTTGTCGAATAATTGTTGATCTCAAAAACTTTTATCTAAAATTTGTAATCGAAAAATTAAGAGTGATCGAAAAAAAATTTCGTGAAGTTTGACTCAAATTGTTGACTTAAAGTTTTTCGAGTGTGAATTATTCGATCGAAATAAGTTTTCGCTAAATTCGACTCAAAAATTTAAATGATCGAAAATCTTGTGATCGAAAAACTTGTTTTACCTTGACAAGTTTTTCGTGTCAAAATTAGATATTTATTTAGCGAAATCAGTATCCGTCGAAAAAAAATACGCTATATTACGCTCGAAAAAAATATTTATATATGAATCGAAAAACTAATAATCGAACTAATGTTTTTCGAGTCTTATATTTGAGTAAAACATACGAGAACAGTGTTTGTCATCGAAATATTTCTCGGCTGCAAACTTATTCGAAAAATAATTTTCGAGGCAAGTTTTTCGATCGAAAAAACCGATCGAAGAACAGCAAAGTTCAATGTACCATTGAAAATTCCAGATTCAACCGAGATGTTCAAGTTAGGTGCTGAAATTATGGATAATCACTTGTTTCTTAGTTCTTAATATGAGCAAACACAAGATTAACCACGTTTTATAGCAAAATATATCAAATATTAAGAATATCAAATCGAAAACAAAACTTAATCTCAAACGCAAATATCGATCTAAATCGAAAACCTGAATTAATGATAATCTAAAGTCGAGGAAGAAAATAGTGATATCCCTAAAGTCGAGGAAGATATCCCTAAAGTCGAGGAAGAAAATAATGATAATTCTAAAAATTCTACTTTCTTTTATATTCCCGCTATTGTTAAATTTTCATATGCATATTGTGGTGAATATGTGTAACCATGCAAAATTGACAAACATTATATGTGCACTTGTTGAGGCTTACATGTATAATTTCTATTATCTCCGAAATGATTTTCTTGCAATTATGACTTATAATATTTTTTTCATATGCATATATTATTCTTGCTTATGTCATATATTATTAAATTTTCAGATAATGATTTATTCTTGCTTATGTCATATATTATTAAATTTTCATATGCATATTGTGGTGAATGTGTGTAACCATGCAAAATTGACAAACATTATATGTGCACTTGTTGAGGCTTACATGTATAATTTGTATTATCTCCGAAATGATTTTCTTGCAATTATGACTTATAATATTTTTTTCTAAGTGTCACAGAGTATTTCGAGCTCATCTGAGAAGTCAAGTGTTGAATTTCATAAAAATCGGGAGTTAATTGCATTTATTTCAGAAACTTAGTGGGAGTTCTGTTATAATTTCTTTCAGAATTTGAGGGTGAAAGAGTAAATTTTCTTCGCTGAAAAGTATCGAAAACCTAATAGGCCTGGCCTAACGAAAGCCCAAAAGAGTTTTCTCGGCCCAAAACTACTTAGATAATTTTTGCAGTCGAAAAATTCTTTTACACGCAAAAACCTCATACGAAAAACTTTTTCGATTCTCTGGAAAATTTCAAAAGGCGAATCCCAGAATCTACAAAAATTTCGTTACTTCTTCTGCAAAATCGCCGTTTTGTAGGTAGAATCCATATATTGATAGTGTTTAAGTTCATTAAATCACATATTGCATCAGTATTTCAAGATTTCGAGTGTTTTTCTATTCGATGTTTCTCGACAGTCCATATTCAAAACATCTGTTCTTTCTTGCTGCGAGTTAGCCTTAAACATGTTGATAAACTGCGCAATACTTAGGTTTCGAACTGGTTTTTGAACATTCTGAGTCAAGATTAAGTCCCAATTCTCGAAAAATCATCATTTGCGGTTTAAATGTCGACTGTTCAGATTTATGAAACTTTTAGGGTCGAAAACATTTTTGTCGCAAACAGTGGTTTTCAAAACTTTTATTCGAAAATATTTTTTATCAAAAAACTAAGTGGCGTCGAAAACTTTATTTTTCGATAGAATTTTATCCGATCGCAAAACTTAGCGTCAGAATATTTATTTTTCGATAGAATCTTATTCTATCACAAAACTTAGCGCCAGAAACTTATTTTTCGATAGAATTTTATTCGATCGCAAAACTTAGCGCCGAAAACTTTATTTTTCGATAGAATTTTATTCAATCGCAAAAACTTAGCCTCGGAAACTTTATTTTTCGATAGAATTTTATTCGATCGCAAAACTTAGTGCCGAAAACTTTATTTTGCGATAGAATTTTATTCGATCGCAAACTTAGCACCGAAAACTTTATTTTTCAATAGAATTTTATTCGATCGCAAAACTTAGCTCGAAAACTTTACTTTCCAATAATTTTATTCGATCGCAAAACTTAGCGCCGAAGACTTTATTTTTCGATAGAGTTTTTTATTCGATCGCCAAACTTAGCGCCGAAAACTTTATTTTTCGATTGAATTTTATTCGATCGCTAAACTTAGCGCCGAAGACTTTATTTTTCGATAGAATTTTATTCGATCGCAAAACTTAAAGCCGAAGACTTTATTTTTTGATAGAATTTTATTCGATTGCAAAACTTAGTGTCGGAAATTGTTATCTTTGATAACTTCTTATTCGATCGAAAAATTAAGCGCCAAATATATTTTTGACTGAAGTCTTATTCTAATAAATTCATGCTCGAATAATAACGCCCCGCGAATAGTTATCACATTGAACACTTAGTAAAAAAAATTTCAAGTCTTTTCACGTACCATACTATGACCAAATGAAAAATATTTCGCAAGTAAAAAATGTTTGTGCTCACTACAATTTGAAATTCTTTACACCCATCATCATTGATTATGCTTGAATTGGCCTTTATGAACTAATGATCTTTATTTATTTTTAAGAGATGACACATCAAAAATACTCACATATATATCCTTCTGAGCTCTGGCTACAAGCCCACAACAACAACTATCAATTGGACTTGACAACCTTCAGAGGCTCTGACGACATCATCATATCAATACTAACAGGGTACTAGCTTTGGCCAACTCTCACACTGCTAGCCTAAGTTCAAATGGTGTATGCCCAACAATTCTGTGGATGTATGAGTAGCCATCTCGTGGGCGACGACACAGTTTACACAATCAAAGTCAACAAACAAAAATGTCGTCGTCAACAAGGATCTACTTCGAATGGTCCTTCATCTCCCACATCATGAAGTCTGCGATCCTTTACCCTCTGATGCAGAGATCATTGCCGATATGCTTCAGATGGGATACAAGTCCCCCGCTTGTCAAGCTCACAAACTTCCAAAACAGCGGAATCCCACATCATTGGAAGACTTTGTTCGGGATCATCAACAAATGTCTCTCCCCAATGCATTTGGGGTTCGACAAGGCGAATGAGAACATCATCAGGATCTTCCATGGGATCGTCTTCTCCAAGAAATACGACGTGGCCCAGCTCATCTGGAATGACTTGGTCGATGAGATGAGTCAACGGGAGACTAAGACAAATGCCAGATTCCTCCCTTACGCCCGATGGTTTCCATTAATGATTGAGCATCTAATGGAGGTTCATCCTGAAATTCCCCGTCTACCACCAGCTGAAGGATACACACCACCACGACTGTGTTTCTTCCACAACCCAAAAGCATCAGACCTGGAGCTACAACGATGCTCATTCCCTTGAAACTCCGTAGCCTGGCAAACCCTACAGACGAAGCCTATCAAGTCTACTGTCGGGACCATCACATCACAGTGGTCAAGGTTAGGTCCATCCCCACCGACCTTGCCCCGATGCCATTAAGTCAAGAACCCGTCGTGGAGGCACAAGATCCCGAAGCTGAGGCTCAAGAGCCTGAAGTAGCGGCCCAGGAGCTCGAGGTTGAAGTACGTGTGTCAACACCTCCCATGGTTGCCTGGTCTAAAGGAACCGAATCAGATGAGGAATACAGACTCATTCGAAGGAACTCCAATCGATGAAGATCACAAGTCAAGTCTGCATCCCCGCCTACTACGATAGTTCCTGCCTTGCCCCCTCAAGAAGTCTCAACAAACGTTGTGATTACTTCAACGATCGAATCTGAGCACAACCCGTCTTGACGTCTACACAGGTTCACACCAAGCCAGTCCCAACATTCATAGAGATGATTCCTATAGTTTCATCTCCAAGATTGGATGGAAGTCCCGTTGCTCCATCGACATCATCTGAAGCAACAACGGGCCAACCCACCAAAGTAGTGCCTCATAGGTTGACAACGGGCGACTTAATTCGTCCCGGTCTAATAAGTCCTATTATAGGAGGCACGTCAGAAATCTACTCTGACGTTGCGACAGTGAAACGTCTACCTGACTCTACTCCAGAGGTGTCACTATTCGTGACGGAGGAACGCTTAGAAGAAGCTCTCCCTACCACACTCACATCTTTCGAAGATCGTTTAATGGAGAGTGTACGACAAGCCATCGAGACTTCCCGATGAGATATCGGGAAAACACCAGTCTCAGAGGCCACTCCGTCCGAACCTATCCCTTCACCACCACAAACCATCACATCACCCCAACCCAGCCCATAGTCATCACCCCAACCCCATCTCCCATCCTTATAAATCCATAGACCATCCCAACCACCCAGCTTCATGATATCCTCATCTCTCGTCTACTAGAACTACTAAGACATCGAGCGGACACTCCTCCACATTTATCTAAGGGGACCATCCGAGTCGAGACACAATGGGAGAATGTACGGATCGAAGTGCACTTCCTTGAAGATGTACGGAAGCAGATCTGAAGAGCACCAAACAAAATCAAGAAGTTGAACGAGCTGAAGCTTCGGGTGATTTCTCAATGGGAAGAGCGGAAGAAGATAGAACACATGTTCATGCTTACCCATCTCGGTTCAGCTCGAAGAGGCATCCCAAGAGATCAACTCAGAAGAGGCTTCAGGGACAAGCCACAAATCTTCCAACTCTTGGGAGTCTCACACACATTAGGTCCTTATTCAACTCCGATATACACGATCAAGCGGGCAAATCGCACTCGAGGAGATATAGACGAGAGCTGTCTACCCCACCTTCCACCGGACGAGGTCTACCATCTATTCCAGATGTACAAGGAAAAGTTCTAGACGCCTGCATGATATATCAAGAAGGAAGGGCTCGAGGGCTTAAAGAGGTTCTGCTGCAGATCAAGTATGATACCGCACATGACCTTCAGATTGCATTGGAGCACAATATGAAGAAGGTCAACAAGGACTCTCCGCTCATGAAAGGTTTCCCGCAACGCCATCCCGGAGAACTACATCTTCAACAAGCCATGCCTCGCCATCACTTATCGCAACCCAGACATTAGAAAGACGAGAGTGATGATGAAGTCTGAAGTGCACAAGTTTTGCGATGGGACATTGAAGCTAACAAAGAAGAACATTAAAAGGAGATTGGGAGAGATCAATGGGACTACCATCTTCGAGGACCTTGGAGAAGAAGAAGCACCGCTCCTGAGTGAGCTTCTCATAGCTATTCAGGAAAGGATAGAGCTGAGGGATGATGTACGTCATTATGAGATAACTTTGGGATTCGGAAGTCATTCTACGCCCGAAAAGGATAAACAGGGCTGAAGAGCAAACGAGCACAAATGGGGAGATTGAAGAGGTCATTTTAATTGTGCTCTTTTATTAGTTATCCTTGTAAATAGGGCATCATTTGTATATTCAATAGTTTATGACTTAATTGTATTATGCCAAGAAGATATGTATAACTACCAATGTATACTATTGAATTGAAGAGAGAAAGTTAAAAGTAAAATCCGAACGGCTTGCAATTTAATTTCTAGAGAGAGAAACGCACAAACACTTTCTCACACTAAAAGTTTTTCTCTCGTATTCTTCATTGGAGATATTCGACCGAGGTAATAGATCTCAGATTTCCATTCGAATATCTAGAATTCATGCCTATGATTTACTGTAGTTGATGATCTAGGACCTAACAGGAATTTTGCCCTAAAGGCTCACAACACGTTCTTTAACTTGTTACGTATTTAAAATTGTGTCTGCGTCATTTTATAACTAAGTTTATTTTTCCGTTGTGCAAAGACATTCTGATCCCTAGTGTAGTTTCAACATCAGGGTCAACATGTCAGTTTTTCTGATAACTTAGTTTATTCCATATTAATTTATCAAGACCACCTCCCGCCACTCCTTCAGATTGGACCAGTGAGCAGAAAATCATGTTGAACCATCAATCTGGACACCATCAGGGGCTCAGAACTTTGCAATTTTTTCTAACATGAAAATTGAATATGGTGCAGTTGATTCAGAAGTGCATGCAATTCATGTTCACGCGGTTAATTGAACAAGGTTCCCGGTGTGAAAATTGAATACAAACAAGTTGATTGAAATTGTGGAACATGTGAGGTAACATCTGGGCCCTTGTTTGCAGATGGATCTCACTCTTCCGAAGAAGTACATTATCCTATGCTGGTTGATAAAGCTCAAATTGATAACACCAAGGAAAAATATGGGGGATTCTCGGTGCCACATACTGGTAATAACTTTGACTCAATTAAGTCGTTGAATATGTTCTCCGTTCCCATAAAGTACATAAGTTTTGAGTTGCGATGTTTGTTAGTCCGATTACGCACTCAAGAGAGGATCAAAGGCTTAAAAATGATAAAGTTCTTAAAACACCTTCAGTGTGTGTTTGTGTGTGTGTGCCGAAATTAAGAACTTACTTTTAAGAATTATGCTTGACCAACCCTAATTAGGGTTAATGGGATGCCTTATATACCACATGAGTTGGTATATTAAGGCTTGGGACTCAAACAATAAAATATTTACAATTTGACCCCAAATACAATAAATTAACTAATATTGACCCAAAACTCAAATACTAACTAAGGACACTACAATTAATTCCTAACATTCTCCCCCTTAGTGTCCTTTCTTCGTCTTTGTCTGTTTCTTTGAGCCTTTGGGTCGTTGCTGGGCGTACACGGATTTCCGTAGTCCAAGCTTGTGCTCGTACGTCCTTATTTCCCTCCGGAACGAAAGCCTTTCTTGTATGTTGTTCAGCATATTCAGTATCTTGGCTTTTGTGTCCGGTCCTTCACCTTCCATCTTATCCAGTATGCTCCTCAACTTCTCTCGTATGATGAGGAGCGTTCCGTCGGAGAATTTTGGTATCTCCGATGTCTTCAATATTCGCTTTTCTCCCTTGTAGTTGATGTAGACCACCGCTGGATCTTCACTTTCGAACACGTGGCCTTCACCATATTCAACTTGTTCAGGGAGCTCGAATGATGGTTTGGTGAGGTTGACCTTTCTGACATTTGACTCCAGTGCTAGCTGCAGGTCGTGCGTCGCTCCGTACTTGATTTGTCGGAGCATGAACCTTTTGATCGTCATGTATCCTAATTTGACGTCCTGGTCCTGCAGCGTTCCCACGTATCGGTAGCTTCCAATCATCTGTGAGATGTCTTCAGCTCTGATGTACGGGAAGTCAGCCTCTGTCAAGGTCTCTCTTGTACCGTCTTCCCTCACTACGTGGTAGACGCTTAGTAGGAAGGTCCCGAGCCGATCTATTCCAACTCTTTCTACGGCTTGTATTCGGGGCCACTGCTTTTCCTCTCGCCTGAGAGCAGCCAGATCATTTCCTTTCCCTAAGAACATATGAAGACGTCTTAGGGAAAGAAGGTAGAGATTGGCTCTGCGCTCTGACAGGTGCGTCATCCCACGTAGCTCCAGCTCGTTCAATTTAACGAGCTGATCCTCTTTACGCCAGATTCTTTTCCTTATCTCTTCTTGGTATGGAACTAAGATCCTGACGTTTTGCCACGGAAGATCGACCGTTGCCCCGATCTTTGACATGAGAAGTGGAGCATCCTCATTTTGGACTTGATGTTTGAGTAGTTCCGGTAGATCGGGGAGGTCACTTTGCAGATCTTCCAGCTCCTCATCTTCATGGACTTTCACCAGGTAGGGAAGGACTTGTCGGGTTTTATTTTTGGTGGATAAGTCCCTTCGGCGGAGTTGGTCAAGGATATCGGCCCAGATCAACTGCACGATGTCATAATTTTTATTAAAGATGACACCGTGGAAGATGATCATAATGTTGCGGTTACAGCGATCTGGGCCTGAGTGCTTGGGTGATAGGCATTTGTTTATTATGAGAAAGAGTGTGCGCCAAGGTTGTGGAATGTCCTTGGCGCAGAAATCAGGTAGGTGTAGGGATTTATGGATGTCTGGGCGATATCCCATTAGGAGGAAGTCGGTTTTCAATTCTTCCTCCGTGGGTGGTGGGTTATATATTAGGCTGTGAGGTAGGTTTAAGATACGGCGTAGTATGGATGGGGTGAAGATTATGGGTGTTTGGTCTATTTGTGAGGTAAGTGAGGTTGGAGGGGTTTTTGAAGTTGATGGTTGTAGGTTGGCCCATAGCTGTTGTGCGTATACTTCTGGGGCCGATTCCGTAATGGTGAGGGCGGTGTGTAGAGGATGGTGACGAAGGATTTCGAGTATTATCGGTGCGGGGACCGTGATGTTGTCAAAGTCAATGGCCGGGTTGTTGGGTAGTTTAGTGGCCCATTGACTTTGAGGAAAGACTTCGTCAATTTGTCTCAACATGTTTATGTAATCTGCTAAGAAGAAAACACGAAAATTGTTAGACTAGGCAGAGTAGATAAAAATGTTACTTAGAAAAAATTTCGGACTTGAAAAATTTTATATGAAAGTGCCCGAAATTTGCTTAAGTAAATAAGATTATACTTTTGAAATACAAGCGGCGAAGTTCACAAATTCGGCTAAGAGTACATTGAAAAGTTTAAAACTCGAAGTTTGATTTGGCCGAATTTGGATTTGAAAAGTTTTGTTCGCCGAATTTGATGAAGTTCGGGTTATGAGGATTTGAAATTTTTGTTCGCCGAATTGTAATGAAGTTCGGGTAAGTGAAAATTAAATCGAATTTGTTATCATCATTCATCAAATTCGGGTGCTTGTCTTGAAAATTGAATTTGCCGAAATTGACAAATTCGGGCGATGGAATTCGACTGTGAGGAGTCGGGGTACAATAGAAATTCGCCGAATTTCGAGTGAACAGTAGAAATTCGCCGAATTTTGGATTGAAAAGCAGAAATTCGGATGAAAATTTAAATTTTACCCGAATTTCGCCCGAAACCTAAAAATTAAAATAGGTTGATTCCATCGGGATTTGGATGAAATTTTGGCAAATAAATTGCAGATTCGGGGTCGCCATTACCTTCTGTAGTAAAATCGAAGTTGAAGAGATTTGATTTGAAGATTTTGTGTTTGCGCGAATTTAAATTCGAGAGTAAATTTTCTGAGATTCGGGCGTTAACTTGTAAATTTAGGGTAAATAATGAAATTCGGGCGAGTAGTGAGATAAATAGGGGTTACTGTGCAAAAGTTCGGGTGAATGAAATTCGGCATGTTAAAATTGAGTTTCGCCGAAATTCGTTCTGATTAAGTGAAAATTATATGAAATTCGGCGATCGAAATTAGTATTGACCAAAAGTGACCCCGAATTTGAAATTCGGCGAGTGAAATTGAAATTGGCCGAATTTCTTCACTGTTAGTCCAAAATTGGACTTCCGAAATTTTATATTATGTCAAAGAGCTCCCCCTCAATAAAATGATATATACTCCCCCGTAATAAAGATAAGCTCCTCCTTAATAAAATTGAAATATGCTCCCCTTAATAAATATGAAATATACTCCCCCATAATAAAAATGAAATAAACTCCCCCTTAATAAAAATGAAATAAACTCCTCCTTTCCACCAAATCTCTCTGTGTAGTTGCTCAGCAGTTCTTTTCTTCCAGTCATGTGTGTGGAGCAACCCGAGTCTAAGTACCACACATGACTTATCTGCAAGATAAGTTTAAGCAGTGTTAGAGATCCCGTTTAAGACGGGTCTTCTATCATTTGCAGAGGTTAAAGTGCATGCAAGATTGGGTGAATTGTGTACCAGGTTGGCTTGTATCTTTCCTGAGTTTTTCGGTACCCAAATTTTCTTTACCCCTAATGGAAAACAGAGCTTTGCGCATGCAGCAAGCACTGTTTTAACTACCTAGATTTGTTTGCAATCTTTTCCCTTAGCTTCAGCTCGGGTTTTCGATTGCTCAGGTATTTTTGGATCTGTTTTGGTCACGTTTTTGGCCTTTTTCTCTAAAGCTTGAGCTTTAGTTTTTGTTTCAGTGAGAGTTGGCCTTCTGAATGTTCTAGCTACCTTTTCGTCAACTTTTAGGTTGGACGTTTTGGATGGTAGAACCGTTTTCGTGTGTGTTCCTGAAATTATATTTCTACGACGTATAAATTTAGCATTCATAGCTATACACCTATCGTAGGTAATATAATCACTGACAGTCTTAACAGAACTGGTTTTGGAAGAAATACGGGAATAAGCGCAAGCATTGTTCGAACTACATGAAGAAAGATTTCTAAATGTTTTTGGAAATAATTTTAAATCAGAAACACTAGTCAAATTTTGCTTCGTCTTTTTATCAAAGATTTTGGCATCCTTCTCTTGCGTTCCTGAATTTTTCTTCCCAGCAGTCTCTGTCCGTCTCAGATCTGTCATAGATGGTGAAGGGATGTTAGCTGTTGCTTGAATGATAATCTTCTTAGTTAGCCTATTCTTCATGGATGAGGAATCTATTGGTGTTATAATAACAGACTCCGACTTAGAAGATTTAGCGAGATCAGCATATGATTGATTTTCAAGTGAGGAAATTCTCTCAAGGAGTTTCTCCTTTTCAGCTTGAAATATTTTCCGTTCGAGCTCTATCGTGGATTGAATATTCTTGATCTTTTGGGGAATGTAAATTCTGCAAAGATCTGAGTTCTTTGAGCTAGATATTTCTGTCATGGGCTGATCAGATTCAGAGGGAGGATGGGGAAACATTTGTAGATAGTCATTTGAAAGAGGAATTTCCCTAGTTCCATAACTATCGTTGATTTCCTTGTAATCCAAGGATATTTCGGCCTTGCTTTTGGTCTTGCGCTTTTCCTGTTCTAGGTTATCTTCTTCTTCAGATGATCTGAGAAAGGCTAACAAGCTAGGTATTCCTAGTCCTAGGTATGCAGCATTGTAAAGAGCAAGCGGCCGTTTATCAGTGGTTTGTTGGTTTGGCTTAAAGCCTAAGCCCTCACGTGGATTGTAAAATCTCGTGTCCTTAGGCTGATTCAAGAAAATCGTTTTGTCGGTTTGTCCCCTTTTCGTAAGGAGGTCCTCCAGACTTTTGATTTTGGAGTAAAGCTTCTTACGTTCCTCCATTAGAAGATTGTATTGATCTGTTTTACCAATACGCTCTTCTTCACTAATTCGCAGGCTAGTGGTTAATTGACTAATATTTGCATTCAGCATATTAGTCTCGGATTCAAGCTTCGAGATTTTCTCAGATGCATTTTCTAAATGACATCTGAGAGTTGCTTTTTCACCTAAGTGTTTGAGCACAGATTGATAATTTGTTGCGTTTTTCTTTTCCAGAGCTTCTAGTTTTTTCAAGTGTTATAATGGAGAATTCTGGATATGCTCAAGCACGGTCAGTTTTGATGTCAGGGAAACTACTTTTTCTTCAGATTTTACTAGATTAGCTTCAGCTAATTCTAGTGATTTTTCTGAAGTAGCTAGTTTATTTTCTAGCTCAATGACCAAATTTTGTGTTTTGGCCAAGATGATGTCATTCGTGGCCATATCTTTATATGTAGACTTCCTACTTGAGCGTTCCTTTCGGAAGCTGTTCTTATTCTTAATTTTATGTCTGTAGAAGTCTATATTTTCTACCTCAATGTCCTCGGATGATTCAGTTTCGTCATTGCTCTCCGTCTCGGCTCCTTCTGCATCACCAGCTTCTTCTTCCACAAACGCCATTAGAGCCATGTTCTCGGGTTCATCCTCAGAAGTGTCATCGTACCATTCAGCTTGCTCCGCCAGCAGGGCTACGCCAGCTTTCTTCATTTTGGACAGTTTGAGCTTTTTGGCGTAGTAGTCTTCGTTCTTCTTCTTGGGAAGGAAACAGTCCCTGGCCCAATGTCCTGCCTTCCCACAATTATAGCATTTTGGAGGCTCAGGTAGGGATTTTTGTTCGGGCGATGCGGAGTTTGTTGAGGTTGATGAGAAGATGAAACTCGTTGTTTGTTGGAAGAGGAGGAAGACTTCTTAAAGAATTTTCTGCCCATCATCTTAGTGATGAGGGCCATTTGTTTCTCGAATTCCTTTAGATCGGAATCCGATGAAGAGTCTGAGTTGTCTTCCTCAGATGAGCTTTCAAGTTTTACGGCCTTATCCTTTGTGGCGCGGGAAGGTTTCTTAGCTCTATTATCAGTTACTAAGGCTAGAGGATCTGCTGCTGATTTTCCTTTTGATTCCGCAGATTTTTGATGTACGTAGTCTGCATGTTGAGAGAGGCTCTCGAACACGCAGTGGATGTCGATTTCATCAAGGTCTTTGTTCTGCCTGATTTGAGTGGCTATTTTCCTCCACTCTGGCTGCAGTGAGTTAAGGAATCTCACGTTCAATTCCATATTGGAGCGATGAACGTTCACCTTTCGCATCTCGTTGACTTGAGTCATAAACCGTCTATACGTGTCCTCTATGTCCTCCCCTTGCTTTGCTTTGAAGGTATCGTAGGCCGCGAGGGTGTTTGCCTTACGTGCTTTGATTCCCATTTCCGTCCCTTGCATCAGCTTATGGATCTCGTCCCACATTTCCTTAGCAGTGGTGAGGCTATCTACTTGCATGTAGATATCGTTGTGAATACCCTGGATGAGATAGTTGAGTGCAAGTCGATCTGCCTTGACCCTGTTCTTTTCTTCCATTGTGTAGCATGTGGGAGATTTTTTCTGAATGGATGGTAAGGTGGGAGGATTTGTTGTGGAATCACCCTCTATATTAACCCAATATGTTATGGGTCCTTCCGAGAGGGACTCTAGGATTTCGTTTCCTATGTCCTTGGAGCTAACGAAATTTACAAATCGGTTTCTCCATGCTGTGAACTCCCCCCTTTTCATTGTTAGAATTGGGGGTCTGTTATCGCTTCCGATTGCTATGAAATCCATGGATGTAGTTGAGTGCCTTTTAATGATCGTTCACGGTCGTGATCTGCAATCCTAAATGGTCAGTTTCGAGAAATAACGTCAAAGATTATCGTTAAGTTTGAATAAATTTTGGTTGGATAGAAATTGTGTTTAAGTGATCGACTTTTTATTTTAATTTGAAAGAGTAAAATTCGGGCACTTGTAGAGTTGTTGCCGAAATTTGAATTCTGAAATTCGGATGAAAAGACTTTGTCGAGAATTTTGAAATCAAAGGAAATCAAAATTCGGGTGACAAATATAAGTTCGCCGAAGTTCAGGATTAAATTAAGGTAGGAAAAATTTTATCGAAAATTACTTTCAAAATTCGGGTAAACTAAATTCAGTCGAGAATTAAAAAAAAATCAAAATTCGGGTGACTTTCTGATAAAAGTTCGCCGAGAATTAAGAAATTCGGGTGACTTAAATCAAAACTTCGCCGAAAATTTTAAGTTGAAATTCGGGCAATCTTAATTTTAAAATTCGACCAAATTCGCCGTGAATTTTAAACAGTAGAAAGCAAATTCGGCGAATAAACTTAGCTTACTCAAATTCGGTCAATTTTCTGATCGAAAATTTTCTCAATTTCGGCGAATTTCAATTGAAATTCGGCAATATGAGTTAATTTTCGGGTTCAAGAACGAACTTCGAGCGAATAAACACTGTTCTAGAGAAACGCCCGAAATTTTTCCAGCAACTTTAAAACACACCAATTTCAATCGATTTCTCTTTTGAAATTTCTCAAACTTGACGAAAATTAATCTAAACGAGTTCCTAAACAAGCCAAGACTGATAATCAAGCATTTAAAGGTTTAAAAACATCAATAACAGCAAGATCTAACCCAAAATACTTGAAAAAATCGAAAATAAAATTTGCTTAGTAAACTCTTTCGATCTTGACGAAATCAAACGAAATTGGTATAGATTTGCACAGATCGATCCGTGTCTTGCTCTGATACCACTTGTTAGTCCGATTACGCACTCAAGAGAGGATCAAAGGCTTAAAAATGATAAAGTTCTTAAAACACCTTCAGTGTGTGTTTGTGTGTGTGTGCCGAAATTAAGAACTTACTTTTAAGAATTATGCTTGACCAACCCTAATTAGGGTTAATTCCCTGCCTTATATACCACATGAGTTGGTATATTAAGGCTTGGGACTCAAACAATAAAATATTTACAATTTGACCCCAAATACAATAAATTAACTAATATTGACCCAAAACTCAAATACTAACTAAGGACACTACAATTAATTCCTAACAATGTTTTATGAGGTGTTTGTGGTAATGGAAGAAGGAATACTCATAAAGTTCAGCGAGGGAAGCGACTCAGCAACAACTACCGAATTGGTCACTTTCGGAAAATATCCCGAACGGCTATGGAAAAAATCTGAATACAATATCCAAACTTGAGTTCCACCGAAAGTGCAACAGTTCCACCCGGTATAGCAAAATTGCAAAGGTCACGTTCCTATCCCCTGAGCTTAGTACTGCTGATAGTTGTAGGCCTTATCCTGATAAACATGCAAAGAATCGGCACACATAATCACAACATTACACGCAACGAAATTTTAAATTTTTTAATATCAACATATCCAACGGATTCTGCAAGGAACATGCGAATAAAACCTAACTAGTTATAAGAATTCATACCTGAATGTTCTTCGCGATGACAGATTTCCCTTAGTACCAAAAGTATGATACCTCTATCGATATCCAGCAAGAACTCGATCAAAGAACCGTCCTTCCTCCAGATATAGAATACTCGGACGATCAAATGTTGATTCACCGTTACAGAAACAGCTTTCTGTACCTTACAAAAATACTTAGGATTGATTGATTAAAATATGCAAAGATAGGTATCGGTTATATAGAGGTCACAGATGTTCCTTCCCTTTTCTAGTTATCCAATAATTTGATCAAGATTCTCTATTCACATTAAATAAAAGATCATTATATTATTATATTCCATAATTATAGCAATTAGTGTAGCAAAATTTGAGGACCATTCAACGTGTAAGATATCATCAGATCTTGCCTCATTATTGGTAATATTCTTATATGATATATTACCAAACATTGATATATAACCATGGAAGATAGCCGATTTTCCTCAAATCAAATTTTGCATCTAAATAAACAACATTTGAATATTAAATATATATCACATATATATTTATCAAAAATTCATATCATATATGTAATTTAGATCTCATTTATTTTCGCATTATATGATGATCAAATAATTTATCTTATAATTAATTTCTCATCATATTTCACATCTCCATGTAACTTACAAAATATTAGTTTCTTTGATTCTTTTCTTTTTGGTGTGACCCAGTCGGATCCATGTCACCTTGACAATAGAAATAGAACTCATTCTAATTCTATAAATCATAATTAGTACCCAGCAAATACATATCCAAGTGACATAGACAATAAGTATTCAATTACAAATCACCATCCTTAAGCAATAATTGTCCGTGTCAATTCTTCGTCTCAGAATATCCTAAATAAGTTCAAGGTAGGAACATGACATCCTTGCAAACTTATTAATTTTCTTGATACCAAAAGTTTATCGTAGTTATGATTAACTCTTAATCACATTGCATGCATTACAATAATACTTTCATCAAGGGGTCCGTGGATATTTTCACTCACATAAAATATGAGGGACAAAATATTCTTGATGAACAGAATTCACTGCACTAGACACGTCTGTTGCAGCACTGCCCATATATTCACCTTTATGTCTAATGTTGAACGATACTAAGAGACATGCATGTCTAGTGTTGGAAACATGAGCATCTCTATTATAGAATTCAATACACGTATGAAACATTAATGACACAAACACAATCCATATGCGTCTCATTTCGGGTCTATCCAATATCATAATCTCCAGTATATATATGTGTGATTAAATTTGATAACTCTTTATCAAATCGTTTGTAGAACATAACTATCATTTAATCCACACATTAATCTTAAACATGATAATTAGTGTTCCATGCTAAAATCAAGATTAAGAATAATTTAGAGTAAATATAATAATGGAGTTCTACAATTTAAGTCATCGACTTAAATGAACCATATATAATTATTTTACTCAAGGAACAAAATGATATAAATCATTCAATTCATTAAATAAATTTAAAGCACAATGTTAGAAAATATTTGGCTTCCATATCACTATTCTAACAAAACATCCTTCAAGTAACGGTGACGTAAAGTTGTTTGGTAAGATTTTAGCATCATCCCCCAAGCCTAAAGGAGAAGCTTTTGCCAAGAGCAGCAATGCACATCCTAAAACAGGTGGTCAATTGATGAATCTGTACCAGAAAGCGTTCAATTCAGACTCCTCTTACAAGTCAGAAGCTTTTTCACCAACACTACAAAACAAGGAATCCCAAGTCAAAGTTCATGTTTCTGGGACGTGGAACTGCATGCAGACGAGCAACCCTGAATTGCAAGATTCTACTGCCCTATTGCTGGCCAAATATCCTTCAGTGTTTGGTGCCTACAATTCCGTGCCTGCCTGATATGAAACTCGGGCAGCAACAAATCAAACTATGGAGCAACTACCATTAAAAACGACATATCCATTCTTTCTACTGGTAAGGAGGTGATTAACAGCAGCGACGGTTACTTGCAGCAACGCCTTCTCATAGATGTGCAGCACCAATGCAACAACGGCAAGGGGTGGGTTTGACTTGGTGTCTGGAATGGCACAACAGGCGGAAAGTGTTAATGGTGGTGGTGTTTCAGATCCGGTGGCTGCCATAAAACTGGACTATGCCAATCAAATGGAGAGTATCAATGACAATGCTCGGAGGATTATTGCTGGAGATATAGGTAAGTAATGTGGTGTGGTTCCTTTTGGCACTGGTAAAATATCTTATTTGCCGCGCCTCCGTACCACGCTCTAGCTTTATATGTATAATTCACTTATGTACAAAGATTTATTTTTTACTTGGGAGTTGACTTAGGATATACAGCTTCTCGTTTAGTATTGCAGCAAAAGTAGTCTTGCACACACACACAGACACAATGAATCTTAGCAGAAGTGATGCGATGGAAGGGGCTAGAGGGCCAATCTTGGCAGCTACGAACATGAAGGCCCAAATCAAGCACAAATAGGAGGCCTAATAGTTCTGCCAATATAAAGAAAAATAAAGGCCAAGAATTTGGAAGGTCATTGCACAGAAGATGTAGTATCAAGTTGACCACATGGTTGTTCGATCCATTCAATATCGTTTTCAGAACCTGGTCAAGTCAATCTCGTTTTTAGGACAATAATAATGTTGCTGATTTTTATATTTGAACGTAGGCTATATTTTTTTCTTTTGCATGTACATTAAGATTAGAGTTTGATTTTCGAATAAACCATCAATTTATTTCCTTTCGCTAGTTTCTCGCAAATTAGCAGGTTTTGCTTTGCAATTCCCCCGACTTATCAACAAGTTTTTCATGCAATTTAACCAGTTGTGGCATGAAGACTTTCAACCGAAAATAGTCCGTAATTCAAATGTATTAGTCTTAGTCCTAATATTGTTGTTTGATGACCGACTTTGGGTGAGGGAATATGATACTGGAAATTTTCGTTGTGATACGAAAGAGATAGGTTCATCCTATTTTTGTCGTATGCTACTAGCAGGATTCGAGTCCTCCAAATTGCATCCTATTATTGTTTGGTTTGTATCGAGTCTTTATTTATTTTCCGGGTTCATTTTATTTTTATTTTATTTCGGTTTCTCTCGGTTCTTTTTGTCGAGTTCACATCATTCAAGGACGATCTTAACGCTCACTAACAAATCTCACCCTGAATTCGTATCAGTTTGATATCTGAGCTCGTTTTCCTTGATTGATAGTTATCAATTCTTGAAAAAAAAGCTAGGCCGATTAAAAAAACAGAAGCTAAAGAAAGGGAGCATAAGGTCGAAAACAATACAAATCTGACCATAAAAAAAAAGCATATTCAGCAGAAAAAAAAAAAAAAGTCTGCAGCAAAAAAAAAAAGCAGAATAAAAATCGGCAGAAAAAATTATATTATTTTGGTTATAAGGTGTTTCATAATTATTTTTATCTAAGCCTTCTTGTGTATTGTTTTCTCGATTTCTTGGAAGAACTGCAAGTGGTTCCGATTGCCGAAAAACCACTGCCACTGTGGTGCGACAATAGTGGTGCAATCGCGCAAGCGAAGGAACCAAGATCTCACAGTAAATCCAAACACATAGAAAGAAAATACCACGTGTTACGTGGATTCGTTGAGAGTGGCGACATAGCCGTCTAGAAGATTGCGACTGCGGACAACGTGGCCGACCCCCATTCACCAAGCCTTTATCTCAGGCAGTGCTAAACAAACATCTCGAGAAGATAGGTATTAGATACAACAGCGCATGCCATTGAGTGCAAGTGGGAGATTGTTAGGGATATGCCCTCGAATGCTATACGAGGATTGGATATGTATAGAGCATTAGCTTATTTATGATTCGATTGTCAATGTAATCAAACATTATTTTGCGTATTAATAAAGGCATTATTCGTTTATTGGTTATATGAGTTCTTTACTTAGCATCGGGTAAAGCAATAAATGAATAAATCCAAATGTGTCGAGTTGAGTCACTGTTCTCGATGGGTACGAGAGAGGAAGGCACCAGTGGACTCTTAACCTCGAACATAAAATGTCCATAAGCCTTAGGTTTCAGTTGGGTGCTGGAAAACCAATCATGGCTTATTTGTAGATGACTTATCGTGTGCCGATATACCGCTTGGAAGCGGAACTCATGACTTGTGATACGAGTCGAATCAAGGGATTGAATCGTTTCATGGACACTGACTCGCAGGTCGTACGATCAAACATGGCTTATTACTCAAGGAGTGTCAATGATCGACGACAAAAACTATAGTAGTCTGCTTGAACATTAGACCGAAAGGGGCTTTGACGGAGTTGACTTTGAAGTCTTGACTATCACTGGTTTCGCTAGATCCGATTTGCTATTGCATGGGTCAGCGGGACAGATGCGGTCTTGATGGATATTTGTGATTGCCGGGCTTAGACCGCCGAGTACGGATTCACAGTCTCGCAAGTAATCGAGACAAGTGTCCTATGAGAATGACGACGGGAAATTACAAAATCCTTGGCCAAGGTATTAAACTAACTCATGTTAGACATGGAGGGTAGTTTGGTAATTTGCCTCGTGTCATTTTATCATAGTATCGAGTTTAGTGAGTTTGACAAATACCATGGCTCTCACTCGATCGGGACACAGCTGAAGGGTTTGTACGTAGTACTATAATCTATAGTTAGGTTCTGGAATGAGACTAGTTCGAAATTCGTGCTCAAGTCGGGATCTGTCCGGTACTGCGGGATTGGCTAGGCACCTACCGGACTCTTGGATTCCTCCCTTGCCGATTGAGTCGAACCTAGAGAGTCGGGCTTAAAAAGGATCATCAATGTGTACCGAGAAGGAGAGATTGTGTTTTGGGCCTTAACGGGCCTCGGGTCGTTATGCCACGCCTTATTGGGCCTCGGGGTCATTAAGTGGACCGAAGTCGGACTTCATATGAAACTAACTTTAAGACTTAGGCTTGGCTAAGTGCTTAGAAAGACTTGAGGGAAGAATTGGAGTTCAACCCTAAGCCGAGAAATTCGAAAAATGCCTTAAAGGGTATTTTCGTAATTTACAAATATGGTAATAAAATATTTGGAATATTATTTATTAAAACTAAAATTCGAATTTATATTTATATATATTTCGAAATTTATTTACCATATTTGAAGATATTTTAATATCTTAGTTAGTTTTCTATTTATAGTATGTTCCTTTAATAGAATTTTGAATTCAATTAGGAGTGATATTTTGGCAAGAATATCTCTCATATTTAGGAAAAAATATTTCGAGATTTTAGCCTTGTTTAGGGCTGAAAATTTCGTCCTCCCCTACTATAAATAAGGGTGAGACCCTCGTCAAAAAAAAAAAAGACACGGGAAGAGAATCGACGCGAAATTTCTCGACCCGAGAATCGAAACACGAACACACAAACGCAAACCACTTTCCCGAGCGACGGATCAATTCTCTCTAGCCATCTTCGGAGAATCGAAACCGTGGTACACTGCGAGGTCGGCGTGACGATCTAGACGATACCCAACACGACCGCGGCCGACGACGCAATCGATGAGGAGCTGCCACTCGCTTCAAATGTAATCTCTCACGGGTATGACCCGCCCTATTACGTGTCAACGTGATTAGAGTTTTCGATCCGAGCTGCGAAGGAACCCGGAAAATTTTTTATTCCGCACCGTATCCCGGGGCGTTGCGTCTCGGGTACAAACCGGGTACCTTTCCCTACAAATTCTACATTATTAATCATGTTAGAATCTTTACAAATTAAGTATACTAACTTCAAAAATGAGTGGAAAGTACAAAAGAATTAGAGGCGAGACTAGCCCTTAGTGAAAATAATTTCAAAAAGAACCTAGATAAGAAAATTCACCAAGAAATTCTCTTATCTAATGCTAAGGAAACAATATCTAGTCTTGAATCAACAATCGTTACTTCTGAGATAAAAATCAGTAAGACTCTTAGCGATTGTAAGATAGATTTAGAAATTTCTAGAAATAATTTGAAGGAAATCTCTGACGTACGTAAGAAGCTTTACTCTATGATTAAAACTTTAGACGATTTTCTAATGAAAAGGGGGCAAACGGATCAATCTTTCTAAATCAACCTCATGATATAGAATTTTATAATCCTAAAGAAGGTTTAGGTTTAACAATCCCTATAACTTGAAAAAGGTCAATGTCAAACAGTTATATGATATCAAGTATATGGGTTTAGGATTAATTTATCTAATGGCCTTTACTAATTCTTACGAAATAAATGCCTTAGAAGAATCTAAATGAAAATCCACAAAAATGACTGACATCCCCTTTGACTACACCGAATTGATAATAGTTACAAGACACGGGAAATCAACCTGTTTAGTGACTATAATTCATTATAGCCATTAGAAGATTTTCCTAAAGTTGAGGAAGAAAATAGTGATCATTTTCCAAATTCTACTTTCTGTTATATTCCTGCTGTTATTAAGAAAATAGCTAATTTAAACGCTTCCTTAGAGACAGAAAGAAAGAATTTCAAAGCAGAAAGGAATGAGCTTTTATTGGAGATTTCTAATCTAAAAAATTCCTCATTTTTAAAATCATGTCCTGATTTTGCTTTGAAAGAATAATCATTAGTTAAGGACAAGATCAAATATAAGAAAACACCTCCCATTACTTATATTTTAAAAAAAGACAAATATTCTTTAAAAAGCGTAAAAGGATGAAAAGAGTCCTTAACTTCTTGAAAACGGAAAAAGATTTTTACTAACGCTTTTTCTACTCCATCCACAGGTAGAGTAGAAAAATGGTGAAGCATGCAAAGGAAAGAGTGCATAGGATTTCAGAAGAAAAATGATTGAAAAGATTTATTTTCAAAACTTTCTTCTCAAAAACTAAGGACACTCCTAAGAAGACAACCGTTTCTAATTTTAATATTGTTTCTTCCACTTATGCGTTAAAGCCTATTAATTTTGAAAGCACGAATTTTGAAATCGGCTCTACTTCTAAAAACATACACCATCATTCTAAGACAAATGCAAATTTAAGTCTCGAAGGAAATAAGATCCGGCTATAAAGAAAGCTTATAGCTTGATACATTCTTGTCCTCATCTAAGGTACCCGGTCAAAGTACACTAATCCAAACACCTTAAGAGACTAGCTAGAGAAAAGATTTTCTCAAGCACTAAGACTAATAAGACATTTGTCCGCACTGAAATTAACCTCCCATGTAAGGTTCAAACTCAATGGGTTCCCAAGACACCATCTAGGCCAACGCAAACCAACAAGGCCAAGTTGCCTAAAGAGGTACCACTTAAACCAACTACTTCTAAGTTGGTTTGGGTACCTAAGAGCATCAATGATTTAGGAACCAAGAATGAACAAACCTTACCAATCAAATCTGCTAATCCGGGAGGGGACTCATTACTAAGTGGGTACCTAAGTCTCTCTAGACTTTTTCTATGAAGATCCATCATGTGTGGTATTTAGATTCCGGTTGCTCCACACACATGATGGGAAATCAAGAACTGTTGAGCAACTACCAAGACCGTTACAATGGAAAAGTCAGATTCAGCAACAATGATTCAACTCCAACACTAAAATATATATAATGATAACAAAAAAAATGGGGGATGACGATAATTTTGCCTATTTTGAACTACTCACAAAAATATTTCTTTGATATATATCTAGTTTTTTGCTTAAAAATTCATGTGACATTCTTTTATTTAAAGATATTAGTTTGTTTTAATAGACACAAAGCCACATCATATATGTGACAATTTGAACCTCAATAATTTTTGTTCTTGAGTGTGTCACACTTCAAATAACTGTATCTTATTTTGTATTTCGTAGCTTCATTCTTGCTTTTGTGCTAGTTTGTCATGAAAATGATAAGGGCAACTTAGGATATTCCTCACTTGACCCAAATTATCCTTTAATTTAACTCTAGAAATCCCATTTGAGCCTTCTCCAACATTCTTTTTCTTTTGAAACCCGATTAAGCCTTCAACCATATTCATAAGTTTCGGGGTGCTCAATCAAGAAAAAGAGGGGGAGAAAAATAGATGCACATGATGAACTTCTTTCGATCATTTTAAAAGAGAAACATGGATCTTGAGGAGCATTTAAAGTTGTGCTTTGTAATTGTTTATCCATGTATTAGGGGCGAATTAGTAGTTTTGATACTGTAGGACCAAGTAAATATACCATATAAATAGGTATAAATACAATGTACACTATCAAAATAATACAAGTTTATTTTGAGAAAATCACGAGCATTGAATTCATATTTTAAACGAGAGAGAATACGATCGAGAATCTCGGAAATCTAACAACCTCTCTCAAGATCTTCAACGCGGAAATTCGACCGAACGTAATTAGTAAGATTTCTTATTCGAATACCGAGAATTCATGCTTCGATTGCTTGTCGATTGATGAATTAGGACCTAACAATTGGTATCAGAGCAGATCGTGATTGATTTTGGATTGAATTTGCGATTTTAAGATCAAAATAATTTTACAGATTTTTCGATCGAAAAACTTGCGTGACTTGTATTTTGATCAATATGCTTAATGTTTGCGAATTTTGTTGATGATCTTGCTGATTAAGTGATAGATTATATGTTAGGAATGATTTACGTAGTGATTTCAATCGCTTAGAACGTCATATTAATTCAGATTTTCGATTTAGATCGATAGTTGCGTTTGCGATTAAGTTTTGATTTCGATTTGGTTTTCGTAATTGATATATTTTGCTGTAAAACGTGATTAATCTTGTTTTTGCTCATATTAAGAACGAAGAAACGAGTGATTATCCAGAATTTCATCACCTAACTTGAACATCTCGGTTGAATCTGGAAATTTCACTGTTACATTGAACTTTGTTGTTCTTCGATCGGATTTTCGATCGAAAAACTTGGCTCGAAATTAATTTTCGAATAAGTTTGCAGCCGAGAAATTTTTTGATGACAAACACTGTTCTCGTGTGTTTGACTCAAATAAGACTCGAAAAACATTATTTCAATAATTAGTTTTTCGATTCATATATAAATATCTTTTTCGAGCGTAATAAAGCGTATTTTTTTTCGACGGATACTGTTTTCGCTAAATAAATATCTAATTTTGACTAAAAAAACTTGTAATAGTAAAACAAGTTTTCGATCTCAAGATTTTCGATCATCTAAATTTTCGAGTAAAAATTTAGTGATAACATATTTCGATCGAATAATTCACACTCGCAAAACATTGAGTCAAACTTAATAAAATTTCTCGATCACTATTAATTTTTCGATTACAAATTTTTCGATAAAAATTTTTGAGATCAACAAATTATTCGACCAATTATTTTTCGACAGGTTATCTACTCTGCTAAACTCTTACGTTCGAAAAATAATTTTCGATAAATACAACGAAAAACTTATACAATCGAAAATCTTTCTCGATCATAGGTTCGAATTTTTTTTAATCGAAAACTTTATAGTTCGAAAAGCTTTTCGGTCACTGCTCAAACACACACACATTTTACACTATTCTGAAAGAAATCAAATTTCGTAATTTTCAAAACTTACGAAAAATATTTGTCTCCGAATTATCTTCTACGATACTCAAAATTTTCGATCTTAAAATTAAAATTCTTTAGCAAAATTTTGAAGTATCAATTCTCATATCAAATATTTTTTGAAATCAAAATAATTTCTCTTTAACAACCGAAAAATAGGTACGAAAGGGAAATTGTTTAAAGTACGAATCAAACATTACTAACGAAGTTTGTCGCTTGTGAAGCACTTTTCATTACAATTCCAAACTACGAAGATCCAACCAATCAACTACAAATGGATGCTTACTCGCTCGGAAACGACGTCCGCCCTCCACTACGAGGAGGCGAATACACCGTATGGAGAAACTGATTCATGAACTTCTTGGAAACAAAAGAGCAAGCTACAAATTTGATAGCTTCTCTTTAAGAAGGTCCCGCTCAATTTTGGCTCATCCAAGAAGGCGATGCCACCAATAATCCTCCCATACCCGCCTCACGAAGACTAAAAATTCCTAGTGAATACACCCAGGGGGAGCGATTAAGAGCAAAAGCAGATTTAGGAGCCAAAACTTTCCTAATGCATGAAATTTCTAACGACATCTATATGCAAATAGATAGTCTATCTAGTGCAAAAGCTATGTGGGACGAACTCCACAAAATGATGCAAAGAACCGAAGTTGGAGTCAAAGCTAAGAAAGCGAACATTCTAACCGCTTATGACTCATTCAAAGCCAAGGCAGAGGAAACCGTTTATGAACTCTATCAATGCTATCTAACACTTCTTAATGAGATGAGAAAGATAGATATCTTCAAGACCAACATGGAGGTCAACATTCGATTTCTTTCTTCTCTTCAACCGGAGTGGAAGAAAATATCCATGCAAATCCGTAAAAATAAGGATTTGGACGAAATGGATATCCACGCCGTATTTGATAATGTCGCCCAACACGAGGAAGATATCAGCGAGATACAAAAAGAACTTAAGGGCAAGCAAATCGACGATTCTATAGCTCTTGTTTCTGAAAGAAAAACAAGTCGATCTCGCAAAGATAAAAGCATCAAGTTGCCAAGTTCTTCAGAAGATGAAGACGAATCTGAATCGGACTCCGAACCCGATATGAAGGAGTTCAAGAAACAGTTGGGTCTCATTTCTAAAATGATGAGCAAAAAGTTCTACAAAAAGAAATCCTCTTCCTCGGCAAATAGACTTCGGACATCAAGCTCCAAGCACAAGGAAAGACCGGCCGAGTCCTCTGAATCTAAAAACGCCAAAGAACCGCAAAAGTGCTATAATTGTGGTAAGATAGGGCACTTCGCCAAAGAATGCAAACTTCCCAAAAAAAAGGACGCCAACTACTACTTCAAAAAGTTCCAACTCACTAAACAAAAAGAGGCTGGAGTAGCACTGATGGCCGAACAAGAGCATTGGCTGGAAGACACCACAGATTCTGACGATGAAAATCTCGCTCTCATGGCATACCTCGAAGACGCCTCAAATGATAACTCTTCAAGAAGGCCTGACGACGACGACGATAAAGCATCCTCTTCATCACAAGAGGTAACAATGTCTCATTCCACATTATTAAACATGTTAGAATCGTTACAGATTAAATTTTCTAACATGAAAAATGAGCGGAAACGATCAAAGGAATTAGAAGAGAGACTAGCTCTTACCGAAAGCAATTTCCAAAAGAAATTAGATAAGAAAATTCATCTAGAAATTCTCTTATCTAACGCTAAGGAAAAGATATCTAGTCTTGAATTAACAATAGCTACTTCTGAGACAAAATTCAATGAACTTAATACGATTCTTATCGATTGTCAGAGAGCCTTAGAAATTTCTAAAAATAATTTCAAAGAAATCTCTGATGAACGTAAGAAACTTTACTCAAGGATTAAAACTTTAGATGATCTTCTAACAAAAAGGGGTCAAACGAATCAAACTATCTTTCTAAATCAACCTCTTGATATAGAATTTTGTAATCCTAACGAAGGCTTAGGTTTAACAATCCCTATAACTTGAAAAATATCAATGTTAAACAATTATATGATATCAAGTACATGGGATTAGGATTAACTTCTCTAATGGCCTTTACTAATTCTTCAGAAATAAATGCCTTAGAAGAATCTAAACGAAAAGCCACAAATAGGACTGACATTCCCTTTGACTACACCGACTTGAATAATAGTTACAAGACAAGCGATCTCAACTTGTCTAGTGACTATAATTCATTATATCCCCTAGAATATTTTTCTAAAAATAAGGAAGAAAATAATGATCATTTTCAAAATTCTAATTTCTGTTATATACCTGCTATTATTAAGAAAATAGTTGATTTAAACGCTTTCTTAGAAACAGAAAGATAGAATTTCAAAGCTGAAAAGAATGAGCTTTATTTGGAGATTTCTAATCTCAAAACTTCCTCAGTTTTAAAATCATGTACTGATTTTACTTTGAAAGAAAAATCATTAATTAAGGACAAGATTACATCTAAGAAAACACTATCCATTATTTTACAAAATATTTTAAAAGAAGATAAATCTTCTTTAAAATCCATAAAGGGAGGAAAAGAGTCCTTAAATGCTTCAAAAAGGAAAAAGATTTTTTCTAACTCTTTTTCTACTCCATTCACAGGTAGAGTAGAAAAAAAAGTGAAGCATGCAAAGGAAAGAGTGCCTAGAATAGAATTTCAGAAGAAAAATGATAGAAATGTCTTATTTTCAAAATTTTCTTTTGTATCAAAAACTATGGACACTCGCAAGAAGACAACCATTTCTAACTTTAATGTTGTTGCTTCCACTTATATATTAAAACCTATTAATTTTGAAAGCACAAATTTTGAAATTGGCTCGACTTCAAAAATTACAAACCATCATTCGAAGACAAATGCAAGTCTTAAGTCTCATAGGAAACAAGATCCGACTCTTAAGAAAGCTTATAGCTCCATACATTATTGTCCTCATCTAAGGTACCCAGTTAAAGTACATTCAGCTAAACACCTTAGGAGACTAGCTAGAGAAAAGATTTTCTCAAGCAATAAGACAAATCAGACATTTGCTCATGCTGAAATTAACCTCCCATGTAAGGTTCAACCTCACTGGGTTCCTAAAACACCACCTAGGCCAACACAAGCCCATAAGGCCGAGTTGCCTAAAGAAGTACCATTTAAATCAACTACTTCAAAGTTGGTTTGGGTACCTAAGCACTCCAATAATTTAGGAACCAAAGATGACCAAACGTTACTTATCAAATCTGCTAATCCGAGAGAACCCATTCAAAAGTGGGTACCTAAATCTCTCTAACCTCTTTCTATACAGATCCATCATGTGTGGTATTTAGATTCTGGTTGCTCCACATACATGACGGGAAAGTAAGAAATGTTGAGCAGCTACCAAGACCGTTACAACGGAAAAGTCTGATTTGGCAACAATGATTCAGCTCCAATACTCGGCTTTGGAGACATTCTACTGCCAAATCTGACGATTAAAGATGTCTCTTATGTCCAAGGTCTTAAACACAACCTGTTCAGCATAGGACAATTCTGCGACAAAGGGTTTCAAGTGGTATTTCTAGCTGATCAGTGCAGAATTAAATAGTCAGAATCAAGAACTTCTAACAGGATCACGAAGATGAAATCTCTACACTATCAATCTGACAACGGTTCGACCTTCGACAGCAGTTTGCCTCATCTCACAGACTACAATCAAGAGGAACAGCTTATGGCATCAATGCTCGTCTCATCTAAATCACAAAGCTCTTCACAAACTCTTTGTTAAAAAGCTGGTCAACGATCTACCAACAATCTCTCCTCATCAAGAGAATCACTGTTCGGCTTGTCAAATGGGAAAAATGAAGCGAGCATCACACAAACTCAAGCAAGTTGCTTCTACATCTCGACCCTTGGAATTACTTCACATAGACCTTTGCGGACCAATGCGTACACAAAGCATTAACGGTAGTAAATGTGTTAGTAATTGTCGGCGATTATTCTCGCTACACATGGACAAGATATCTCCGAACTAAAGATGGGACTGGAGACTTGATAATAAGCTTTGTGAATACAACTCAGAATCTCTTTCTCATCAGAACAGACAACGGGACTGAATTCAAGAATCAGCGTCTCAACAACTTTTATCAATCACTTTGAATTATTCAACAATTCTCAGCCGCAAAAATGCCTGAACAAAATGGTGTGGTAGAAAGAAAGAACCAGACTTTAGTTGAAGCTGCAAGAACAATGCTCATATACTCCGGTCTCCCTCACTTTCTATGGGCTGAAGCAGTGAGTACGACATGTTTTACTCAAAATAGGACAATTATTCACAAACGCTTCGAAAAGACGCCATATGAGATAATTAATCAACGAATCCCGAATATCTCATTCTTCAAAGTATTTGGTTGCAAGTGTTTTGTGGCCAACGATCGGGAGCATCGAAGCAAGTTCGATCCCAAAGCCTTTGAAGCCATTTTTGTCGGATATTCCTCTACTTCCAAATCATATCGCGTCTACCTCAGGTCTTCTCGTACAATTCTTGAAAGCTACAACGTCACCTTTCAAGAAATGACGGAATTGGCTTATGAACAAAACAGTTCAGAACCCGAGCTTATAGGCGTGTTGGCACAAGGTCAACAACTTTCGACAACTTCTACCTCAAAGTCAAGAGAAGCAATTCCCGCCGACTTGGAAGATTTAGATTCACTGTTTGAACATTTTTATCTGAACGAGTCTCAAATGCCTGCTTCGTCCCATTCTATACCAAGCAGTGCTCCTTCTCCCTCAATGGAAGAAATTCAAATTGATACTCATAATCCTCAAACTCCGACAAATGTTTCGGATTCTCCTAATTCTGAATCTTCATCTACTACCGCAGCCCCTACAAATGCGGATGAGGAAATTCCTTCCGATTCATCCTCCGAATTGAATTTCCCAACTACGAATGATCAGCCCATCAGTTCAGGATGTCTCGATCTACAAACCAATGATGGATCAACTTCGGTTATTCCTCACGAATGTAAATGGACTCGAGCTCATCCTATTGACCAAATCATCGGTGATCCTTCAAGTAGTGTACGCACTAGGACGTCCACTCAAAGCGGATTATTCACATGCTTCTTAAGCCAAAATGAACCAATTAATGTAGCCGAAGCTCTTAAAGACCCGGATTGGGTAATAGCAATGCAAGATGAACTCAACCAATTCGAGCGTCTACAAGTTTGGACGTTAGTTCCTCGACCGCAAGGCAAAACAATAATTGGTACTAAATGGGTTTTCAAGAATAAGAAGAACGAAAACGGTGAATTTATCAGGAATAAAGCAGGACTCGTAGCCAAGGGATACAATCAACAAGAAGAAATTGATTACGACGAGACGTATGCTCTGGTGGCATGTATCGAAGCAATTCCACTATTTTTAGTATACGTGGCTCATAAAGACTTCAAAGTCTATCAAATGGATGTTAAAACTGCATTTCTCAACGGCGTATTAAAAGAAAAAGTCTACGTCGCTCAACCCGATGGCTTCGTGCGTGAAAACCTTCCTGATCATGTCTATCGATTGGACAAAGCTCTCTATGGGCTAAAACAAGCTCCTCGTGCTTGGTATGATGTCCTAAGAGGCACCAATGATACGACACTTAATCAAAAGACAAGGCAAAGACCTGATGATCGTTCAAGTTTACGTTGATGACATTCGATGAACACATGAAGACATTCGTGCTCTCTGTCAGAAATTCGATGAACTCATGAAGACAAAATTCGAGATGAGCTTAATGGGAGAACTCCAATTCTTTCTTGGACTACAAGTAAAGCAACTCGAAGAAGGAATCTTCATCAGTCAAACCAAATATATTCGAGATATTCTGAAGAGATTTAATCAAGATAAGAGCACACCGATGAACACTCAAATCTCAACAAACTGCAAATTGGATGCTGATCCGTCTGGCAAGCTAACAACATCACACTCTATCGGAGCATTATCGGATCTCTTCTCTACTTAACGTCTAGCCGCCCCGATATTATGTTTGCCACTTGTCTCTGTGCTCGTTTTCCAGCTGACCCAAAGGAGTCCCACATGCAAGTAGTCAAGCAAATTCTACGCTATCTAAAAGGAACTCCCAACTTAGGGCTATGGTATCCAAAAAATACTGATTTTAGCTTAATTGGCTATACTGATGCTGATTATGCATGTTGTCGAATGGACAGAAAAAGCACGTCTGGCAGAGCAAATTCGATCAAATGACGCGCGAAATCCAAATTCGGGCAATACCGCTAACACTGTGAAGAGTCCCGAATTTTGACTCCAAATGTCGGGTTGACCATATGCTTTTAAAAAAAAAAAAAAAAAAAAAAAAAAAAAAGTCTGAAGTTGACCGAACTTCACGATTCGACCAGTCTAATTATTTTTGGACTTTTGTCTTGAATTAGGCCCAAATATTCAAATAAAATTATTTTAAGTTCATTTTATCTTTAAATCAAAGTATATTCATACTTTGACTAGAATTTTCGGGTCAACCCTTATTTTAAGATACGAGAGTATTTTGGGGTATTATTTGTAAGAAATAATACGTGATATATGTGACGAATGTGATATGCATTTCACGACATGCATAAGAGAGGCGAAGGTACCGTAATGATACGGTGACACGATATTGTGTCGAATGTGAGAAGGGTAGAGTTGCCGATTTTGGCAGTCAGGTTCAGACTCGATTATGCACTTGGTGGGAGAGGGGGTTTGCGACACCCATCTACTCGGGATTGAGCCACCCGAGGTGTAAACCACCGGATATTATTTGGCTCAGGGACGGCAGACAGATGTGAGATTCCTGTCTACCCGAACTTGTGGTATAACATTCGGGGAAAAAGCCGTCGGGTTGAGATTGTGTGCGGAAGGAGCGACCCGGCGCGGCCGGTGTGGGCTACCGCATGATTGATGGTGTACTTTGCCATTGCGCGCGTGGGTGCCGAGTCTGGCCTAGGGCCCTGTTGAGAATTGAGTATTGATAGATGAGATTTGTCGAGTGTGCATTATATTATATTGTGAGGAACCGGGATTGGGTGGAGTGCACGCACGTATTGCATGTTATGTAATCACCTACTGGGCAATAGCTCAGGGTTCTATCCTATTTTTGTTTGTAGGTAAGAATGAACCCGACACCGACTAGTGTCAGGGTTGAGATTCATGGCGAGCTGGCGGCGGTGACTCCACGGAATTTTGAGGGTGGCGCAGTACATGGGACGCGACCTGTGGAGTGGCATAGTGTTTGATATTGGGTTTGAAATTTTGGGGCTTCGGCCCAAAGTATTAATAGTAGATATTTTTGTAAACCCGATATAATACTATGTAGGTTATTTAAATTAAAAAAAAAAAAAAAAAAAAAAAGAAAATTTTATCGGGTCTTCCCCGTGTTCTGTTGCGGGGAAATCCGCCAATTAACTTAATTAGGAAGTAGGGTCGCCACAATCACGGGTTTGATTTTAATAACATTCCCATTTACAGTTATTCTCAAAGTGCTATAGCCATTACTTGCAATCCTGTTCATCATGTTAGACCGATTACGCACTCAAGAGAGGATCAAAGGCTTAAAAATGATAAAGTTCTTAAAACACCTTCAGTGTGTGTTTGTGTGTGTGTGTGCCGAAATTAAGAACTTACTTTTTAAGAATTATACATTGACCAACCCTAATTAGGGTTAATGGGATGCCTTATATACCACATGAGTTGGTATATTAAGGCTTGGGACTCAAACAATAAAATATTTACAATTTGACCCCAAATACAATAAATTAACTAATATTGACCCAAAACTCAAATACTAACTAAGGACACTACAATTAATTCCTAACATTCTCCCCCTTAGTGTCATTTCTTCGTCTTTGTCTGTTTCTTTGAGCCTTTGGGTCGTTGCTGGGCGTACACGGAGTTCCGTAGTCCAAGCTTGTGCTCGTACGTCCTTATTTCCCTCCGGAACGAAAGCATTTCTTGTATGTTGTTCAGCATATTCAGTATCTTGGCTTTTGTGTCCGGTCCTTCACCTTCCATCTTATCCAGTATGCTCCTCAACTTCTCTCGTATGATGAGGAGCGTTCCGTCGGAGAATTTTGGTATCTCCGATGTCTTCAATATTCGCTTTTCTCCCTTGTAGTTGATGTAGACCACCGCTGGATCTTCACTTTCGAACACGTGGCCTTCACCATATTCAACTTGTTCAGGGAGCTCGAATGATGGTTTGGTGAGGTTGACCTTTCTGACATTTGACTCCAGTGCTAGCTGCAGGTCGTGCGTCGCTCCGTACTTGATTTGTCGGAGCATGAACCTTTTGATCGTCATGTATCCTAATTTGACGTCCTGGTCCTGCAGCGTTCCCACGTATCGGTAGCTTCCAATCATCTGTGAGATGTCTTCAGCTCTGATGTACGGGAAGTCAGCCTCTCTCAAGGTCTCTCTTGTACCGTCTTCCCTCACTACGTGGTAGACGCTTAGTAGGAAGGTCCCGAGCCGATCTATTCCAACTCTTTCTACGGCTTGTATTCGGGGCCTCTGCTTTTCCTCTCGCCTGAGAGCAGCCAGATCATTTCCTTTCCCTAAGAACATATGAAGACGTCTTAGGGAAAGAAGGTAGAGATTGGCTCTGCGCTCTGACAGGTGCGTCATCCCACGTAGCTCCAGCTCGTTCAATTTGACGAGCTGATCCTCTTTACGCCAGATTCTTTTCCTTATCTCTTCTTGGTATGGAACTAAGATTCTGACGTTTTGCCACGGAAGATCGACCGTTGCCCCGATCTTTGACATGAGAAGTGGAGCATCCTCATTTTGGACTTGATGTTTGAGTAGTTCCGGTAGATCGGGGAGGTCACTTTGCAGATCTTCCAGCTCCTCATCTTCATGGACTTTCACCAGGCTTATCGACGCCTTTTCGAGGAATAGTCTGGCGTTTTCTCGAAATCTGGCTTCGAGCTGGAGGTCCATCGGTTGCTTCAGCCATCCTTCTTCAAATATATATTTCTCTACCACATCATGTGGATTGTAGAGTTGGCTGATTTCTTCCGAGATTTGGAGGTCAATAGATGTGGCTTGAGGTGGACTTTGTCGGTAGAAGGTTCTTGGTGAGCTAAGGCTTATAGTGACTGGAGTGGGTGTCGAAAGGGAAAGTGTATTGGAGATCTCTTGTGTATTTTGTTCGGTTGTGGTTGAGATCTCCATGGTAGGGAATATTATTGTGGTGCTGGAGACTTGTTTTGTTTTGCCTTTTGAGCTTGAGGTATCCAGCGGGTTGGATTCTTGGACTGTTTTGGTTGTTGGCTGCTGCTGGTGAGGGGATTCGACTCCACGCTGTCGGTTCTCCCCCTCGGGACGGTCCTCGTCTTCAGGGTCGTCCCGCGATCCAGATAGGCCCCCGGCTTGTGTTCGCAGCTGGTGGGGTCAATCAGCCTCTGGATTTCTTTCTCCTTCGGTGTCAGGTGTGGCGCCGACCGGATACGTGCCAAAAGAATGTTGAAGAGTTCTTCAATGGGCACGTCCCACGGTCCTTCTTCTGGTTGTGTGAGTGAAGGAACAGCAGCAGCTGTCTCGTGTGTGACTGGAGTCTTGCCTTTGTCTTGTCTTGATGTTTCGATCATGGCCCGGACTTTTTCCACTAGTTCGTCGCCAAAAGATCGTAGCCGAGACTCCGTCACAAACGGATCGGGAAATAAAACGGAGCCACTGAGGCGTGCCGTTGTCGCGACGTCAGAGTAGATTTCTGACGTGCCGCCCACTGTAGTGGGTCTTCCGGGGCCACCAAGGCACACCGGTGGCAACGGTGCTAAGACAAACTCAGACCGTTGGCCCGAGACGACTGGTGGGATGTTGATCGTTTCGGGGCTTCCGCTCAGTCCCTCGGAGATTAACCCCAGAGTGACGTCAGAGAGCGTTCTGTCTAAGTCTGGAAGACTTAGAGGTGCGGAAAATAGTGTATGTGTCCTAGAAATGGAAAAAATTTTAGTTGGTGCGGACACTAGACCTGTGATCAAGGAGGGCGCAGTCGGAGGAAGTGAACTGCTTAATTCAACATCTATTGCCTCCGAATAAGGCAATGATGGTTGTCGTGGCTCCTCCGGTGCTATTGAGACGGTCGTCTGTTGGGAGACGACCGAATGGGTTGGAAGGGTTATTTGCGTGCTTGGGCCTGATGGCACGACTGCTACTCGGGAGACGATCGTGTCGTCTCCTGTTCCTACGGGTTCGGCCCGGCTTTGTAGTGGGTTAGAGGACTGAGGAGGTCGATCATGTTTTTGTTTGGTGCGACGCTCCTGTATGCGTCTTACGTCTTCCCCTCGTTTTGTTTTTCGTGGGAACGAGGAGGGGAAGCGGCGCTTCCTAGACCTAACTGAGGCTGGGGTAGGCTAATTCCCGGGGTAGGTTCGACTGGGTTTTGTCGAACCATAGGAGTGTCTTCAAGGGTGATGGATTGGAGGTACCTCGCTACTATTGGGTTGGAAGGATTAGCGATTTGTAGGAGGTGGTCAGGGATCCGCATCGACTCGAGATCAAATTTGGATTTGGAAGAATGGAGGGATGCTAGCTTGGGAATTTGGTATCCCTCCGATCTCGGTCGACGGGTTATCTCGGGGTGTAGGTCTTGAAAGTGGGTTATTATCACTGGAAACCACCGAAGGTAGGGAAGGACTTGTCGGGTTTTATTTTTGGTGGATAAGTCCCTTCGGCGGAGTTGGTCAAGGATATCGGCCCAGATCAACTGCACGATGTCATAATTTTTATTAAAGATGACACCGTGGAAGATGATCATAATGTTGCGGTTACAGCGATCTGGGCCTGAGTGCTTGGGTGATAGGCATTTGTTTATTATGAGAAAGAGTGTGCGCCAAGGTTGTGGAATGTCCTTGGCGCAGAAATCGGGTAGGTGTAGGGATTTATGGATGTCTGGGCGATATCCCATTAGGAGGAAGTCGGTTTTCAATTCTTCCTCCGTGGGTGGTGGGTTATATATTAGGCTGTGAGGTAGGTTTAAGATACGGCGTAGTATGGATGGGGTGAAGATTATGGGTGTTTGGTCTATTTGTGAGGTAAGTGAGGTTGGAGGGGTTTTTGAAGTTGATGGTTGTAGGTTGGCCCATAGCTGTTGTGCGTATACTTCTGGGGCCGATTCCGTAATGGTGAGGGCGGTGTGTAGAGGATGGTGACGAAGGATTTCGAGTATTATCGGTGCGGGGACCGTGATGTTGTCAAAGTCAATGGCCGGGTTGTTGGGTAGTTTAGTGGCCCATTGACTTTGAGGAAAGACTTCGTCAATTTGTCTCAACATGTTTATGTAATCTGCTAAGAAGAAAACACAGAAAATTGTTAGACTAGGCAGAGTAGATAAAAATGTTACTTAGAAAAAATTTCGGACTTGAAAAATTTTATATGAAAGTGCCCGAAATTTGCTTAAGTAAATAAGATTATACTTTTGAAATACAAGCGGCGAAGTTCACAAATTCGGCTAAGAGTACATTGAAAAGTTTAAAACTCGAAGTTTGATTTGGCCGAATTTGGATTTGAAAAGTTTTGTTCGCCGAATTTGATGAAGTTCGGGTTATGAGGATTTGAAATTTTTGTTCGCCGAATTGTAATGAAGTTCGGGTAAGTGAAAATTAAATCGAATTTGTTATCATCATTCATCAAATTCGGGTGCTTGTCTTTAAAATTGAATTTGCCGAAATTGACAAATTCGGCGATGGAATTCGACTGTGAGGAGTCGGGGTACAGTAGAAATTCGCCGAATTTCGAGTGAACAGTAGAAATTCGCCGAATTTTGGATTGAAAAGCAGAAATTCGGATGAAAATTTAAATTTTACCCGAATTTCGCCCGAAACCTAAAAATTAAAATAGGTCGATTCCATCGGGATTTGGATGAAATTTTGGCAAATAAATTGCAGATTCGGGGTCGCCATTACCTTCTGTAGTAAAATCGAAGTTGAAGAGATTTGATTTGAAGATTTTGTGTTTGCGCGAATTTAAATTCGAGAGTAAATTTTCTGAAATTCGGGCGTTAACTTGTAAATTTAGGGTAAATAATGAAATTCGGGCGAGTAGTGAGATAAATAGGGGTTACTGTGCAAAAGTTCGGGTGAATGAAATTCGGCATGTTAAAATTGAGTTTCGCCGAAATTCGTTCTGATTAAGTGAAAATTATATGAAATTCGGCGATCGAAATTAGTATTGACCAAAAGTGACCCCGAATTTGAAATTCGGCGAGTGAAATTGAAATTGGCCGAATTTCTTCACTGTTAGTCCAAAATTGGACTTCCGAAATTTTATATTATGTCAAAGAGCTCCCCCTCAATAAATATGAAATATGAACTCCCCCTTAATGAAAATGAAATATAAACTCCCCCTTAATGAAAATGAAATAAAAACTACCCTTTTAAAATTTGCATGTAGAATTAATTTGTCTACTAAATAAAAGGTCATGAGGCACTATAGGTCAGTGTTGAAAATTCAACATGCCCAACTTAGAAACTAGGAAATGGAATCGTTTTTCATCCAGAGCCTTTGTAAATAAATCTGCAAGTTGAAGTTCTGTACTTACAAAATACATATCGATAGTGCCCTTTTCAACATGATCTTTTATAAGTGTGATAACGAAGATCTATGTGTTTAGTGCGAGAGTGATGGACAGGGTTACATGTGATAGCAATTGCGCTCTTTGAGTCACTATATATGGGTATATGATTAAGATCGAACCCATAATCTCGTAGTTGCGTACGCATCCACAAGATTTGAGAGCAACAGCTTGCTGCAGCTACATATTCTGCTTCAGCAGTTGAGGTAGAGACACAATTTTGTTTCTTAGATGACCAACTAATTAGTTTGTCTCCCAGAAATTGTGCTCCACCCGAGGTGCTTTTTCTGTCCATCTTGCACCCTGCATAGTCGGCATCAGAATATCCGACGAGATTATACCCGGAACCTTTGGGATACCAAAGTCCGAGATTAGGTGTTCCTTTGAGATATTTCATGATTCTCTTCACGGCTATGAGGTGCGATTCTTTGGGATTAGCTTGGAATCGGGCACATAGACATGTCGAGAACATGATATCCGGTCTACTAGCTGTCAAGTAAAGTAATGAACCTATAATTCCTCTATAAAGGGTTGGATTGACTGGTTTCCCAAGAGGATCCGAGTCAAGTTGGCATGAGGGGGACATAGGGGTACTTTTTGTAGTACAATTTTCCATGTCAAACTTTTTCAAGATGTCATGGATATATTTGGTTTGACTTATGAAAATTGCGTCCGAAAGTTGCTTGACTTGTAAACCCAAGAAAAAGTTGAGTTCACCCATCATGCTCATTTCGAACTTAGTTTTCATAAGTTCTCCAAATTGGTCACACAGCTTTAAATTAGTAGATCCGAAAATAATATCATCTACATAGATTTGGACTAAGAGAATATCTTTACGTGTGCGTTGGATGAAAAGGGTTGTGTCAATTTTTCCTTTTTCGAAGCCTGACTTGACCAAAAAGTCAGAAAGAACATCATACCAAGCTCGAGGGGCTTGTTTGAGTCCGTATAAGGCTTTATCTAGCTTGTAGACATAGTCAGGGTGAGTTGAGCTCACGAATCCTTCGGGCTGTTCCACATAAACTTCTTCTTTCAAGACTCCGTTAAGAAACGCAGTCTTGACATCCATTTGGAATACGGTGAAGTTTTTATGGGCAGCATAAGCAAGGAATAACCTAATGGCTTCGAGTCGAGCTACGGGGGCGAAGGTTTCATCGTAATCAATTCCTTCTTGTTGATTATACCCCTTAGCTACGAGTCGAGCTTTGTTTCTTATTACTATCCCATTTTCATCCTTCTTATTCTTGAAAACCCATTTGGTACCAATAATGGTTTTGCCAAGGGGTTTCGGGATTAGTCTCCAGACCTGTAATCTATCGAACTGATTTATCTCTTCTTGCATTGCAATAATCCAATCAGGATCTTCCAATGCTTGTTTGGCTCTTTTAGGTTCTATTTGGCTCAAAAAGCAGGTAAATAGTCCTTCGTGAGTAGTTGAGGATCTAGTGCTTATTCCTTGGAGAGGGTCTCCAATAATTTGTTCTACGGGATGAGCACGTGTCCACTTTCTTTCATGAGGAAGTGGTTGAGAGGTTGTCTCGTTTATTGTGGACGCGATTTCATTTTCCGTAGAAATGGAGACCTCAACGGGAGGGTTTGTCTCATTTTCTAAGGTCTCTTCGGAAGAGTCGTTTTCAACAGACACTTCGATTCCTAAATCATTGGTGACATCTAATTCTGGTTCTTGTGAAGTTTCACAGTTCACTATTGGTTCTACCATATGTGGACTGCTTGTGTCACCATCTTGGATGGATTGTCGTGAGACTAATTGTTGACATGGGTTAGAGTAAATTTTCTCAAAAAGGATACTTAATTCCATGTCTTTTGAGGAATTTGAGGCTGATGTCTCTTCCACAGGTGTGGGAATGTGTTGATCATCAGTCAACACTCTAATAAGTCCGGGTTCTGGACTGATTTGTTCAGAAGCCATTAAGGGTGTTTCATTGAAGGTCACATTGGAGCTTTCCATGACCGTTCTCCGCTTCTTAAGGTAGACTCGATATGCTTTAGATTCTAGAGAATACCCAATGAAAGTTGCCTCTAATGCCTTAGCATCAAATTTTCCTCGGTTTTCCCTGTCATTTGCTACGTAGCAAATGCATCCGAAAACGCGAAGAAATCCTATATTGGGGATTCTTCCATTCAATATTTCATATGGAGTCTTTCCAAAGCGTTTGTGAATTATTGTCCTATTTTGGGTGAAGCAGGCAGTACTGACTGCTTCAGCCCATAGAAAGTGAGGAAGTTTAGAGTGAATAAGCATAGTCCTAGCAGCTTCAACTAGGGTCCTATTCCTCCTTTCTACGACTCCGTTTTGTTGAGGAGTTTTAGGAGCAGAGAAGTGTTGGGAGATCCCTAGGGATTGGTAGAATTCGCTCAGTAACTGATTTTTAAATTCAGTCCCATTATCTGAGCGAATTATACGAATTTGTAAGCTCGACAAATTCTGTGTCTTTTTCACAAAAGCAATTATGAAGTCAGGAGTTTCTGCCTTTGTTCTTAAAAATTTGGTCCAGGTGAACCTAGAAAAGTCATCCACTATTACTAGTACGTAACGTCGTCCATTTATGCTCTCAATTCTCATTGGTCCACAGAGGTCCATATGAAGAATCTCGAGTGGTCGTGAGGTTGAGGCAGTTTGTTTTGATTTGTGGGATGCTTTTCGCATTTTTCCTAACTCACATGCTGAGCAGAGATGCTCTTTGTGATATTTCAAGGCAGGCAATCCCTGTACAAGATTATCTCTTTGAAGTTGACTTAGAGTCTTGAAATTTAGGTGAGATAATCGTTGATGCCATAAATTGTTCTGTTGAAGAGATGCTTTACTCAACAGGCAAATGGCTTGGGATTGATGAACGGTTCTAAGATTGATGGTGTAAAGATTGGATTTTCTAGTTCCAGTGAGTAATGGTTTACCGTTACCACCATTTACACTACATCCTTCAGTATGGAAGTTGACCGTGAGTCCACGATCACAGAACTGTCCTATACTGAAAAGATTGTGGCTTAAGCCATCAACATATGAAACATCCTTAATTAAGAGATTTTGATGTATGATATCACCGTGACCCAGGATGGGAGCTGAGTGGTTGTTCCCGAATCGCACATTTCCACCAAATCTCTCTGTGTAGTTGCTCAGCAGTTCTTTTCTTCCGGTCATGTGTGTGGAGCAACCCGAGTCTAAGTACCACACATGACTTATCTGCAAGATAAGATTAAGCAGTGTTAGAGATCCCGTTTATTACGGGTCTTCTATCATTTGCAGAGGTTGAGGTGCATGCAAGATTGGGTGAATTGTGTATCGGGTTGGCTTGTATCTTTCCTGAGTTTTTCGGTACCCAAATTTTTGTTACCCCTAATGGAAAACAGAGCTTTGTGCATGCAGCAAGCACTGTTTTAACTACCCAGATTTGTTTGAAATCTTTTCCCTTAGCTTCAGCTCGGGTTTTCGATTGCTCAGATATTTTTGGATCTGTTTTGGTCACGTTTTTGGCCTTTTTCTCTAAAGCTTGAGCTTTAGTTTTTGTTTCAGTGAGAGTTGGCCTTCTGAATGTTCTAGCTACCTTTTCGTCAACTTTTAGGTTGGACGTTTTGGATGGTAGAACCGTTTTCGTGTGTGTTCCTGAAATCATATTTCTACGACGTATAAATTTAGCATTCGTAGCTATACACCTATCGTAGGTAATATAATCACTGACAGTCTTAACAGAACTGGTTTTGGAAGAAATACGGGAATAAGCGGAAGCATTGTTCGAACTACATGAAGAAAGATTTCTAAATGTTTTTGGAAATAATTTTAAATCAGAAACACTAGTTAAATTTTGCTTCGTCTTTTTATCAAAGATTTTGGCATCCTTCTCTTGCGTTCCTGAATTTTTCTTCCCAGCAGTCTCTGTCCGTCTCAGATCTGTCATAGATGGTGAAGGGATGTTAGCTGTTGCTTGAATGATAATCTTCTTAGTTAGCCTATTCTTCATGGATGAGGAATCTATTGGTGTTATAATAACAGACTCCAACTTAGAAGATTTAGCGAGATCAGCATATGATTGATTTTCAAGTGAGGAAATTCTCTCAAGGAGTTTCTCCTTTTCAGCTTGAAATATTTTCCGTTCGAGCTCTATCGTGGATTGAATATTCTTGATCTTTTGGGGAATGTAAATTCTGCAAAGATCTGAGTTCTTTGAGCTAGATATTTCTGTCATGGGCTGATCAGATTCAGAGGGAGGATGGGGAAACATTTGTAGATAGTCATTTGAAAGAGGAATTTCCCTAGTTCCATAACTATCGTTGATTTCCTTGTAATCTGCGGCGACCCTACTTCCTAATTAAGTTAATTGGCGGATTTCCCCGCAACAGAACACGCGGAAGACCCGATAAAATTTTCTTTTTTTTTTTTTTTTTTTTTTTTTTTAATTTAAATAACCTACATAGTATTATATCGGGTTTACAAAAATATCTACTATTAATACTTTGGGCCGAAGCCCCAAAATTTCAAACCCAATATCAAACACTATGCCACTCCACAGGTCGCGTCCCATGTATTGCGCCACCCTCAAAAGTCCGTGGAGTCACCGCCGCCAGCTCGCCATGAATCTCAACCCTGACACTAGTCGGTGTCGGGTTCATTCTTACCTACAAACAAAAATAGGATAGAACCCTGAGCTATTGCCCAGTAGGTGATTACATAACATGCAATACGTGCGTGCACTCCACCCAATCCCGGTTCCTCACAATATAATATAATGCACACTCGACAAATCTCATCTATCAATACTCAATTCTCAACAGGGCCCTAGGCCAGACTCGGCACCCACGCGCGCAATGGCAAAGTACACCATCAATCATGCGGTAGCCCACACCGGCCGCGCCGGGTCGCTCCTTCCGCACACAATCTCAACCCGACGGCTTTTTCCCCGAATGTTATACCACAAGTTCGGGTAGACAGGAATCTCACATCTGTCTGCCGTCCCTGAGCCAAATAATATCCGGTGGTTTACACCTCGGGTGGCTCAATCCCGAGTAGATGGGTGTCGCAAACCCCCTCTCCCACCAAGTGCATAATCGAGTCTGAACCTGACTGCCAAAATCGGCAACTCTACCCTTCTCACATTCGACACAATATCGTGTCACCGTATCATTACGGTACCTTCGCCTCTCTTATGCATGTCGTGAAATGCATATCACATTCGTCACATATATCACGTATTATTTCTTACAAATAATACCCCAAAATACTCTCGTATCTTAAAATAAGGGTTGACCCGAAAATTCTAGTCAAAGTATGAATATACTTTGATTTAAAGATAAAATGAACTTAAAATAATTTTATTTGAATATTTGGGCCTAATTTAAGACAAAAGTCCAAAAATAATTAGACTGGTCGAATCGTGAAGTTCGGTCAACTTCAGACTTTTTAAAAGCATATGGTCAACCCGACATTTGGAGTCAAAATTCGGGACTCTTCACAGTGTTAGCGGTATTGCCCGAATTTGGATTTCGCGCGTCATTGATCGAATTTGCGAAGTCTGATTTAGTTCGCGTGTCACCCGAAATTCACTCACAGGAATCACCCCGCGAAATTTAAGTTGACCCGCGAAACTTTAGTCCGACCCGCTACTTCTCTCACAGGAATCACCCTGTGGTCGACCCGCGAAATTAATTCTGACCCGCGAAAAACCCATTTACTCACAATAAAATCCATTTGAGTCCGCGAAGAACTTTTCGCGACCCGAATATAATTCGCGAACTAAACTTCGGCGAACTATCGAAAATCTGCCCGAATTTCAACCTTTCAAATTTGACGAAATTTAAAATTTGGCCCGCGACCTTCTTTTCTCACTCACATCTTTACAAATCTTTCGGCCCGCGAATTTTATCGCAGCCCGCGATTTTCTTTCCTCTCTCACACTTCACGAACCTTTTTGGCCCGCGAATTTCTTTTCAACCCGCGAATTTCTCATGAGCTGAAGCTTTCTTCATCTCATCGAAATTCATATTTTTCCAGAACTTCATCATATGAATCCGTTCCAGATTTCACATAAACATGTAAGAATTCACAGAACTCATATATTGAGCTCAAACTTAACATCTCAACACAGCAAATACAACACATAATCATTCAAAGCTCCCGAAATTCATGAATTCGGATGACCTTTCATCCAAATTCGTTAAACTAAATAAATCAAACTTAAAAACAGTTTGTAGGGGTTAAAAACCACCTACCTGACTTCCAAGTTAGCCGAAATTGCTTAGTTCTTCTCTGCTTTTCTTCGTTTGTTTTCTTTCGTTTGATATTTCTTTGTCCTTATCACCTTTTGAGATAAACCTTTAAAAGGAAAGTTACGTTTCCTTTCTCTTAAGGAAATCTCTTATTGGGCCTACTTTAAATTAATTTGGGCCCATATCTATTTATTTTACTCAAAGAGTATTTTTCTTATTTTCGGTTCAATTTCCCGAAAATTCGCTTTGTCCGAAAATTAACTTCATAATTTTCCGAAACTTACAGAATAATTTTCACGCTAATTGCGCATTATTCCCGTATTAATTTTACGGGTATTACATCCTCCCCCCCTTAAAAGAAATTTCGTCCCCGAAATTTAAGTTGTCTGAAACAACTCAGGGTATTTCTCTCTCATTTCGTCTTCTCGCTCCCAAGTGGCTTCTTCCAATATCTGGTTTCGCCATAAGACCTTCACGAGGGGAATATTCTTATTTCGTAATTGCTTCACCTCATACATTAGAATCTCTACCGGCTTTTCTTCGTAACTCAAGTCCGGCTTCAATTGTTGGTGAAGTCTTTTGTCTCTTAGCACATGATACGGGTCCAACACATACTTTCGCAGTGTAGACACGTGGAATACGTCATGGACTTGTGCTAACGGCGTCGGTAATTCTAGCTGATATGCTACTTCACCGACTCTTTTCAAAATTTTGAAAGGTCCTATATATCTCGGACTCAACTTTCCTTTTTGTCCGAACCGTTTGACACCCTTCATAGGTGATACTTTCAAAAATACTTTATCACCTTCTTCAAATTCTAACGACCTTCGCCTCTTGTCTGCATAACTCTTCTGGCGACTTTGGGCCGTTTGCATTTTCTCCCGAATTTTCTTAACAACTTCAGTCATTTCGCGTACCATCTCGGGACCTAATAGCGCCTTCTCGCCGATTTCATCCCAATGAACTGGGGATCGACATTTACGTCCGTATAAGGCTTCGTAAGGCGCCATTCCGATCATTGCTTGATAGCTGTTGTTATATGAAAATTCTATTAACGGGAGATATTTACTCCAACTCCCTTGAAAATCCAAGACACATGCTCTCAACATGTCTTCGAGTGTCTGGATCGTCCTTTCCGATTGTCCGTCAGTCTGGGGATGATAAGCTGAACTAAATGATAATTTAGTTCCCAGAGCTTTCTGTAAGCTTTTCCAGAACTGGGACAGAAATCTTGAATCTCGATCTGATATGATCGATATCGGAATTCCATGGAGTCTCACTATCTCTTGAATGTAGAGTTCAGCGAACTTCTCCATGGGATAGGTCTGGTGAATAGGCAAGAAATGGGCGGACTTAGTCAGTCTGTCAACAATCACCCAAATTGCATCATAACCTTTCACCGTTCTTGGCAACCCGACGACAAAATCCATTGTTATATGGTCCCACTTCCACTCGGGAATCGTCAAAGGTTGTAACATTCCTGCCGGTCTTTGATGTTCTGCTTTGATCTGCTGACAAGTCAGGCATCTATGTACAAATGCAGCAACATCCTTTTTCATTCCCGGCCACCAATAATTTAGTCGCAAATCACGATACATTTTCGTTGCACCGGGATGCACCGAATATATTGTCGTATGTGCCTCCGTCATTAAAGTTCGACGAATCTCTTCATCTTCCGGCACATATAAGCGACTTTTAAATCGTAAACTCCCGTCTTCTCGGAATTCAAATTCCGATGAGACTTCTTTATCTTGTTCTCTTTGTTTCTTCAAGTACAACTCATCTTTCTTTTGTACTCAATGATTCGGTCTAATAGTGTTGGCTTAAGTGTCAACACTGCCAACTTTTCTTCAATCTCTCCGAAATTGATTACTTCAACTCCGAATTGGCGTAATTCACTGTTTACAGTTTTGCGGCTCAATGCATCTGCGACTACGTTCGCTTTTCCTGGATGATAATTTATCACACAGTCGTAGTCTTTGACTAACTCGAGCCATCTTCTTTGCCTCATATTTAACTCCTTCTGGGTGAAGAAGTACTTCAAACTCTTGTGATCCGTGAAGATCTCGCATCTTTCTCCGTAAAGATAGTGTCGCCATGTTTTAAGAGCAAACACTACGGCTGCGAGTTCGAGATCATGAGTGGGGTAATTTTTCTCATATGGCTTTAATTGTCGGGAGGCATAAGCGATCACCTTCCCGTTTTGCATTAAAACACACCCCAACCCATATTTAGAGGCATCACTATAAACAGAAAAATTTCCAGTACCCGAAGGTATTGCTAACACTGGAGCAGTTGTTAGCCTTTTCTTTAATTCCTGGAAACTTTGCTCACATTCATCCGTCCATTTGAACGGAACATTTTTCTTTGTCAAATTGGTGAGCGTCGAGGCGATGCTGGAAAAGTCCTTAATGAACTTTCGATAATACCCAGCTAGCCCGAGAAAACTTCTTATCTCCGTGGGAGTGGTTGGTCTTGGCCAATTTTCTATAGCTTCTATCTTGCTGGGATCTACTGAAATTCCGCTTCCCGAAATAACATGCCCCAGAAAGATTACTCGATCCAACCAAAATTCGCACTTTTTAAATTTGGCGAATAATTGTTTCTCCCGAAGAATTCCTAGGACCGCTCTCAAATGTTCCTCATGTTCTTCTTTTGTCTTGGAATAAATGAGAATATCGTCGATAAAGACGATAACACATCGGTCCAGCAATTTTTTGAATACTCGGTTCATCAAATCCATGAAGGCTGCCGGAGCATTCGTCAATCCGAAAGGCATGACCAAAAATTCATAGTGGCCGTACCTCGTACTGAAGCGGTTTTTGGAATGTCCGCTTCCCGGATCTTCAGCTGATGATAACCGGAGCGCAGGTCGATCTTAGAAAATACTGTTGCTCCTTGGAGTTGATCGAATAAATCGTCAATCCTTGGCAATGGGTATTTATTCTTAATCGTGATCTTGTTGAGTTCACGATAATCGATACACATTCTCATCGACCCGTCCTTTTTCTTCACAAATAAAACCGGGGCTCCCCATGGTGAGAAACTGGGTTGAATAAAACCCTTCTGCAACAAATCTTCCAATTGCTCCTTCAATTCTCGTAATTCGTTCGGTGCTAACCGATACGGGGATTTAGAGATCGGGGCAGCTCCAGGTACAAGATCGATTGCAAATTTAATCTCCCGATCTGGGGGTAATCCCGGAAGATCCTCGGGAAATACATCGGAATATTCGTTCACTATCGGAACCTCCTCAAGTTTAAGCTGGGAAGATTCCTCAGCATTCACCGCAAAAACTAGGAACGATTCGCAACCCGTATTTACGAGTCGCTGAGCTTTTAAAGCAGAAATCCGAGGGATTGAGTTTCTATTCTTTCTTCCCGAAAATTCAAACTCCTCTCCCTCTGGCGATCGAAACCTAACTACCCTTTTTGAACAATCAATAATGGCTCCGTATTTCGAAAGCCAATCCATCCCGAATATAATATCGTAATCATTCATCGGGATTACTATTAGGTTCACATCTAACTCTCTACCCTCAATTCTTACGGGACATTTCTCAACCACCAAATTTGATCGAGTTGGATCCCCATGTGGTAAAGATACCACGAAATCACATAATCATATCAAAGTATTACACTTAACTTACAGGCGAGGCTGGTTCTCCCGGCTTTTGAGTGGCAGTACATGGACAGTCTTCAGAATCTAAAGCCTAAGCTCTGATACCACCTGCGGCGACCCTACTTCCTAATTAAGTTAATTGGCGGATTTCCCCGCAACAGAACACGCGGAAGACCCGATAAAATTTTCTTTTTCTTTTTTTTTTTTTTTTTTTAATTTAAATAACCTACATAGTATTATATCGGGTTTACAAAAATATCTACTATTAATACTTTGGGCCGAAGCCCCAAAATTTCAAACCCAATATCAAACACTATGCCACTCCACAGGTCGCGTCCCATGTATTGCGCCACCCTCAAAAGTCCGTGGAGTCACCGCCGCCAGCTCGCCATGAATCTCAACCCTGACACTAGTCGGTGTCGGGTTCATTCTTACCTACAAACAAAAATAGGATAGAACCCTGAGCTATTGCCCAGTAGGTGATTACATAACATGCAATACGTGCGTGCACTCCACCCAATCCCGGTTCCTCACAATATAATATAATGCACACTCGACAAATCTCATCTATCAATACTCAATTCTCAACAGGGCCCTAGGCCAGACTCGGCACCCACGCGCGCAATGGCAAAGTACACCATCAATCATGCGGTAGCCCACACCGGCCGCGCCGGGTCGCTCCTTCCGCACACAATCTCAACCCGACGGCTTTTTCCCCGAATGTTATACCACAAGTTCGGGTAGACAGGAATCTCACATCTGTCTGCCGTCCCTGAGCCAAATAATATCCGGTGGTTTACACCTCGGGTGGCTCAATCCCGAGTAGATGGGTGTCGCAAACCCCCTCTCCCACCAAGTGCATAATCGAGTCTGAACCTGACTGCCAAAATCGGCAACTCTACCCTTCTCACATTCGACACAATATCGTGTCACCGTATCATTACGGTACCTTCGCCTCTCTTATGCATGTCGTGAAATGCATATCACATTCGTCACATATATCACGTATTATTTCTTACAAATAATACCCCAAAATACTCTCGTATCTTAAAATAAGGGTTGACCCGAAAATTCTAGTCAAAGTATGAATATACTTTGATTTAAAGATAAAATGAACTTAAAATAATTTTATTTGAATATTTGGGCCTAATTTAAGACAAAAGTCCAAAAATAATTAGACTGGTCGAATCGTGAAGTTCGGTCAACTTCAGACTTTTTAAAAGCATATGGTCAACCCGACATTTGGAGTCAAAATTCGGGACTCTTCACAGTGTTAGCGGTATTGCCCGAATTTGGATTTCGCGCGTCATTGATCGAATTTGCGAAGTCTGATTTAGTTCGCGTGTCACCCGAAATTCACTCACAGGAATCACCCCGCGAAATTTAAGTTGACCCGCGAAACTTTAGTCCGACCCGCTACTTCTCTCACAGGAATCACCCTGTGGTCGACCCGCGAAATTAATTCTGACCCGCGAAAAACCCATTTACTCACAATAAAATCCATTTGAGTCCGCGAAGAACTTTTCGCGACCCGAATATAATTCGCGAACTAAACTTCGGCGAACTATCGAAAATCTGCCCGAATTTCAACCTTTCAAATTTGACGAAATTTAAAATTTGGCCCGCGACCTTCTTTTCTCACTCACATCTTTACAAATCTTTCGGCCCGCGAATTTTATCGCAGCCCGCGATTTTCTTTCCTCTCTCACACTTCACGAACCTTTTTGACCCGCGAATTCTTTTCAACCCGCGAATTTCTCATGAGCTGAAGCTTTCTTCATCTCATCGAAATTCATATTTTTCCAGAACTTCATCACATGAATCCGTTCCAGATTTCACATAAACATGTAAGAATTCACAGAACTCATATATTGAGCTCAAACTTAACATCTCAACACAGCAAATACAACACATAATCATTCAAAGCTCCCGAAATTCATGAATTCGGATGACCTTTCATCCAAATTCGTTAAACTAAATAAATCAAACTTAAAAACAGTTTGTAGGGGTTAAAAACCACCTACCTCACTTCCAAGTTAGCCGAAATTGCTTAGTTCTTCTCTGCTTTTCTTCGTTTGTTTTCTTTCGTTTGATATATTCTTTTGTCCTTATCACCTTTTGAGATAAACCTTTAAAAGGAAAGTTACGTTTCCTTTCTCTTAAGGAAATATCTTATTGGGCCTACTTTAAATTAATTTGGGCCCATATCTATTTATTTTACTCAAAGAGTATTTTTCTTATTTTCGGTTCAATTTCCCGAAAATTCGCTTTGTCCGAAAATTAACTTCATAATTTTCCGAAACTTACAGAATAATTTTCACGCTAATTGCGCATTATTCCCGTATTAATTTTACGGGTATTACATAATCCAAGGATATTTCGGCCTTGCTTTTGGTCTTGCGCTTTTCCTGTTCTAGGTTATCTTCTTCTTCAGATGATCTGAGAAAGGCTAACAAGCTAGGTATTCCTAGTCCTAGGTATGCAGCATTGTAAAGAGCAAGCGGCCGTTTATCAGTGGTTTGTTGGTTTGGCTTAAAGCCTAAGCCCTCACGTGGATTGTAAAATCTCGTGTCCTTAGGCTGATTCAAGAAAATCACGTGGTTTCCCTTTTCGTAAGAAGGTCCTCCAGACTTTTGATTTTGGAGTAAAGCTTCTTACGTTCCTCCATTAGAAGATTGTATTGATCTGTTTTACCAATACGCTCTTCTTCACTAATTCGCAGGCTAGTGGTTAATTGACTAATATTTGCATTCAGCATATTAGTCTCGGATTCAAGCTTCGAGATTTTCTCAGATGCATTTTCTAAATGACATCTGAGAGTTGCTTTTTCACCTAAGTGTTTGAGCACAGATTGATAATTTGTTGCGTTTTTCTTTTCCAGAGCTTCTAGTTTTTTTAAGTGTTCTAATGGAGAATTCTGGATATGCTCAAGCACGGTCAGTTTTGATGTCAGGGAAACTACTTTTTCTTCAGATTTTACTAGATTAGCTTCAGCTAATTCTAGTGATTTTTCTGAAGTAGCTAGTTTATTTTCTAGCTCAATGACCAAATTTTGTGTTTTGGCCAAGATGATGTCATTCGTGGCCATATCTTTATATGTAGACTTCCTACTTGAGCGTTCCTTTCGGAAGCTGTTCTTATTCTTAATTTTATGTCTGTAGAAGTCTATATTTTCTACCTCAATGTCCTCGGATGATTCAGTTTCGTCATTGCTCTCCGTCTCGGCTCCTTCTGCATCACCAGCTTCTTCTTCCACAAACGCCATTAGAGCCATGTTCTCGGGTTCATCCTCAGAAGTGTCATCGTACCATTCAGCTTGCTCCGCCAGCAGGGCTACGCCAGCTTTCTTCATTTTGGACAGTTTGAGCTTTTTGGCGTAGTAGTCTTCGTTCTTCTTCTTGGGAAGAAAACAGTCCCTGGCCCAATGTCCTGCCTTCCCACAATTATAGCATTTTGGAGGCTCAGGTAGGGATTTTTGTTCGGGCCGATGCGGAGTTTGTTGAGGTTGATGAGAAGATGAAACTCGTTGTTTGTTGGAAGAGGAGGAAGACTTCTTAAAGAATTTTCTGCCCATCATCTTAGTGATGAGGGCCATTTGTTTCTCGAATTCCTTTAGATCGGAATCCGATGAAGAGTCTGAGTTGTCTTCCTCAGATGAGCTTTCAAGTTTTACGGCCTTATCCTTTGTGGCGCGGGAAGGTTTCTTAGCTCTATTATCAGTTACTAAGGCTAGAGGATCTGCTGCTGATTTTCCTTTTGATTCCGCAGATTTTTGATGTACGTAGTCTGCATGTTGAGAGAGGCTCTCGAAAACGCAGTGGATGTCGATTTCATCAAGGTCTTTGTTCTACCTGATTTGAGTGGCTATTTTCCTCCACTCTGGCTGCAGTGAGTTAAGGAATCTCACGTTCAATTCCATATTGGAGCGATGAACGTTCACCTTTCGCATCTCGTTGACTTGAGTCATAAACCGTCTATACGTGTCCTCTATGTCCTCCCCTTGCTTTGCTTTGAAGGTATCGTAGGCCGCGAGGGTGTTTGCCTTACGTGCTTTGATTCCCATTTCCGTCCCTTGCATCAGCTTATGGATCTCGTCCCACATTTCCTTAGCAGTGGTGAGGCTATCTACTTGCATGTAGATATCGTTGTGAATACCCTGGATGAGATAGTTGAGTGCAAGTCGATCTGCCTTGACCCTGTTCTTTTCTTCCATTGTGTAGCATGTGGGAGATTTTTTCTGAATGGATGGTAAGGTGGGAGGATTTGTTGTGGAATCACCCTCTATATTAACCCAATATGTTATGGGTCCTTCCGAGAGGGACTCTAGGATTTCGTTTCCTATGTCCTTGGAGCTAACGAAATTTACAAATCGGTTTCTCCATGCTGTGAACTCCCCCCTTTTCATTGTTAGAATTGGGGGTCTGTTATCGCTTCCGATTGCTATGAAATCCATGGATGTAGTTGAGTGCTTTTTAATGATCGTTCACGGTCGTGATCTGCAAACCTAAATGGTCAGTTTCAAAAAATAACGTCTAAGAATAACGTTAAGTTTGAGTAAATTTTGGTGGAAAGAAATTGTGTTTAAGTGTTCGACTTTTTATTTTAATTTTAAAGAATAAAATTCGGGCACTTGTAGAGTTGTTGCCGAAATTTGAATTCTGAAATTCGGATGAAAAGACTTTGTCGAGAATTTTGAAATCAAAGGAAATCAAAATTCGGGTGACAAAAATAAGTTCGCCGAAGTTCAGGATTAAATTAAGGTAGGAAAAATTTTATCGAAAATTACTTTCAAAATTCGGGTAAACTAAATTCAGTCGAGAATTAAAAAAAGTCAAAATTCGGGTGACTTTCTGATAAAAGTTCACCGAGAATTAAGAAATTCGGGTGACTTAAATCAAAACTTCGCCGAAAATTTTAAGTTGAAATTCGGGCAATCTTAATTTTAAAATTCGACCAAATTCTCCGTGAATTTTAAACAGTAGAAAGCAAATTCGGCGAATAAACTTAGCTTACTCAAATTCGGTCAATTTTCTGATCGAAAATTTTCTCAATTTCGGCGAATTTCAATTGAAATTCGGCAAAATGAGTTAATTTTCGGGTTCAAGAACGAACTTCGAGTGAATAAACACTGTTCTAGAGAAACGCCCGAAATTTTTCCAGCAACTTTAAAACACACCAATTTCAATCGATTTCTCCCCAGAAATTTCTCAAACTTGACGAAAATTAATCTAAACGAGTTCCTAAACAAGCCAAGACTGATAATCAAGCATTTAAAGGTTTAAAAACATCAATAACAGCAAGATCTAACCCAAAATACTTGAAAAAAAATCGAAAATAAAATTTGCTTAGTAAACTCTTTCGATCTTGACGAAATCAAACGAAATTGGTATAGATTTGCACAGATCGATCCGTGTCTTGCTCTGATACCACTTGTTAGACCGATTACGCACTCAAGAGAGGATCAAAGGCTTAAAAATGATAAAGTTCTTAAAACACCTTCAGTGTGTGTTTGTGTGTGTGTGTGTGCCGAAATTAAGAACTTACTTTTTAAGAATTATACATTGACCAACCCTAATTAGGGTTAATGGGATGCCTTATATACCACATGAGTTGGTATATTAAGGCTTGGGACTCAAACAATAAAATATTTACAATTTGACCCCAAATACAATAAATTAACTAATATTGACCCAAAACTCAAATACTAACTAAGGACACTACAATTAATTCCTAACACATCATTCACGCACGAAACACATAGATATTCGCTATCATTTTATAAAAGATCATGTAGAAAAAGGCAATATAGATATGTATTTTGTCAAAACAGAGCTTCAACTTGCCGATTTATTCACTAAGGCATTGGATGAAAAACGATTCCAATTCCTTATTGCTAAGTTAGGCATGTTGAATCTCAATCTTACTTGAAAAATGTTTTACATGCTCTATTATGCTTCTATGTGATATTCTATGTGCTTCTTGATATTCATTGATTATCTTGCGTGACTCTATCCCAAATTTAATAGTATATAAATATCATAATAATTAAAAAATGGGGGATGACGATAATTTTGCCTATTTTGAATTACTCACAAAAATATTTCTTCGATAGATATGCTTAGTTATTTGCCTAAAAAGTCACGTCACATTCTTTTATTCAAAGAGCTTCGTTTGTTTCACTAGACACAAAACCACATCATATATGTGAGAATTTATACCTCCATAATTTTTTTTTGAGTATCACACTTCAAATGACTATTCTTTGGTTTGTACTTCGTAGCTTCATTCTTAATTGTTTGACTATTTCGTCATGAAAATGATAAGGGCATATTAGGAAATTCCTCAATTAGCCCATATTATAAATCCTTTAATTTTTCCCCTAGAAATCCTCTTTGGGCCGTCTCCAACATTCTTTTTCTTTATCAAACCCAATGAAGCCTTCAACCTTATTCACAAGATTCGGGGTTACTCAATCAAGAAAAAGAGGGGGAGAGCATAAGATATGCACATGATAAATGTCTCAATCATTATAGAAGAGAAACATGAAACTAGTTGTCAACTTCTCCTAGATAATCTCGTATACTCCTAGAAGAGAAGCACCTCGAAGTGAACTTCTTCAACGATAATCTAAATCTTATAAATTGAGAAAACGAGAAGAGAAGCACAGCCTTGGGTTCGAATTCCATAACTGTGGAACCTTCGAAAGGAACACGGTCTCGACCCAAAAAGAAGTTCTAATCTCTCAAAGTTTTGTAAAGAAGGGAGACTCATCCTGAAAAGAAAAGCAAAAGGATCAACACAGAATTTCTAAAAAGGGCCCCTGGAACTGAAGAATTTTTTTTTAGCTCACTAACCCAAAATTTCCTACCTCTTTAGTCTGATCCTAAATAAAATCCCTTCAAAGTCCCTTTGATTCAAAATGATGAACTTTCACAAGGTAAGTTGATTAAAAACACTACGATAACAAATTAATTGATATTACTTTGTCGTGTTGATATGAGTGATATATCTGCTAAATATTTCCATGATAAAAATAAATTGAGTGGTATGAGCGAAACTTGCGAGAGTTGTCGAAGTGATTCATACTATGATCTTAGAATATTAAGTCTAGTACATGATTTTATGGCAAATTATTATTTTATATGTCATAAGAAATTTTTGTGTGATAGTGTTCAGAATGTCCCATCTGACCCCAAAACAAAAATATTTTTGAAACTTGAAAATATTTTTCGCACATTTTAAATGCATTAATACATGCATTGGCTCAGAATTGATAAAATGCGACATTTTTTTTGAAAAACGTAAAATATTATTAAATCTATGCTAAATTGTTTAAAATGCGTTGTTCCTCTTGTTTTTCCTCTTCTTGTTGCCTTGCTCGCTCTTCTATCATGGCATTCATCTCTTCCCTTATCCTTTTGAACTCAGCAGACTCTGGCCGTCCCGAGATCACGGTTTCCATTGTTTTTGTCAACAGACGAGTCACCTCCTCTTCGTTGGGGCCTTCTTCTTCAGGCTGATTCGGATTCAATCTGGTGATTACCATAATATTTTGTCTAACGATTTCCCACAGACGGCGCTAATGATGATGCCTGAAAAAATCCGTTCACCCTTTCGTCGTCTTTCCGTTGTTTCCTTCGTAGATCTTCCGGGAACGTCACCTAACCTCCAGGGGTTGATGTCTGCAATACCTGGATTGAGGATTAGGCCGTTGCCCTCCTGCCTCAGTCAGGAGGGTATTTCTCTCTCCGAGGTTTTAGGGGAATGTAGGAGTAAAGAGGGGTGTTGGGAGAGATTTGAGCGTAGATTAGGCATTGTAGAGAACATTCCTTGAATGTCGAATGAGCTAAGGTATTTATAGGAGGAGCCGACCTACTTTGTTAGGCCACGACGACCCGAGTCCTCTATTTGAACCGGTCTCTGGAAGTATCTCATTCAGTTGAGGTCCCTACAATATCTCCTCTTCCATCGTCTTTTTGAGTTTGAATGCTCCCGAGAAATATTGGACCTTGACTAAGTCGTGACTTTGAGTTTGAATCGGTCCTTGACCAAGTCGAGACATCGAGTTTGAAAACTCCCGAGAATATCGGACATTGACCAAGTCGTGACTATGAGGAGGAAACTTGGCTCCGAAGCTGTAGCGGCCTCGACCTTGAGTACTTAGCCATGAGTGCCTCGGCCTTAGTGCTTCGGGTAGCTCGACTACGGATGTTTCGCCTCCGGCCTCGGATTCGGACGACTTCGCCTCCGCCTCCGCCAATCGGTGTCATCGACTTCAGCCTTGGGCGTAGCTTCTGCCTTGGCTGGTGTTCGGTCGCCTCCACCTCAGGTTCGACAGGTGTTCGGCCGCCCCCACTTCTGCAGGTGTTTCGGCCTTGGGTGCTTTGGCTGCTTTGGCCGCTTTGGCCTCGGGTGTTTGGGGCGCTTCGACCTCTGAGGCTTTGGCCTTTGGCCTTGACTGCTTCGGCTTCGGCCTTGGGTGCTTCGGGCGCTTTGGCCTCGGGTGCTTGGGCGCTTCGGGTGCTTTGAGTGCTTCGGCCTTGGGTGCTTCGAGTGCTTCGGCTTTCGACCTTGAGTGCTTCGGCTTTGGGTGCTTCTGGTGCTTCGGCTTTGGCATTGGTGCTTTGGGCGCTTCGGCGTCGGCCTTGGTATGTTTGATGTCGGAGGTCTTTGTCAATGATTTTGGGTAACCTCCAGTGGTAGTTAAGTTTTTTTGGTCGAATATTTTACCGCGGGAAAATCCCGAGGTAACAACATATTTTGAGGGAGAAATTTTAGGAAGTATGATTTGAGGGGGAGGAATAAATAGATATCTATATATAATATATACATATAATATATATATTCAAATACAAATTATATATAGTACAAAAAAAGGAGAAAATAAAAAAAAAGGAGAGAAAAAGAGAATCAAAAAAGGAAAAAGAAAAAAAATATCCTCTCACTATCAAATTTCCTCCGACAACAAAAGACTGACTTCAATGAAGAATCTTGAGTTCACAAGTTCAAGAATTTCTATACTGAAAAGTGTGACTCATTTACAGTACCTTGGTACTCACTTCAACAGACATGCTCGGAGTGCTTACACAAACAAAGCAACACTCATCATGTTCTACCGGATGCATGGAATTTTAGGTTCTCATGATTAACACGGAACATCACCGAGCCAATCTTAAAGGTATAGCCACATATACTATATCATCCGAACACACAATGATAGATGATTTCGATGATGACATGGAAAATTTTTTAAGATACGAACAAAAATCCATTATCTCACAAATTATTCGAACCATACCCCCATAGGCACAAGTGCTAATTTTATTAAGTCTCGGATAGAAGTCATCGCATTAGGTCCAACGCCACGTGCACATCAGAGCCTTACCCACTCGTAGAGCGGTCTAAACGGGCCTACGGGCCCGGCCCGCCCGTAACCCACCAAAGCCCGCCATCTGGCGGCCTCTGAAACACAGGCCCGCCCCGCCCCGCTGGCAGACGACGGGCCCGGGGGGGCTAGCCCGCCCAATTAAAAAATATTAAAATTGACGCCCAATTTAAAAAAATGAAAAAAAAAAGAAAAAAACAGTGTACGTGGGGTTCGAACCCGACACCTTACGTATAAAATAATGCACTTTTACCACTAGACTAATGATATATTTATATAATTTATTACATATATATTAAATTTATTAATAAAATATATATATTTATTGTTTTAAAAATAAGCGGGTAGCCCGGGCTACCCGCCCCGCCAAAGCCCGCGGCCCGTGCGGGCTTTGTCCACTTAGGCCCGCTCTCCGGTGGGCCTAAAAAATTCAGGCCCGCCCCGCACTTTTGGCAGGCCTGGGTGGGCCGGCCCGCGGGCTTTGGGAAAAGACAACTGTTTCAAAAATCACGGGGGACCGCATCAACTATCACCGCTTCACTCGGAAGCAGGAGATATCTAATTAGGTGGTACTCAGCCCCACCACCACACTTCCTTGCGCGCAATCGAGTCTACTATGTCATCACTTCCCATATTTTTAACATTTTGTAGGACATACACTTTTAAAAACACATGATCTTTGTGATCAATTTAGAACTTCCTTATACATGCCATTCTTAGACATGCTTCGAGAATCGAAAGGTCATGTCGTTGCAACATCAAAACAACAAGTGTCTCAGGTAATCATCTACGAACAAAGCTCTTAGATCGATGATAACGGGATGCCTACGTCGCCCCGATTGTCTATATAACAACGTATGGCCTATGTGGCTCCATTGAGGTTATTACCGAACCTGAGTTCCTACAATGCTTACAAACTCAATCTCCTTGTCACGACGATGCATTCTTCTTGCCAAAGACGTGTACCATTTTGACACATCGTAGAACAATCTCCTCAAATTGATATTCATGAGGGCAGTAGTACTAAACTAAAATGGGAGCAAGTGCCAAATTGATTAGAAACGCCAAAATCTCAAGCATCGTCGAAGAATCAACGACCTTTAAAGACGAAGCTTCCGCCTCGTTTGAGCCTCTCCAAATTTCTAAGAGAACTCCCCTGTCCCAACACAAGGTTGAACAAAATTAGGGTGAGTTGTGCCACTATCCAAGGGAGAGATGGAACACACAAAAGAGGAGATACTCATAGATCTGGCAAGCAACTACAACACCTTCCGGCATTTCCGAGACAAGCTTCAAGACAAGATTAGTAGAAAGATCTGGTGCCGAGAAGAGAAGATAAAGATAAGGTGAGCTTGAAGATATCCTAAAGAAGATATTATAAGACAAGACAAAGGAGGAAATCATTGGGACTCAGGAAATCATCCCCCACAAGACGAAGATAACAAGCGTTGAGTCGTAAATTGAACACAAAGGGGGAGATTGTTAGGATTATTTGATTATGTTCAATTAATTATGTTATCTTAGTCTTGTAATTTAATTAGTTAGTATTAGGCTCAATTAGAATAAGCTTTTAATAGTAATTGGGCTTATTAGAGGCTTAAGTATTATATACCAAGTGTGTGGTAGAAATACTAAAACCCTACACACATAGTACAGTGTGTCTTGTATAAGAAGCTAATAGAGGCTTATAACTTTGAGAGGAAACTCCCAACACCATAGAACACACACGCACCCCACGTCGATTCAATCCTTCCAACTTCAACGCGGTAATCTCTTTAATCTTTAGTTGGGTATCGATAAACTAGGTCCTTCAACGTACATGACTGGTAAACGATGACCACCCCAACACTTCAACAAGGTAAATTCTAATTATGCGTATGTTAAAAGAATTTTCTATATTTTAAAATTGCCTACGCATACAAGCTGAATTGACAAATACCTATTTTTACAAAATGGATTTTAAATATGCATTTTCAAAACTTTACGAGATTTTCAAATTCAAACTTCATATTAAGCATGGAAATGATAAATACAATTTGTTTAAAAATGAGCTTAATTTGAGGGGAAATTACTCTTTAAGTTTAAAAGAGAATGAACTCTTAAATCTGTTTTACAGGGAAAAATAATTAAATTCTTAAAGGGCAGCTAACTTTAAATGCGTGAAATTGAACAATGAGATTCGAAAGTTATTTTTATCCTACTACGCATGTTTTGAGGAGGAGCAATTTATATTAGGAAGCATGATTTGAGGGAAAAGAATAAACATAATATATATAATATATACATGTAAAAATATAGTATATAATATATTATTCTATTACTACTACAATATATATTACAGAAAAGTACCTCTTTGTATAAAAAAATATCAATTCAATCCCTTTAAGGCAAATTTTATATGCAGGTACCTAGTAGAAAAAAGTTTGTACGCATAGGTACCCATTTGGCCGAAAGTACCTTTCTTCACTCCTTTACGTATCTTATATATATATATATATATATATATATATATATATATATATATATTACGTACCACATCACATGTTTGTCTGGTACCAAAATGCGTTTCTTATGATACCTAAGGTCCTTATATGATGTATCTTTTGTTTGCTTTAATATGAACCTTTTTTCACTCTATTATGTACCACACTATTATTCTTTATGGTACCTAAATATCTTATATGTTGTACGTTTGGCAAATGGGTACATATGTGTAAACACTTTATTCTACTAGGTACCTACATTTAAAAAAATTCTGACAACGGACTGAATTGACGTTTTCTATTCTAATAGGTATTTAAGTGTAAGTTTATCACATATATAGTGCTCTTTCATTAGTTATCCTTGTAAATAGGGGCACCATTTGTCTATTCAATAGTGTAAGACTTAATTGTATTATGCCAAGTAGATGTGTATAAATACCAATTACACTATTGAATTGAAAAGAAAAAAGTTAATAAAAAAATCCGAAAAGCTTGCAATTTACTTTCTGTTAGTCCGATTACGCACTCAAGAGAGGATCAAAGGCTTAAAAATGATAAAGTTCTTAAAACACCTTCAGTGTGTGTTTGTGTGTGTGTGCCGAAATTAAGAACTTACTTTTTAAGAATTATACATTGACCAACCCTAATTAGGGTTAATGGGATGCCTTATATACCACATGAGTTGGTATATTAAGGCTTGGGACTCAAACAATAAAATATTTACAATTTGACCCCAAATACAATAAATTAACTAATATTGACCCAAAACTCAAATACTAACTAAGGACACTACAATTAATTCCTAACATTCTCCCCCTTAGTGTCATTTCTTCGTCTTTGTCTGTTTCTTTGAGCCTTTGGGTCGTTGCTGGGCGTACACGGAGTTCCGTAGTCCAAGCTTGTGCTCGTACGTCCTTATTTCCCTCCGGAACGAAAGCCTTTCTTGTATGTTGTTCAGCATATTCAGTATCTTGGCTTTTGTGTCCGGTCCTTCACCTTCCATCTTATCCAGTATGCTCCTCAACTTCTCTCGTATGATGAGGAGCGTTCCGTCGGAGAATTTTGGTATCTCCGATGTCTTCAATATTCGCTTTTCTCCCTTGTAGTTGATGTAGACCACCGCTGGATCTTCACTTTCGAACACGTGGCCTTCACCATATTCAACTTGTTCAGGGAGCTCGAATGATGGTTTGGTGAGGTTGACCTTTCTGACATTTGACTCCAGTGCTAGCTGCAGGTCGTGCGTCGCTCCGTACTTGATTTGTCGGAGCATGAACCTTTTGATCGTCATGTATCCTAATTTGACGTCCTGGTCCTGCAGCGTTCCCACGTATCGGTAGCTTCCAATCATCTGTGAGATGTCTTCAGCTCTGATGTACGGGAAGTCAGCCTCTGTCAAGGTCTCTCTTGTACCGTCTTCCCTCACTACGTGGTAGACGCTTAGTAGGAAGGTCCCGAGCCGATCTATTCCAACTCTTTCTACGGCTTGTATTCGGGGCCTCTGCTTTTCCTCTCGCCTGAGAGCAGCCAGATCATTTCCTTTCCCTAAGAACATATGAAGACGTCTTAGGGAAAGAAGGTAGAGATTGGCTCTGCGCTCTGACAGGTGCGTCATCCCACGTAGCTCCAGCTCGTTCAATTTGACGAGCTGATCCTCTTTACGCCAGATTCTTTTCCTTATCTCTTCTTGGTATGGAACTAAGATTCTGACGTTTTGCCACGGAAGATCGACCGTTGCCCCGATCTTTGACATGAGAAGTGGAGCATCCTCATTTTGGACTTGATGTTTGAGTAGTTCCGGTAGATCGGGGAGGTCACTTTGCAGATCTTCCAGCTCTTCATCTTCATGGACTTTCACCAGGCTTATCGACGCCTTTTCGAGGAATAGTCTGGCGTTTTCTCGAAATCTGGCTTCGAGCTGGAGGTCCATCGGTTGCTTCAGCCATCCTTCTTCAAATATATATTTCTCTACCACATCATGTGGATTGTAGAGTTGGCTGATTTCTTCCGAGATTTGGAGGTCAATAGATGTGGCGACCCTACTTCCTAATTAAGTTAATTGGCGGATTTTCCCGCAACAGAACACGCGGAAGACCCGATAAAATTTTCTTTTTTTTTTAATTTAAATAACCTACATAGTATTATATCGGGTTTACAAAAATATCTACTATTAATACTTTGGGCCGAAGCCCCAAAATTTCAAACCCAATATCAAACACTATGCCACTCCACAGGTCGCGTCCCATGTACTTCTCAACCCTGACACTAGTCGGTGTCGGGTTCATTCTTACCTACAAACAAAAATAGGATAGAACCCTGAGCTATTGCCCAGTAGGTGATTACATAACATGCAATACGTGCGTGCACTCCACCCAATCCCGGTTCCTCACAATATAATATAATGCACACTCGACAAATCTCATCTATCAATTCTCAATTCTCAACAGGGCCCTAGGTCAGACTCGGCACCCACGCGCGCAATGGCAAAGTACACCATCAATCATGCGGTAGCCCACACCGGCCGCGCCGGGTCGCTCCTTCCGCACACAATCTCAACCCGACGGCTTTTTCCCCGAATGTTATACCACAAGTTCGGGTAGACAGGAATCTCACATCTGTCTGCCGTCCCTGAGCCAAATAATATCCGGTGGTTTACACCTCGGGTGGCTCAATCCCGAGTAGATGGGTGTCGCAAACCCCCTCTCCCACCAAGTGCATAATCGAGTCTGAACCTGACTGCCAAAATCGGCAACTCTACCCTTCTCACATTCGACACAATATCGTGTCACCGTATCATTACGGTACCTTCGCCTCTCTTATGCATGTCGTGAAATGCATATCACATTCGTCACATATATCACGTATTATTTCTTACAAATAATACCCCAAAATACTCTCGTATCTTAAAATAAGGGTTGACCCGAAAATTCTAGTCAAAGTATGAATATACTTTGATTTAAAGATAAAATGAACTTAAAATAATTTTATTTGAATATTTGGGCCTAATTTAAGACAAAAGTCCAAAAATAATTAGACTGGTCGAATCGTGAAGTTCGGTCAACTTCAGACTTTTTAAAAGCATATGGTCAACCCGACATTTGGAGTCAAAATTCGGGACTCTTCACAGTGTTAGCGGTATTGCCCGAATTTGGATTTCGCGCGTCATTTGATCGAATTTGCGAAGTCTGATTTAGTTCGCGTGTCACCCGAAATTCACTCACAGGAATCACCCCGCGAAATTCAAGTTGACCCGCGAAACTTTAGTCCGACCCGCTACTTCTCTCACAGGAATCACCCTGTGGTCGACCCGCGAAATTAATTCTGACCCGCGAAAAACCCATTTACTCACACAATAAAATCCATTTGAGTCCGCGAAGAACTTTTCGCGACCCGAATATAATTCGCGAACTAAACTTCGGCGAACTATCGAAAATCTGCCCGAATTTCAACCTTTCAAATTTGGCGAAATTTAAAATTTGGCCCGCGACCTTCTTTTCTCACTCACATCTTTACAAATCTTTCGGCCCGCGAATTTTATCGCAGCCCGCGATTTTCTTTCCTCTCTCACACTTCACGAACCTTTTTGGCCCGCGAATTCTTTTCAACCCGCGAATTTCTCATGAGCTGAAACTTTCTTCATCTCATCGAAATTCATATTTTCCAGAACTTCATCACATGAATCCGTTCCAGATTTCACATAAACATGTAAGAATTCATAGAACTCATATATTGAGCTCAAACTTAACATCTCAACACAGCAAATACAACACATAATCATTCAAAGCTCCCGAAATTCATGAATTCGGATGACCTTTCATCCAAATTCGTTAAACTAAATAAATCAAACTTAAAAACAGTTTGTAGGGGTTAAAAACCACCTACCTCACTTCCAAGTTAGCCGAAATTGCTTAGTTCTTCTCTGCTTTTCTTCGTTTGTTTTCTTTCGTTTGATATTTTCGTTTGTCCTTATCACCTTTTGAGATAAACCTTTAAAAGGAAAGTTACGTTTCCTTTCTCTTAAGGAAATCTCTTATTGGGCCTACTTTAAATTAATTTGGGCCCATATCTATTTATTTTACTCAAAGAGTATTTTTCTTATTTTCGGTTCAATTTCCCGAAAATTCGCTTTGTCCGAAAATTAACTTCATAATTTTCCGAAACTTACAGAATAATTTTCACGCTAATTGCGCATTATTCCCGTATTAATTTTACGGGTATTACATCCTCCCCCCCTTAAAAGAAATTTCGTCCCCGAAATTTAAGTTGTCTGAAACAACTCAGGGTATTTCTCTCTCATTTCGTCTTCTCGCTCCCAAGTGGCTTCTTCCAATATCTGGTTTCGCCATAAGACCTTCACGAGGGGAATATTCTTATTTCGTAATTGCTTCACCTCATACATTAGAATCTCTACCGGCTTTTCTTCGTAACTCAAGTCCGGCTTCAATTGTTGGTGAAGTCTTTTGTCTCTTAGCACATGATACGGGTCCAACACATACTTTCGCAGTGTAGACACGTGGAATACGTCATGGACTTGTGCTAACGACGTCGGTAATTCTAGCTGATATGCTACTTCACCGACTCTTTTCAAAATTTTGAAAGGTCCTATATATCTCGGACTCAACTTTCCTTTTTGTCCGAACCGTTTGACACCCTTCATAGGTGATACTTTCAAAAATACTTTATCACCTTCTTCAAATTCTAACGACCTTCGCCTCTTGTCTGCATAACTCTTCTGGCGACTTTGGGCCGTTTGCATTTTCTCCCGAATTTTCTTAACAACTTCAGTCATTTCGCGTACCATCTCGGGACCTAATAGCGCCTTCTCGCCGATTTCATCCCAATGAACTGGGGATCGACATTTACGTCCGTATAAGGCTTCGTAAGGCGCCATTCCGATCATTGCTTGATAGCTGTTGTTATATGAAAATTCTATTAACGGGAGATATTTACTCCAACTCCCTTGAAAATCCAAGACACATGCTCTCAACATGTCTTCGAGTGTCTGGATCGTCCTTTCCGATTGTCCGTCAGTCTGGGGATGATAAGCTGAACTAAATGATAATTTAGTTCCCAGAGCTTTCTGTAAGCTTTTCCAGAACTGGGACAGAAATCTTGAATCTCGATCTGATATGATCGATATCGGAATTCCATGGAGTCTCACTATCTCTTGAATGTAGAGTTCAGCGAACTTCTCCATGGGATAGGTCTGGTGAATAGGCAAGAAATGGGCGGACTTAGTCAGTCTGTCAACAATCACCCAAATTGCATCATAACCTTTCACCGTTCTTGGCAACCCGACGACAAAATCCATTGTTATATGGTCCCACTTCCACTCGGGAATCGTCAAAGGTTGTAACATTCCTGCCGGTCTTTGATGTTCTGCTTTGATCTGCTGACAAGTCAGGCATCTATGTACAAATGCAGCAACATCCTTTTTCATTCCCGGCCACCAATAATTTAGTCGCAAATCACGATACATTTTCGTTGCACCGGGATGCACCGAATATATTGTCGTATGTGCCTCCGTCATTAAAGTTCGACGAATCTCTTCATCTTCCGGCACATATAAGCGACTTTTAAATCGTAAACTCCCGTCTTCTCGGAATTCAAATTCCGATGAGACTTCTTTATCTTGTTCTCTTTGTTTCTTCAAGTACAACTCATCTTTCTTTTGTACTTCAATGATTCGGTCTAATAGTGTTGGCTTAAGTGTCAACACTGCCAACTTTTCTTCAATCTCTCCGAAATTGATTACTTCAACTCCGAATTGGCGTAATTCACTGTTTACAGTTTTGCGGCTCAATGCATCTGCGACTACGTTCGCTTTTCCTGGATGATAATTTATCACACAGTCGTAGTCTTTGACTAACTCGAGCCATCTTCTTTGCCTCATATTTAACTCCTTCTGGGTGAAGAAGTACTTCAAACTCTTGTGATCCGTGAAGATCTCGCATCTTTCTCCGTAAAGATAGTGTCGCCATGTTTTAAGAGCAAACACTACGGCTGCGAGTTCGAGATCATGAGTGGGGTAATTTTTCTCATATGGCTTTAATTGTCGGGAGGCATAAGCGATCACCTTCCCGTTTTGCATTAAAACACACCCCAACCCATATTTAGAGGCATCACTATAAACAGAAAAATTTCCAGTACCCGAAGGTATTGCTAACACTGGAGCAGTTGTTAGCCTTTTCTTTAATTCCTGGAAACTTTGCTCACATTCATCCGTCCATTTGAACGGAACATTTTTCTTTGTCAAATTGGTGAGCGTCGAGGCGATGCTGGAAAAGTCCTTAATGAACTTTCGATAATACCCAGCTAGCCCGAGAAAACTTCTTATCTCCGTGGGAGTGGTTGGTCTTGGCCAATTTTCTATAGCTTCTATCTTGCTGGGATCTACTGAAATTCCGCTTCCCGAAATAACATGCCCCAGAAAGATTACTCGATCCAACCAAAATTCGCACTTTTTAAATTTGGCGAATAATTGTTTCTCCCGAAGAATTCCTAGGACCGCTCTCAAATGTTCCTCATGTTCTTCTTTTGTCTTGGAATAAATGAGAATATCGTCGATAAAGACGATAACACATCGGTCCAGCAATTTTTGAATACTCGGTTCATCAAATCCATGAAGGCTGCCGGAGCATTCGTCAATCCGAAAGGCATGACCAAAAATTCATAGTGGCCGTACCTCGTACTGAATGCGGTTTTTGGAATGTCCGCTTCCCGGATCTTCAGCTGATGATAACCGGAGCGCAGGTCGATCTTAGAAAATACTGTTGCTCCTTGGAGTTGATCGAATAAATCGTCAATCCTTGGCAATGGGTATTTATTCTTAATCGTGATCTTGTTGAGTTCACGATAATCGATACACATTCTCATCGACCCGTCCTTTTTCTTCACAAATAAAACCGGGGCTCCCCATGGTGAGAAACTGGGTTGAATAAAACCCTTCTGCAACAAATCTTCCAATTGCTCCTTCAATTCTCGTAATTCGTTCGGTGCTAACCGATACGGGGATTTAGAGATCGGGGCAGCTCCAGGTACAAGATCGATTGCAAATTTAATCTCCCGATCTGGGGGTAATCCCGGAAGATCCTCGGGAAATACATCGGAATATTCGTTCACTATCGGAACCTCCTCAAGTTTAAGCTGGGAAGATTCCTCAGCATTCACCGCAAAAACTAGGAACGATTCGCAACCCGTATTTACGAGTCGCTGAGCTTTTAAAGCAGAAATCCGAGGGATTGAGTTTCTATTCTTTCTTCCCGAAAATTCAAACTCCTCTCCCTCTGGCGATCGAAACCTAACTACCCTTTTTGAACAATCAATAATGGCTCCGTATTTCGAAAGCCAATCCATCCCGAATATAATATCGTAATCATTCATCGGGATTACTATTAGGTTCACATCTAACTCTCTACCCTCAATTCTTACGGGACATTTCTCAACCACCAAATTTGATCGAGTTGGATCCCCATGTGGTAAAGATACCACGAAATCACATAATCATATCAAAGTATTACACTTAACTTACAGGCGAGGCTGGTTCTCCCGGCTTTTGAGTGGCAGTACATGGACAGTCTTCAGAATCTAAAGCCTAAGCTCTGATACCACCTGCGGCGACCCTACTTCCTAATTAAGTTAATTGGCGGATTTCCCGCAACAGAACACGCGGAAGACCCGATAAAATTTTCTTTTTTTTTAATTTAAATACCTACATAGTATTATATCGGGTTTACAAAAATATCTACTATTAATACTTTGGGCCGAAGCCCCAAAATTTCAAACCCAATATCAAACACTATGCCACTCCACAGGTCGCGTCCCATGTACTGCGCCACCCTCAAAAGTCCGTGGAGTCACCGCCGCCAGCTCGCCATGAATCTCAACCCTGACACTAGTCGGTGTCGGGTTCATTCTTACCTACAAACAAAAATAGGATAGAACCCTGAGCTATTGCCCAGTAGGTGATTACATAACATGCAATACGTGCGTGCACTCCACCCAATCCCGGTTCCTCACAATATAATATAATGCACACTCGACAATCTCATCTATCAATTCTCAATTCTCAACAGGGCCCTAGGTCAGACTCGGCACCCACGCGCGCAATGGCAAAGTACACCATCAACATGCGGTAGCCCACACCGGCCGCGCCGGGTCGCTCCTTCCGCACACAATCTCAACCCGACGGCTTTTTCCCCGAATGTTATACCACAAGTTCGGGTAGACAGGAATCTCACATCTGTCTGCCGTCCCTGAGCCAAATAATATCCGGTGGTTTACACCTCGGGTGGCTCAATCCCGAGTAGATGGGTGTCGCAAACCCCCTCTCCCACCAAGTGCATAATCGAGTCTGAACCTGACTGCCAAAATCGGCAACTCTACCCTTCTCACATTCGACACAATATCGTGTCACCGTATCATTACGGTACCTTCGCCTCTCTTATGCATGTCGTGAAATGCATATCACATTCGTCACATATATCACGTATTATTTCTTACAAATAATACCCCAAAATACTCTCGTATCTTAAAATAAGGGTTGACCCGAAAATTCTAGTCAAAGTATGAATATACTTTGATTTAAAGATAAAATGAACTTAAAATAATTTTATTTGAATATTTGGGCCTAATTTAAGACAAAAGTCCAAAAATAATTAGACTGGTCGAATCGTGAAGTTCGGTCAACTTCAGACTTTTTAAAAGCATATGGTCAACCCGACATTTGGAGTCAAAATTCGGGACTCTTCACAGTGTTAGCGGTATTGCCCGAATTTGGATTTCGCGCGTCATTTGATCGAATTTGCGAAGTCTGATTTAGTTCGCGTGTCACCCGAAATTCACTCACAGGAATCACCCCGCGAAATTCAAGTTGACCCGCGAAACTTTAGTCCGACCCGCTACTTCTCTCACAGGAATCACCCTGTGGTCGACCCGCGAAATTAATTCTGACCCGCGAAAAACCCATTTACTCACACAATAAAATCCATTTGAGTCCGCGAAGAACTTTTCGCGACCCGAATATAATTCGCGAACTAAACTTCGGCGAACTATCGAAAATCTGCCCGAATTTCAACCTTTCAAATTTGGCGAAATTTAAAATTTGGCCCGCGACCTTCTTTTCTCACTCACATCTTTACAAATCTTTCGGCCCGCGAATTTTATCGCAGCCCGCGATTTTCTTTCCTCTCTCACACTTCACGAACCTTTTTGGCCCGCGAATTCTTTTCAACCCGCGAATTTCTCATGAGCTGAAACTTTCTTCATCTCATCGAAATTCATATTTTCCAGAACTTCATCACATGAATCCGTTCCAGATTTCACATAAACATGTAAGAATTCATAGAACTCATATATTGAGCTCAAACTTAACATCTCAACACAGCAAATACAACACATAATCATTCAAAGCTCCCGAAATTCATGAATTCGGATGACCTTTCATCCAAATTCGTTAAACTAAATAAATCAAACTTAAAAACAGTTTGTAGGGGTTAAAAACCACCTACCTCACTTCCAAGTTAGCCGAAATTGCTTAGTTCTTCTCTGCTTTTCTTCGTTTGTTTTCTTTCGTTTGATATTTTCGTTTGTCCTTATCACCTTTTGAGATAAACCTTTAAAAGGAAAGTTACGTTTCCTTTCTCTTAAGGAAATCTCTTATTGGGCCTACTTTAAATTAATTTGGGCCCATATCTATTTATTTTACTCAAAGAGTATTTTCTTATTTTCGGTTCAATTTCCCGAAAATTCGCTTTGTCCGAAAATTAACTTCATAATTTTCCGAAACTTACAGAATAATTTTCACGCTAATTGCGCATTATTCCCGTATTAATTTTACGGGTATTACAATAGATGTGGCTTGAGGTGGACTTTGTCGGTAGAAGGTTCTTGGTGAGCTAAGGCTTATAGTGACTGGAGTGGGTGTCGAAAGGGAAAGTGTATTGGAGATCTCTTGTGTATTTTGTTCGGTTGTGGTTGAGATCTCCATGGTAGGGAATATTATTGTGGTGCTGGAGACTTGTTTTGTTTTGCCTTTTGAGCTTGAGGTATCCAGCGGGTTGGATTCTTGGACTGTTTTGGTTGTTGGCTGCTGCTGGTGAGGGGATTCGACTCCACGCTGTCGGTTCTCCCCCTCGGGACGGTCCTCGTCTTCAGGGTCGTCCCGCGATCCAGATAGGCCCCCGGCTTGTGTTCGGCAGCTGGTGGGGTCAATCAGCCTCTGGATTTCTTTCTCCTTCGGTGTCAGGTGTGGCGCCGACCGGATACGTGCCAAAAGAATGTTGAAGAGTTCTTCAATGGGCACGTCCCACGGTCCTTCTTCTGGTTGTGTGAGTGAAGGAACAGCAGCAGCTGTCTCGTGTGTGACTGGAGTCTTGCCTTTGTCTTGTCTTGATGTTTCGATCATGGCCCGGACTTTTTCCACTAGTTCGTCGCCAAAAGATCGTAGCCGAGACTCCGTCACAAACGGATCGGGAAATAAAACGGAGCCACTGAGGCGTGCCGTTGTCGCGACGTCAGAGTAGATTTCTGACGTGCCGCCCACTGTAGTGGGTCTTCCGGGGCCACCAAGGCACACCGGTGGCAACGGTGCTAAGACAAACTCAGACCGTTGGCCCGAGACGACTGGTGGGATGTTGATCGTTTCGGGGCTTCCGCTCAGTCCCTCGGAGATTAACCCCAGAGTGACGTCAGAGAGCGTTCTGTCTAAGTCTGGAAGACTTAGAGGTGCGGAAAATAGTGTATGTGTCCTAGAAATGGAAAAAATTTTAGTTGGTGCGGACACTAGACCTGTGATCAAGGAGGGCGCAGTCGGAGGAAGTGAACTGCTTAATTCAACATCTATTGCCTCCGAATAAGGCAATGATGGTTGTCGTGGCTCCTCCGGTGCTATTGAGACGGTCGTCTGTTGGGAGACGACCGAATGGGTTGGAAGGGTTATTTGCGTGCTTGGGCCTGATGGCACGACTGCTACTCGGGAGACGATCGTGTCGTCTCCTGTTCCTACGGGTTCGGCCCGGCTTTGTAGTGGGTTAGAGGACTGAGGAGGTCGATCATGTTTTTGTTTGGTGCGACGCTCCTGTATGCGTCTTACGTCTTCCCCTCGTTTTGTTTTTCGTGAGGAACGAGGAGGGGAAGCGGCGCTTCCTAGACCTAACTGAGGCTGGGGTAGGCTAATTCCCGGGGTAGGTTCGACTGGGTTTTGTCGAACCATAGGAGTGTCTTCAAGGGTGATGGATTGGAGGTACCTCGCTACTATTGGGTTGGAAGGATTAGCGATTTGTAGGAGGTGGTCAGGGATCCGCATCGACTCGAGATCAAATTTGGATTTGGAAGAATGGAGGGATGCTAGCTTGGGAATTTGGTATCCCTCCGATCTCGGTCGACGGGTTATCTCGGGGTGTAGGTCTTGAAAGTGGGTTATTATCACTGGAAACCACCGAAGGTAGGGAAGGACTTGTCGGGTTTTATTTTTAGTGGATAAGTCCCTTCGGCGGAGTTGGTCAAGGATATCGGCGCTGGGACCGAGATATTGTCAAAGTCAATGGCCGGGTTGTTGGGAATTTTAGTGGCCCATTGACTTTGAGGGAATACTTCGTCAATTTCTCGTAACATTTTTATTCAATCTGCTAAGAAGGAAACACAGAAAATTGTTAGCATAGGCAGAGTAACTAAAGACGTTACTTAGAAAAAAAATTCGGACTTGAAAAATTTTATATGAAAGTGCCCGAAATTTGCTTAAGTAAATAAGATTATACTTTTGAAATACAAGCGGCGAAGTTCACAAATTCGGCTAAGAGTACATTGAAAAGTTTAATACTCGAAGTTTGATTTGGCCGAATTTGGATTTGAAAAGTTTTGTTCGCCGAATTTGATGAAGTTCGGGTAATGAGGATTTGAAATTTTTGTTCGCCGAATTGTAATGAAGTTCGGGTAAGTAAAAATTAAATCGAATTTGTTATCATCATTCATCAAATTCGGGTGCTTGTCTTTAAAATTGAATTTGCCGAAATTGACAAATTCGGGCGATGGAATTCGACTGTGAGGAGTCGGGGTACAGTAGAAATTCGCCGAATTTCGAGTGAACAGTAGAAATTCGCCGAATTTTGGATTGAAAAGCAGAAATTCGGATGAAAATTTGAATTTTACTCGAATTTCGCCCGAAACCTAAAAATTAAAATTGGTCGATTCCATCGTGATTTGGATGAAATTTTGGCAAATAAATTGCAGATTCGGAATTTTATATTATGTCAAAGAGCTCCCCCTCAATAAAATGATATATACTCCCCCGTAATAAAAATAAGCTCCTCCTTAATAAAATTGAAATATGCTCCCCCTTAATAAATATGAAATATACTCCCCCATAATAAAAATGAAATAAACTCCCCCTTAATAAAAATGAAATAAACTCCTCCTTTCCACCAAATCTCTCTGTGTAGTTGCTCAGCAGTTCTTTTCTTCCAGTCATGTGTGTGGAGCAACCCGAGTCTAAGTACCACACATGACTTATCTGCAAGATAAGTTTAAGCAGTGTTAGAGATCCCGTTTATTACGGGTCTTCTATCATTTGCAGAGGTTAAAGTGCATGCAAGATTGGGTGAATTGTGTACCAGGTTGGCTTGTATCTTTCCTGAGTTTTTCGGTACCCAAATTTTCTTTACCCCTAAAGGAAAACAGAGCTTTGTGCATGCAGCAAGCACTGTTTTAATTACCCAGATTTGTTTGCAATCTTTTCCCTTAGCTTCAGCTCGGGTTTTCGATTGCTCAGGTATTTTTGGGTCTGATTTGGTCACGTTTTTGACCTTTTTCTCTAAAGCTTGAGCTTTAGCTTTTGTTTCAGTGGGAGTTGGCCTTCTGAATGTTCTAGCTACCGTTTCGTCAACTTTTAGGTTGGACGTTTTGGATGGTAGAACCGTTTTCGTGTGTGTTCCTGAAATCATATCTCTACGACGTATAAATTTAGCATTCGTAGCTATACACTTATCGTAGGTAAGATAATCACTGACATTCTTAACAGAACTTGTTTGTGGAAGGAATACGGGAATAAGCGGAAGCATAGTTCGAACTACATGAAGAAAGATTTCTAAATGTTTTTGGAAATAATTTTAAATCAGAAACACTAGTCAAATTTTGCTTCGTCTTTTTATCAAAGATTTTGGCATCCTTCTCTTGCGTTCCTGAATTTTTCTTCCCAGCAGTCTCTGTCCGTCTCAGATCTGTCATAGATGGTGAAGGGATGTTAGCTGTTGCTTGAATGAGAATCTTCTTAGTTAGCCTATTCTTCATGGATGAGGAATCTATTGGTGTTATAGTAACAGACTCTGACTTAGAATATTTAGCGAGATCAGCATATGATTGATTTTCAAGTGAGGAAATTCTCTCAAGGAGTTTCTCCTTTTCAGCTTGAAATGTTTTCCGTTCGAGCTCTATCGTGGATTGAATATTCTTGATCTTTTGAGGAATGTAAATTCGGCAAAGATCTGAGTTCTTTGAGCTAGATGTTTCTGTCATGGGCTGATCAGATTCAGAGGGAGGATGGGGAAACATATGTAGATAGTCATTTGAAAGAGGAATTTCCCTACTTCCATAACTATCGTTGATTTCCTTGTAATCCAAGGATATTTCGGCCTTGCTTTTGTTCTTGCGCTTTTCCTGTTCTAGGTTATCTTCTTCTTCAGATGATCTGAGAAAGGCTAACAAGCTAGGTATTCCTAGTCCTAGGTATGCAGCATTGTAAAGAGCAAGTGGCCGTTTATCAGTGGTTGGTTGGTTTGGCTTAAAACCTAAGCCCTCACGTGGATTGTAAAATCTCGTGTCCTTAGGCTGATTCAAGAAAATCGTTTTGTCGGTTTGTCCCCTTTTCGTAAGGAGGTCCTCCAGACTTTTGATTTTGGAGTAAAGCTTCTTACGTTCCTCCATTAGAAGATTGTATTGATCTGTTTTACCAATACGCTCTTCTTCACTAATTCGCAGGCTAGTGGTTAATTGACTAATATTTGCATTCAGCATATTAGTCTCGGATTCAAGCTTCGAGATTTTCTCAGATGCATTTTCTAAATGACATCTGAGAGTTGCTTTTTCACCTAAGTGTTTGAGCACAGATTGATAATTTGTTGCGTTTTTCTTTTCCAGAGCTTCTAGTTTTTGCAAGTGTTCTAATGGAGAATTCTGGATATGCTCAAGCACGGTCAGTTTTGATGTCAGGGAAACTACTTTTTCTTCAGATTTTACTAGATTAGCTTCAGCTAATTCTAGTGATTTTTCTGAAGTAGCTAGTTTATTTTCTAGCTCAGTGACCAAATTTTGTGTTTTGGCCAAGATGATGTCATTCTTGGCCATATCTTTATATGTAGACTCCCCCCTTTTCATTGTTAGAATTGGGGGTCTGTTATCACTTCCGATTGCTATGATATCCATGGATGTAGTTGAGTGCCTTTTAATGATCGTTCACGGTCGTGATCTGCAATCCTAAATGGTCAGTTTCGAGAAATAACGTCAAAGATTAACGTTAAGTTTGAATAAATTTTGGTTGGATAGAAATTGTGTTTAAGTGATCGACTTTTTATTTTAATTTGAAAGAGTAAAATTCGGGCACTTGTAGAGTTGTTGCCGAAATTTGAATTCTGAAATTCGGATGAAAAGACTTTGTCGAGAATTTTGAAATCAAAGGAAATCAAAATTCGGGTGACAAATATAAGTTCGCCGAAGTTCAGGATTAAATTAAGGTAGGAAAAATTTTATCGAAAATTACTTTCAAAATTCGGGTAAACTAAATTCAGTCGAGAATTAAAAAAAATCAAAATTCGGGTGACTTTCTGATAAAAGTTCGCCGAGAATTAAGAAATTCGGGTGACTTAAATCAAAACTTCGCCGAAAATTTTAAGTTGAAATTCGGGCAATCTTAATTTTAAAATTCGACCAAATTCGCCGTGAATTTTAAACAGTAGAAAGCAAATTCGGCGAATAAACTTAGCTTACTCAAATTCGGTCAATTTTCTGATCGAAAATTTTCTCAATTTCGGCGAATTTCAATTGAAATTCGGCAATATGAGTTAATTTTCGGGTTCAAGAACGAACTTCGAGCGAATAAACACTGTTCTAGAGAAACGCCCGAAATTTTTCCAGCAACTTTAAAACACACCAATTTCAATCGATTTCTCCCCAGAAATTTCTCAAACTTGACGAAAATTAATCTAAACGAGTTCCTAAACAAGCCAAGACTGATAATCAAGCATTTAAAGGTTTAAAAACATCAATAACAGCAAGATCTAACCCAAAATACTTGAAAAAAAAATCGAAAAAAATTTGCTTAGTAAACTCTTTCGATCTTGACGAAATCAAACGAAATTGGTATAGATTTGCACAGATCGATCCGTGTCTTGCTCTGATACCACTTGTTAGTCCGATTACGCACTCAAGAGAGGATCAAAGGCTTAAAAATGATAAAGTTCTTAAAACACCTTCAGTGTGTGTTTGTGTGTGTGTGCCGAAATTAAGAACTTACTTTTTAAGAATTATACATTGACCAACCCTAATTAGGGTTAATGGGATGCCTTATATACCACATGAGTTGGTATATTAAGGCTTGGGACTCAAACAATAAAATATTTACAATTTGACCCCAAATACAATAAATTAACTAATATTGACCCAAAACTCAAATACTAACTAAGGACACTACAATTAATTCCTAACACTTTCTAGAGAGAAACAAACAAACACTTTCTCACATTAAAAGCTTTTCTCTCGTGTTCTTCATTGGATATATTCGACCGAGGTATCAAATCTCAGATTTCGATTCGAATATCTAGAATTCATGCCTAGGATTTACTGTAGTTGATAATCAGGACCTAACAATTAGTATCGGAGCAGCTCGTAATTGTTTTGGATTAAATTTCGCTGTTTTTAGATCAAATTTCTGTTCTGTTTTTTTTTTATTGAATATGCGCGCGAAAATGGAAATTTCATCTATGTGCTGAATTCTGCAAAATTTGTTGTTGATTACATGTTAGGAATGAATCATGTACTGATTTCAATCATTTAGAACATCGAATTTTTTTTATTTTTGATTATGCTCTATTTTATTGTTTGCGATTGCAATTTGAAAACGATTTGATTTTCACCAAAATTGATGGATTTTGCTTTAAAACATGTTTAATCTTGTGTTTGTTCTTGTTCACCAAAATTTTTCGACTAATAATGTTTTCGCTATATCCATATTCACTTTTGATATGAAAAACATGTTTTTAGATTACAAGTGTTCGATCTCCGGCTTTTCGGTCTCAAGTTTTTCGATTGTCTTAATTCTCGAGTCCAAACATAGCGAAAACGTATTTCACCATCGAACATTTCTCACTCAAATAAATTTAGTAATCGAGTCAAACTTATCGAAATTTTTTTAAGTTAGATTTTCGATCATTCAACTTTTTCGATAACAAATTTTTCGATAGAATTTTTGCGATCAAAAATTTTCGATAGACCATTTTTCGAAAAGGTTTTACTAAAACATTTTCTATAAACACTATAAAAAATCATCTACTTTCGAAAAAAATACTCTCGCAATATTTTTCCAATAAAACTTAGTTGTTCTTCGATCGAAAAACTTGGATCGAAAAATATTTTTCGACCAAGTTTGCAGCCGAGAAAGTTTTCGACGACAAACACTATTTTTCGATCACTAGTAATTTTTCGATCACAAGTTATTCGATAAGAGTTTTTGTGATCAACATAGTTTTTCGTCAAAATATTTTTCGACAAGATAATCTTTTCGACATTTTTTTTGAAAAATATTTTTCGATAAACATATAACTAAATCCTTAAACGTTCGAAAAACTTTTTCGATTAAAAAGTTTAACAGTTTTAAATTGAAAACCTTTACTGTTCGAAAAACTATTTCTAACTAAGTTTGTCACTTGTGAAGCATTTTTCATTACAATTCCAAACTCTCACAAAGATCCTAGCAATCAACAAGAATGGATGTTTACTCACTCGGAAATGACGTCCGCCCTCTAATTCTTCGAAGAGGCGAATACACGGTATGGAGAAGCCGGTTCATGAACTTCTTGGAAACGAAAGATCAAGCCATAAATTTGATCGCGTCACTTCAAGAAGGTCCAGCTCAATTCTGGCTCATCCAAGAAGGAGATGCCACAAATAATCCTCCTATTCTTGCAACCAGAAGACTTAAAGTTCCAGGTGAATACACGGAGGGGGAGCGTTTAAGAGCCAAAGCAGACTTGGAAGCCAAGACTTTCCTAATGCAAGGAATACCAAATGACATCTATATGCAAATAGATAGTCTATCGAGCGCAAAAGCCATGTGGGACGAGCTCCACAAGATGATGCAACGAACCGAAGTTGGAGTCAACGCAAAGAAAGCAAATATTCTAACAGCTTACGACTCTTTCAAAGCCAAGACAGAGGAATCAATTTATGAACTCTATCAAAGATATCTAACTCTTCTTAATGAAATGAGGAAGGTAGATTTATTCAAGACCACATGGAGTCAACATCAGATTTCTTTCTTCTCTTCAACCGGAGTGGAAGAAAATATCCATTCAAATCCGACAAAATAAGGATTTGGGCGAAATGGATATCCACGCCGTCTTTGATAATCTCGCCTAACATGAAGAAGATATAAGCGAGATCTAAAAAGAACTAAAGGGCAAGCAGATCGACGATTCTATAGCACTTGTCTCTGAAAGAAAGTCAAGTCAATTTCGAAAGGAAAAAAGTATCAAGCTGCCAAGTTCTTCAGAAGATGAAGGAGAATCTGACTCGGACTCCGAACCTGATATGAACGAGTTCAAGAAACAGTTAGCTCTCATTTCTAAAATGATGAGCAAAAAGTTTTACAAAAAGAAATCCTCATCTCCGGCCAATAGACTTCGGACATCTAGCTCCAAGCAAAGGGAAAGACAGGCCGAGTCCTCGGAATCAAAAAGTGTCAAGAACCACAAAAATGTTATAATTGTGGAAAGATCGGACACTTCTCAAGGGAATGCAAACTACCCAAGAAAAAGGATGCTAACTATTACTCCAAAAAATTCCAATTCATTAAACAGAAAGAGGCTGGAGTAGCACTGATGGCAGAACAAGAGCATTGGCTGGAAGACACCACAGATTCTGAAGACCAAAATCTTGCACTTATGGCATACCTCGACGACGCGTCAAATGATGACCCATCAAGGAGGCCTGACGACGACGAAGACAAAGCATTCTCTTCGTCACAAGAGGTAAAAATGTCTAATTCCACATTATCAAACATGTTAGAATCGTTACAACTTAAGTACACTAAATGAAAATTAAGCAGAAACGAACAAAGGAATTAGAAGAGAAACTAGCTCTTAGCGAAAGCAATTTCCAAAAGCAATTAGATAAAAAAATTCATCTCGAAATTCTCTTATCTAACGCCAAGGAAAAAATCTCTTATCTTGAATTAACCATAGCTACCTCTGAGACAAAAATTACTGAACTTAATACGATTCTTATCGATTGTCAGAGAGACTTGAAATTTCTAAACATAATTTCAAAGAAATTTCTAACGAACGTAAGAAACTTTATTCAAGGATTAAAAGGTTAGATGATCTTCTAATAAAAAGGGGTCAAACGGATCAAACGATATTTCTAAATCAACCTCTTGATACATAATTTTATAATCTTAAAGAGGGCTTAGGTTTTAATAATCCCTGTAATTTGAAAGAGGTCAATGTTAGACAATTATACGATATCAATTATATGTGATTATTTAACTTCTCTAATGGCATTCACTAATTCTTCCGAAATAAATGCTTTAGAAGAATCTAAACGACAAGCCACTGATAGGACTAACATTGATTTTGACTACACCGAGTTGAATAATAGTTACAAGACAAGAGATCTCAACTTGTCTAGTGATTATAAGTCATTATATCCCCTAAAAGATTTCTCTAACGACAATGAAGATAATCCTGATCATTCTAAAAATTCTACTTTCTGTTATATTACTGCTTTTGTTAAGAAAATAGCTGATTTAAACTCCTCCTTATAATCAGAAAGAAACAATTTTGAAACAGAAAAGAAAACGCTTTTATTGGAGATATCAAATCTAAAAAATTTCTCTCCTTTACATGTTTTAAACGATATTGCTAAAGAAAAATCTTCTCTTAAACAGGATAAAGCAACGCAAACGGACGCTTTTGTTCCGAAAATCGAAAAGACTTTTACTAATACTTCTACGTCAAGACCGAAATTGAAATTCAAAGTAAAAGCCAAGAACTTCAAATTGCTAAGGAACAAATACAACTTAGGAAGGAGAAAGGAAAATCAACATTATTTTCAAACGTTACGGAACGAAAATTTAAAGGAAAAAAATTTTCTTGTTCACGAAAAGGCTCCAAGTTCTAGCAAACAAATTTCACCGTGTGCTTCAACTGATTTTAATAATTCTCCATTTAAGAAGCCTAGACTTGGTAATAATTTTTCTAATTCTTCTCATCATTCTAGTGTGAATTGTGTGGATTCTCAACGTAGGATAAAGGGGAGAGGCGTGAGCTACTACAACTACACTTCAACGAGGTACATTCTAATTATGCGTATGTTGAACGAACTTTCAAAATTTTAAATTTGCATACGGATACGAGCTACATTGAAAAATACCTATTATTTTTCAGCATGGGACATTTTAAATATGCATTTTCAAAACTTTAAGTGATTTTAAATTCTAAATGCATATTACACACGGAAATGATAAATACCATTTTTTTTCAATATAACATTTTTAAATGAGCTTAATTTGAGAGGGAGCTACTCTGTTATTTTAAAGAGGAGCGACTCTTATTTCTTTCAAGAGGGAGCATCAATTTTAATTTTTGAGGGAGAGTTAAAACTTTAAACGAATGCATTAAGGGGAAGAGATTCGTAATATTTTTTTTAATCTTACTACGCAACTTTCTAAGGGGAGAAACTTTATTTTTAGAAGCATTATCTGAGAGGGAGAAATAAAATTATAGATATAGTTTTCAAATACTGAATTTTTTCAAATTCAACCGACAAAGTTTACCAATAAATTTTCTAAACTTTCTCGAGAAATTTTCTCGCAAGACTTTCTCGACACATTGCTTGTCGAAAAACTTTCTCGAGACGTAATGCGAAAACTTTATCGACAATTTTATTCGTACTAACTTTCTCGCGAAATTTTTCTCATGGAACTTATCATAAAAAAATTTTTACCGATAAATTTTCTCCACTATATCGAGAATTTTTTATCGCAAACCTCAGTCGAAATTTTTTTCGATACACCTTATTCGAAAATATTTTTCGATACACCTCATTCGAAAATATTTTTCGATACACTTCACTCGAAATATTTTATCGATACACCTTATTCGAAAATATTTTTGATACACCTCATCCGATATATTTTTTCTTGATATCTCTACTTCTCGACTCCGACCCGAAAAACTCTCACCCCCACACCACATATATATATATATAATATAATATACTATTATATATTTCATATAAATATACATATATACTTCCTATATAAAACAAAAAAAAAACAGAGCGCAAATAAAAAAAATGATAAAAAAAATTATAAAAAAAAAGAAAAAGAAATAAAATCTCCTCCCATCTTCATTAAGCTTCATGGATATTTCATCCAACAACTTTCGACGGACCTCAAGGAAGAATCTCGAGCTTACAACGGACAAATATTTCCAAAAAGGCAAAGGTGACAATCTTTATGACGATCCAAATGCTAATTTTCAACGACCAGCTCTGGCTTGCTGATTCAAATAAAGCAGCACTCACCTCGTATCCCGGAAGCATGGATTTTTAGTTCCCATAGTTCAGTCTAAACCGACTTGATCCTAACCCCGGAACGCTTCCGAGCATTTGAGACAATCCGACCTACCACCAATCCTACATCATGCGAACAACAAGCAAGATGAATTCAATGATGACTTCGAAAATTTTGAAGGTACATAAATCCCTTATCTCACAAATATTTCGGACTAACCTCATAGGTACAGGTGCTAATTTTATTAGCTCCCGGGTAGAAGACGCCGCATTAGGTCCAACGGTGCATGCACATCCGAGCCTTACCCACTCAGCGTCTTCTAAAAGACCGATGTTTCATTTTCTCACGGGGAGCGACGTCTACTATCACCCTTCACTCGGAAGTGGGAGATATTGAAGTAAGTAGTAATCTGCCCCGTACCACGCTTTCATTGATCACATCGTGTCTAGTGTGTTCTCACTTCCTATATTTTTATAATTTTCTCGGACACATACACTTTTTATATACCTGGTCTTTGTGATCAAGTTAGAACTTTCGTAGACATGTCATTCTCAGACATGCTTCGATGATTGAAAGGAAGTCATGCCGTTGCAACATCAAACCAACAATGGTATTAGGCCATCTTCTACGAGCAACGCTCCTAGAACGATGTCAACGGGAAGCCTATGTGGCCCCGGTTATATATCGACGGAACGCCTTCGTGGCTCCGTTGGGTTATCACCAAGGATACGACGATACGATCTTCTTGCCAAATGCCCCATTTTGATACATCGGCATGACGATCTTCCCATTCGATCATCATGAGGGGGAGTAGTACTAAAGAAATGGGAGCAATACAACAACGAAAGTGCAAGATTGATCGGAAATACTAAATTCTTAAGCATCGTTGAATCAAGCAAACACCACGAGCTTCAATGGCCGAAGTTGCCGCTCATGTACGTCTCTCCAAATTTCAAATCGAATTCCCTGATCCCAACACAAGGTTGAACTAAAATAGGGGGAGTTTCGTCGCTATCAAAGGGAGAGATGGAACACAAAATAAGAAATTCTCCGAAAATCCGGCAAGCGACTTCACACACCTTCTGACATTTGGAGACGAACTTCAAAAGAAAATTAGAAGAAAATTCCGGTGCCAAGTAGAGTATTACAAGATAAGGTGAGCTTGCAGATCTCCAAAGAATATAGAGATCACAAGACAAGATAAAGGAAGAGATTATACAAATAATCTCGTAAAGAGGAGATTGTTAGGACTCGAGGAATCTTTTCAAAACAAGACAAGATAACCTACGCTCAAGCGAAGATTGAACACAAAGGGGGAGATTGTTAGGACATTTTTATTGTGTTCAAATATAAATGTTATCTTAGTCTTGTAGTATAATTAGTAGTTTGGGCTTAATTGTAATTAAGCCATAGATTAGGACTACTTAGCAAATATACCAAACTTATGGTATATAAGGAACCCTAATGTGATGTATTAGGGTTAAACAATTCATTTTAATAGAAAACCGAGTTTTACAACGTGAAGAACGCTCTCAAGCTTCCGCGTCAAATTCAAATGTGTTCTTCGTAAGTTTTACTTTTTCTATCGAATTCTTTACCGAACTTAATCGTGTTGGATAGGACCTATCATATTCTAAGCGAATTTCTAGTAAAATTCAACTTTATAAGAGGAACAATCGATACGACACTATTCATCAAAAAGCACGGCAAAGACTTGATGATCATCCAAGTTTACGTCGACGACATCATATTCGGCTCGATAAATGAACGACTCTGTCAGAAATTTGGTGATCTGATGAAGACAAAATTCGAGATGAGCTTAATGGGCGAACTCCAAATTCTTTTTTAGACTTCACGTCAAGCAGCTTGATGATGGAATTTTCATCAGTCAAACCAAGTATATAAGAGATATTCTGAAGAGATTTAATCAAGACAAGAGCACACCGATGAGAACTCCCATGTCAACAAGTTGTAAATTGGATGTTGATCATTCTGGCAAGGCAGCCAACATCACTACTTATCGGAGTATCATTGACTCTCTTCTATACTTTAACGTTAAGCCGACCCGACATCATGTTCTCTACTTGCCTCTTTGCTCGGTTTCAAGCTGACCCAAAAGAGTCCCACATGCACGCGGTCAAGCAAATTCTACGCTTTCTCAAAGGAACTCCCACCTTAGGGTTATGATATCCAAAAGGCACTGATTTCAATTAATTGGCTATACCGACGCTGATTATGCAGGTTGTCGGATGGACGAGAAAAGCACGTCTGGCAGAGCACAATTCTTGGGCGATAGATGGTTTGCTGGTCCTCAAAGGAGCATAATTGTCTATCAACTTCGACGGACGAGGCGGAGTACGTCGCGGCTGCGAGTTGTTGGTCACAAGTTCTATGGATGTGGACACAACTACGCGACTACGGGTTTGAATTTAATAACATTCCCATTTATAGTGATTCTCAAAGTGCTATTGCCAGTACTTGCTATCCTGTTCATCAATCACACATGGATATTCGCTATCATTTTATAAAAGATAATGTAGAAAAAGGCACTATAGATATGTATTTTGTTAAAACGGAGCTTCAACTTCCCGACTTATTCACTAAGGCATTGGATGACAAACGATTTCAATTCCTTATCGCTAAGTTAGGCATGTTGAATCTCAATATTGCTTGAAATGTGCTTCACATACTCTATTATGTTTATGTGTGATATTCTATGTGCTTCTTGATCATCTTTGATATATCTTGCGTGATTTTATTTCTCAGATATTTTTTATATAAAATAATAATAAATAAATATATTATAGTATAGAAATAAAATAAAATAAAAAAGGGGGATGACGATAATTGTGTTTATTTACACACAAATTTTTTTTGTGATACATGTTTAGTTCTTTGCTTAAAAATTAATGTGACATTCTTTTGTCCAGCATAGTATGTTTTACTAGACACAAAGCCACATCATATATGTGAGAATTTGAGCCTCAATTTTTTTCTCTTGAGTGTGTCACACTTCAAATGTTTGTCTCTTGATTTGTGTTTCGTAGCCTCATTCTTGCTTTGTGTTAGTTCGACATGAAAATGATAAGGGCAATTAGGAAATTCATCACTCGTCCCAAATTATAAATCTTTTACTATTTCCTCTAGTAATCTCCTTTGAGCCTTCTCCGACATTCTTTTTCATTTGAAACCCGATCAAAGCCTTCAACCTTATTGCATAAGTTTCGGGGGTTGCTCAAAAAAGAAAAAGAGGGGGAGAAAAGGATACGCACATGATAAATATTCAATTAATCTCTTAATTATTAAAGAGAAACATGGATCTCGCTCTGAACTTCTCCTAGATAATCTCGTATATTCGTCAAAACTGGTAGAAGAGAAGCACCTCAAAGTGAACTTCTCCAACGATAATCTAGATCTTATATCGAGAAAACGAGAAGAGGAGCACGGCCTTAGGTTCGAATTCCATAACTATGAACCTTCAGAAGGAACACAGTCACGGCCCGAGAACAAAAGAAGATTTCATCTCCCAAGCCTCGTAAAGAAGAGGAGACTCAGCGTGAGCAAGTGCAGAAGAAAAGAAAAGAAAAAGGAGCAGAAATGAATTTCAAAAGGGCCCCTGGAATTGAAGAATCTTAAGTTCACTAGTTCCAAAATTATCCTACCCTTCTAAGTCAGAGCCTAAAATAATACTCCCTTCAAAGCCACTTTGATTCAAATTGATGGACTTTCGCTTGGTCATATGATTAAATGCGCTACGATAAAAGGTTAATTGATAAAATTTTGTCGTGATGATATGAGTGATATATATACTCCCCATGATAAAAACTAATTGAGAGCTATGAGCGAACCATGCGAGAGTTGTCGAAAGGATTCATACTATGAACTTAGGATATTAAGTTTAGTGATATGATTTGATGGCAAATTATGTGTCATGAGAAATTTTTGCGTGATAATATTCAAAATGGAAAATCTGACCCCCAAAACAAAAATAAAACAAAAATATTTTTGCACATTTTTAAATGCATTAGCACATGCATTGGTACGGAATTGTCAAAATGCAAAATTTTATGAAAATACATCTAAACGCAAAATTTTCATATACATGATTAGGGGATCATGAATCTACGCTGAATTCATTAATTGCGTTATTTGTGCGTATGTCATATATTGTTTAAAATTCTCATATCCTTAATTGTGTTGAATATTGCTAAATTGCCAAAACATTATATGTACACTTGTTGAGGGGGAGTTTTCATGAATATTTGATATTATCTCCTAAATGATTTACTTGCAATTACGACTTCTCATATTTCATTCTAAGTTTTACAGATAATTTTGAGCTCATCCGAGGAGTCAAGTGACAAATTTCATCAAACATCGGGAGTTAATTGCATTTATTTCAGAACTTCGGGGGAGTTCTATTAATTGTTTTTTGGTGGAAAAGTAAAAGAGTAAATTTTCATTACTAAACTAACCAGACCTGATCTTAACAAAAGCCCAAAATTATTTTTACGGCCCAAAACCCTTTCACATTTCCTGATCGAAAAGTACCTATACACTTTTTCGATCGAAAACCTTTTTCTCACGGAAACATATCAAACAAATAACTCTTCGCATTCTCAACAACTTCAAACGGCGATTTCAAAAAATCTCAACCTGCTTCACCTTTTCTACTAAAATTTCGCCTGATTTGAAGGTAAAATACAGATTCGGTTCATATTATTTGTTCCGAAAATCACCAATCGCGACTAAATCTCAAGTTCATTCACAGCTATTTTCAACTTTGCAATTTTTCGACTGATAATACTTAAGAAATCAAATTTTATGTGATTTAGATTCAACCATTTTGATTAAATGCATGATATTTGGATTAACAACTGATTTCTGATCATTTTGAGTCCACATTAACTCATGTTTTACGCAGAATCGTCATTATTTTACTGTTTGATTTCAAAAAAAAAATTGGTGAAAAATCATTTTATCACAAACAGTACCGTTGAAGAACTTTCAATTTTCTGTAAGTTTTATTCGATCGCAAAACTCACTGGCGAAAACCTTGTGTTTTTTATAAGTTTTTATTCGATCGTAAAACTTAGCAGCGAAAACTTTAGTTTTTCGATAGATTTTTATTTGATTGCTAAATTACGCGGTGAAAACTTAAGTTTTTCGACAAAATTTTATTTGATCTAAAAATTATGCGGCGAAAAACTTTATTTTTCGATACGTTTTTATTCGATAGCAAAACTCAGCGGCGAAAACCTTGGGTTTTCGATAAGATTTTATTTGATCGTAAAACTTAGCGTTCGAATAAAGTTCTGTTCGAATAAAAACACACTGCAAACAGTATACACGTTCAAAACTTAGCAAAAATTTCAAAATTTTTTCAGAGACAAATGTTATTCAAGTGAAACACTGTTTGCGCGAACTAAACAAAGGTTAAATGCAAATATTTTTTAAAATTCATGATATGTGCTCAACGAAAATTTGAATACTCAACACTAACTACAATTTGCATTTGAATCTTACAATCTAATGTTTCTTATTCATATTTTTTTTCAGAGATGGCTCATCAAGAATACTCGTACATCTATCAGTCGAAGCTTGGCTAACTGTCCACGACAACAACTATCAGTTGGACTTAGCCACCTTCCGATACCCCGATGAAGTCATCATCTCCATTCTAAAAGGACATCCCTTATGGCCAACGCTCACAATGACTGCGTCAGTCCAGATGGTTTATCTCCAGTAATTCTGGGGATGTATGAAGAGCCACGTTGTGGGTGATGACGTGTCCTACACAATAAAAATCAACCAGAAGCAGTCATCATCGAAAAAAATCTTCTGGCCTTAGTACTAGATCTACTGCATCACGACGTCTACGATCCCCTACCCACAGATGCGGAGATAGTTGAAGATATGCTTCGCATGGGATACAAGCCACCGCTGACAAAACTCGCAAATTTTCAGAACAACGGGATCCCTCACCCATGGAGGACCTTTTTTGGAATTATCAACAAGTGTCTCTCTCCCCATCTTTCTGGATTTGATAAGGCGAACGAGAACATTCTACTGATCTTCCATGGAGTCTTCTTCTCCAAGAAATATGACATGGCCCAACTCATCTGGAATGACCTGGCTGACCAAATGCATCAACGAGAAACCAAATCGAAGGCAAAGTTCATGCCTTACGTCCGCTGGTTCCCGATGCTGATCACTTGATGGAAGTACATCCGGAGATTCCCCGCCTACCACCTGTCGGAGGATACACACCACCGAGGCTACGATTTTTCCACAATTCCAAGGCCTCAAATCTAGCACTCCAACCCATCCTGATCCCGTTGGAGCTTCCGTCTGGAAGACCCTACCGATGAAGCCTATCAAGATTACTGTCAGAATAACTCTATCACGAAGGCCATGGTTCGGTCCACCGACCCCGCTCCGATGCCTATCCGACAAGAACCATTGGTGGAGACACAAGAGCCTGAAGCTGAGGCTCAGGAGCATGAGGCAGCGGCCATTGAGCCCGAGGGTGCAACTCGTTTGCCCACACCTCCAACAGATGTATCTCCTGAAGCTACCGAATCTGATGAGGAATGCAGATTATTACGAAGGGGTTCCCACCGACAACAATCTTCTGCCCCGTCTGCCTCTCCCTCCACTACAACGGGTTCAGATTTACTTCATCCACCGCCACCGGTCCTGATGACTACACAAGTTCCCCTCGAACCCGTCTCAACATCCATAGAGATGATTCATACGGTTTCATCTCAAGGATTGGATGGAAGTCCTGTTGGTCCACCGATATCTTTGGAAACATCAACGGGTCAACCCACCGAAGTGGTGACTTCTGGGTTGTCAATAGGTGGTCTTTAGACGTCCCGTAATCTCAATTCCTTTCATAGGCGGCACGTCAGTAATATTTCTGACGTTGTGACAGTGGAGTGCCTCCCTGGCCTCACTCCAGAGGTACCACAATTCGTGACGGAGAAGAGATTACAAGCCATCGAGACTTCCAATGGAGTGTTGACACTCTCGAATACTGGATGATGGAAAGAGTTCTCCACGCCATCGAGACTTCCCGACGGGATACCGGGAAAACACCAGTCTCTGAGGCCGCCTCGTTCGAACCCATTTCCCAACCAATTTCCTCACCAACACTAACCACCACCATACACACTCCCATCCAACCCATATTACCCACCCCAACCATATCTCCTTATCAACCCATACCCCATACCCATCACCCACCTTTATGATATCCTAATTTCTCGCCTCCAAGCATTCGAGACAAGGACCTCTGCCGATGAGAGTCTCTACCCCCGGCTAGTGGATGATCCCGAGCCTCTCGTTCAAACACGTTGTCGAGAAGAAAGCTCCCGAACAAAGAGAAGACATAATGATCATGACGAAAAGGAAGAGGTCCACCAAAAGCGGCCGTGGTCAAGGTCGAAAAAAGACATCCTCAACACGTGAAGTTGGAGGATCGTCAACCAACCCACCAACTACACAACCTAATACCCGCCAACAAACAACCACCACATCCCACACACATACAACACCTCCAGCTCCCAAAAGTCCAAACACAATCCCAACCTTTGTGCTCCAAAATCAACCTAAAGCTACAGTCAACTATGATCCCCACGCCATCGTAGAGGACTACATTCTGAACGAGAAGTGGCTGACGTACTTGGAACCAGAGGAAGCAGCTCAAGCTCACCTCTCCAACGTCAGATACTTCATACAACAAGCTTCGGTCGAATTAGTTATGCTTGAAGGTGAAGAACTTCAAGAAGGCAAAGACTACAATACCGAACTCCCGGAGCTTCCAAAGATGATTAGACACCGAGCGGACACCCCTCCTTGTCTTTCAAAGGGTACTGTCAGAGTCGAGACACCTTGGGAGAACATTCGGATTGAAGTGCCCTTCCTTGAAGACATAAGGAAGCATATCTGTAGAGTACCAAACCGTATCAAGAAGATGAACAAGCTTAATCTATGGGGGATTTCTCATTGGGAAGAACATATCGAAGTGGCATCGCAACAGATCAACTCAGAAGAAACTTCATGGACAAGTCGATCTTCCAACTCGTGGGCGTATCACACACGATTGGACACTGTCCAACCCCGATCTACATCATAGAGCAAGCGTATGCCAATCACACTCGAAAAGAGATAGACGAAAGCTATCTACCATTCCTTCCACCAGATAAAGTCTAACATCTGTTTCAGATGTACAAGAAGAAATACCAGACACCTGATGGATACATCAAAAAGAAAGGGCTCGAGGGATTGAAAAGATTCATGGTGCGGAAGATTACATATCACACCGCACGCGACCTTCAAATAGCTGTGGAAAATAAGATGAAGAATGTCAATATGTAATCGCCGCTCATGAAAGGCTTCCCGCTCAACGACTTCTTGGAGAACTACAATTCAAGAAGCCAGGCCTCACAATCACTTATCGAAATCCAGTCATTGGAATGACGAGAGCGATAATGAAGTCTGAAGTACAGAAGTTCTGCGACGGGAAGTTGAAGCTCATAAGAAAGAACATCGAAAGGAGGTTGGCGGAGATTGATGAAGAAATAATCTTCGAGGACCTTGGAGAAGAAGAACTCCTCTCCAAAATAAGCTCCTCAATGCGATTAATGAACGGTTGGATATGGGGAATGTTGTCCGGCACTACAAGACATTAATGGAATTGAGGAAGTCCTTCTACGCCCGATAACGATAAATAGAGCTGAAGAGCAAACGAGCACAAATGGGGAGATTGAAGAAGACATAGAAATTGTGCTTCGTTTATTAGTTATCCTTGTAATTAGGGGTGTAGCTTGTATTTTTGATAGTGTAGAATTCATACCTGGATTTCTAGGTAGTTGATGATTTAGGACCTAACAGGGAGCTTACATATATATTTGATATTATCTCCTAAATAATTTCCTTGCAATTATGACTTCTAATGTTTTTCTCTTCGTGTCACAGAGTATTTCGAGCTCATCCGGGGAGTCATGTTTTGAATTTCATCAAAATTGGGAGTTAATTGCATTTATTTCAGAAACTTAGGGGGTGTTATGTTATAATTACTTTCCGAATTTGATAGTGAAAGAGTAAATTTTCTTCGCTGAAAAGTATCGAAAACCTATTAGGCCTTATCTAACAAAAGTCCAGAATAGTTTTCTCGGCCAAAAACTACTTAGATAATTTTTGCAGTCGAAATATTCTTCTACAAACAAAACCTCAGACGAAAAACTTTTTCGATTATCTGAAAACTTTCAAAAAGGCGAATCCCAAAATCTTCAAAAATATTCGTTATTTCTTCTGCAAAATCGCCGGTTTTTAAGGTAGAATCCATGCATTGTTAGTGTTTAGTTCATTAAATCACATATTGCATCAGTATTTCAAGATTTTCGACTCGTTGTTTCTCGACAGTCCAAATTTTAAAAAAAATTGTTCTTTCTTGCTGCGATTTACCCTTAAACATGTTGATAAACTTCGTAATACTTGGGTTTGGAATTGTTTTTTGAACATTTTGAGTCAAGATTAAGTCCTGATTCTCGAAAAATAATCATTTTCAGCTTAAATCTCGATCAGATTTGCGAAACTTTTAGGGTCGAAAACCTTTTTATCGCAAAGAGTGGTTTTCAAAACTTTTACTCGAAAAATATTTTATTCGATCGCAAAACTTAGCGCGAAATACTTTATTTTTCGACAAAATTTTATTCGATCGCATAACTTAGCGCCCGAAACTGTATTTTTTGATAGAATCTTATTCGATCGTAAAACTTAGCGCCGAAAACTGTATTTTTCGACTGAATTTTATTCGATCGCAAAACTTAACGCCGAAAACTTTATTTTTCGATAGAATTTTATTCGATCGCAAAACTAAGCGCCGAAAACGTTATTTTTGATAGAATTATATTCGATAGCAATAGCGCCGAAGACTTTATTTTTCAATAGAATTTTATTCGATCGAAAAACTTGGCGTCGAAAATTGTTATCTTCAATAGCTTCTTATTCGATCGAAATATTAAGCGTCAAATATATTTTTGACTAAAGTCTTATTCGAATAAATTCCTGCTGGAATAATAATGTGCCGCAATCAATAATCACTTTCAACACTTAGTAAATGTTTTTTTCCAAGTCTTTTCACGTGCCATACTATGACAAAATGAAAAATATTTTCCCAAGTCAACAATGTTTGTGTGCACTATAATTGGAAATTCTTTACACACATCACAATTGCTTATGCTTGAATTGGCTTTTATTAATTTTCAGAGATGACACATCAAGAATACTCACATATATATCCTTCTGAGCTATGGCTACAAGTCCACGACAATAACTATCAACTGAACTTGACGACCTTCAGATGCCCTGACGACATCATCATATCAATACTAAAAGGGCACTCGCTTTGGTCAGCTCTCACACTGACAGCCTCAGTTCAAATGGTGTATCTCCAAAAATTCTGGGGATGTATGCGTAGCCATCTCGTGGGCGACATACACAACCAAAGTCAACAACAAAAATGTCGTCGTCAATAAGGATCTACTTGGAATGGTCCTTGATCTCCCACATCATGAAGTATATGATCCTTTACCCTCTGATGCGGAGATCATTGCCGATATGCTTCAGATGGGATACCAAGTCCCCGCTTTTCAAGCTCGCAAACTTTCAAAACAATGGAATCCCACATCCTTGGAAGACTTTGTTCGGGATATCAATAAATGTCTCTCCCCAAAGCATTCGAGGTTCGACAAGGCGAGCGGGAACATTATCAGGATCTTCCATGGGGTCATCGTCTCCAAGAAATATGAGTGGCCCAGGTCACCTGGAATGACTTGGCCGACCAGATACGTCAACGGGAGACTAAGACGAAGGCCAAATTCCTCCCTTACGTCTGATGGTTTCCATTAATGGTTGAGCATCTAATGGAGGTTCGTCCTGAAATTCCCCGTCTACCACTAGTTGGAGGATACACACCAGCAAGGCTGCGTTTCTTCCACAACCCAAAGGCATCGACTTGGAGCTACTACCGATGCTCATTCCCTTTGAACTCCTCAGCTTGACAGACCAATGAAGCCTATCAAGTCTACTGCCGGGACCATCACATCACCGAGGCCATGGTTCAGTCCATCCTCACCGACCATGCTCAGATGCCATTAAGTCAAGAATCCATCGTGGAGGCTCAGGAGCCCGAAGCTGAGGCTCAGGACCCTGAAGTAGCGGTTCGGGTGGCTGAAGTAGCGGCCCGGGAGCCCGAGGTTGAAGCACATGTGACAACACCTCCCATGGTTGCCTCTCCTGAAGAAACAAAATCAGACGAGGAATGCAGACTCAATCAAAGGAACTCAAGACGACGATGATCACAAGTCAACTCTGCATCCCCGCCTACTACAACAACTCCTACCTTGTCCCCTCTGGATGTCTTGACGTCTACACGTGTTCACACCAAGCCTATCACACCAACCATAGAGATGATTCCTATAGTTTCATCCCCAAGATTGGATGGAAGTCTCGTTGCTTCACTAACATCATCTGAAGCAACAACGGGCCAACCCACCGAAGTGGTGCCGCCTTCAGGGTTGACAACAGACGCCTTAAGTCGTCCCTTTTCTCATAAGTCCTATTATATGCCGCACGTCAGAAATCTACTCTGACTTTGTGAAAGTGGAACGCCTACCTGGCTCCACTCCGGAGGTGTCACCATTCGTGACAGAGGAACGCTTACAAGAAGCTCTCTCTACTGCACTCTCATCTTTTTAAGATCGGTTAATGAGAGAGTACGACAAGCCTTCAAGACTTCCCGACGAGATACCAAGAAAACACCAGCCTCAGAGGCCACTCCGTTCGAACCTATCCCTTCACCACCATAAACCACCACCGTCACCCCAATCCAACCCATGGTCACCACCCCAACCCCATCTCCCACCTTTTTAAATCGTTGCACCATCCCAATCACCCAGCTTTATGATATCCTCATCTCCCGTCTCTTAGCCATTGAAGAGAGGACCCCTGCAGAGGAGAATTCTATCGATGACTGGTCGATGACTCTGATCCGCTTGCTCGGACGAGCTGCCGCAAACAGAGCTCCCGCACCAAATGACGACATGACGATCAGGATCGCCCTGAGGGGATGAAGCGGCAGAAGGCAACAAATCGCAGCCGCGGACAAGGACGAGACAAGACTCCATCAACTCTTGAAGTTGGAGGCTCGTCAACAAACCCAGCAACATAATCTACACAAAAATCTATCACCCGCTCACAAACGACCACCACGCCCCGCACTCACACACCACTTAACCTACCATACTTGACACCTCCGCCTCCCAAAAGTCCAAACCCAATCCCAACCTCAGACTCTACGCTCAAAGATCAACTAGAAGCTGCAACAGTCAACTACGATCCTCAGGCCATTGTAGATGACTACGTCACAAGCGAGAAATCGTTGACGCACTGGGAACCAGAGGAAGCTGCTCAAGCTCGAGTGTCCAATGCAAATACTTCCTGCAACATGCTTTAGCTGATCTAGTGCGTCAACAATGCCGAACTCCTAGATGCCCTTCGATGAAGATGTGCAGAAGCAGATCTGGCAAGGACCGAACAAAATCAAGAAGCTGAACAAGCTGAACAAGCTGAAGCTTCGGGGGATTTCTCATTGGGAAGAGCGGAAGAAGATGGAACACATATTCATGCTCATCCGTCTCGGTCCAGATCGAAGTGGCATCCCAAAAGATCACCACAAAAGAGACTTCAGGGAAAAGCCACCGATCTTCCAACTATTGGGAGTCTCACACACAATAGGTCCCTACCCAACTTCGATATACACGATCGAGCGGGCAAATCGCACTCGAGAAGATAGAGACGAGAGCTATCTAGCCCAGTCATTGGAAAGACGAGAGTGATGACGAAGTCTGAAGTGCACAAGTTTTGCGATGACACATTGAAGCTAAGAAAGAAGAACATTAAAAAGAGATTGGAAAAGATCGAAGGGACTACCATCTTCGAGGACCTTGGAGAAGAAGAAGCCCCTACTGAGTGAGCTTCTCAGAGCTATTGAGGAAAGGATAGAGCTAAGGGATGTTGTACGTCATTATGAGACAGCATTGAGATTGCGGAAGTCATTCTTCGCCCGACAAGGATAAACATAGCTGAAGAGCAAACGAGCACAAAGGTGGAGATTGAAGAAGACGTGTTAATTGTGCTCTTTTATTAGTTATCCTTGGAAATAGGGGCACCATTTGCACTTAATTGTATTATGCCAAGTTTATGGGTTTAAATACCAATGTACACTATTGAATTGAAAAGAAGAAAGTTAATAGAAAAATCCGAAAGGCTTGTAATTTACTTTCTAGAGAGAGACACACAAATACTTTTTCACACTAAAAGCTTTTCTCTCGTGTTCTTCATTGGAGATATTCGACCGATGTATCAAATTTCAGTTTCTATTCGAATATTTAGAATTCATGCCTAAGAGTTACTGTAGTTGATAATTAGGACCTAACACATATATATATATATGTATTACAAATAAATAAATATATAGGAGAAAAATTGAGAAAATTAAAATAAAAGGAGATAAAAAAGAGAAAAAAAGAGAAAATACAAAAAAAGAAAGAAAAGAAAAATCTTCTCTCCTCATCTAGGTTCAAAGATATTCCCTCCGACATCATTAGACGAATTTAACGGAGAATCTCGAGCTTACTACTTCAAAATTTTCCATACGAAAATGTGGCTCCTTACACTACCTCGATGCTCACTTCAACCGACCTGCCCAAGCTTGTTGATATAAATAAAGCAGCACTATCTACTTCCTACCGGATGAACGAATACTTCGTTCCCATGATTCAGTCAAAACCCACCTGAATCTAATCCGAGAACAAAATTGAGCGTTAGTCACAATTTTACGAAAATGGCCACACATCAAACGTTATCGAACACTCCGCAATAGAAGAGTTCGATGATGACAAGTAAAATTTTTTAAGATGCATAGTTCCCTTATCTCACAAGTTATATGGACGATGCTCACATTTGTACAGGTGCTAATGTGTATTAGCTCCCGGATAGAAGTCGCCACATTAGGTCCAGCAATGCGTACACATTCGAGTCTTACCTACTCATCTGTCTCAGAAAAGACAGGTGTTTCAAAAATGACGGAGATCCACGATACGTGTATCATGAGGGGGAGTAGTACTATGAGAGCAATACCACGACTAAAGTGCAAGATTGATCAGAAATGTCAAAATCTCAAGCGTCGTCGAAGAATCAAGAAAACCACAACCTTTAAAAACGAAGCTTCTGCCTCGTGTACGCCTCTCCAAATTTCAAGAGAACTCCATAATCACAACAAAAGCTTGAACGAAAGTAGGGGAGTTGCGCCACTATCGAAGGAAAAAATCGAACACAAAAAAGGAGATACTCATAGATCCAACAAGCAACTTCAAATTCCTTCCAGTATTTCTGTCAGGAGCAAACTTGAAGGAAGTCAAGGTGCTTAAAAGAATAGGGCTAGAAAAGGTGAGTTTGAATATCTCATAAAGAAGAGATCACAAGACAAGACAAAGAAGGAGATCATCGGAACTCAGGAAATCATCCCTCACAAGACGAAGTTAACAAGCGTTGAGTCGTAAATTGAACATAAAAGGGGAGATTGTTAGGATTAGTTGATTGTATTCACTTAATTATATTATCTTAGTCTTGTAATTTAATTAATTAGTATTGGGCTCAATCAGAATAAGCTTTTAAGAGTAATTGGGCTTATTAGGGGCCCAAGTATTATATACCAAGTATGTTGTATAAATACTAAAACCCTACACATATAGCAGTGTGTGTCTTGTGTGTGAAGCTAATAGAGGTTTGTCCATTTGAGAGGAAACTCCCAACACCCCAAGAACACACACGCACCCCACGTCGATTCAATCCTTCCAACTTCAACGTGGTAATCTCTTTAATCTTTAGTTCTATATCGTTAAACTAGGTCCTTCAACATACATGACTGGTAAAGATGCGAGCAACCACCCCAACACTTCAACAAAGGTAAATTCTAATTATGCGTATGTTAAAAGAATTTTCTATATTTTAAAATTTCGTACGCATACGAGTTGAATTGAAAATGCCTATTTTTACAAAATGGTACATTTTAAATATGCATTTTCAAAACTTTACGAGATTTTCAATTTCAAACATCATATTAAGAACGAAAATGATAAATACAATTTTTTTCTAAAATGAGCTTAATTTGAGGGTGAGTTACTCTTTAGGTTTAAAACAAAAGGAACTATTATATCTGTTTTACGGGGAACAAGAATTTAATTTTTACGGGCCATCGAACTTTAAATGCGTGAAATTGAGGGAATGAGATTTAAAAGTTTTTTATCCTACTACGCATGTTTTGAGGAGGAGCAATTAATACTAGAAACTATGATTTGAGGAAAAAGATTAAACATAATATATACTCCCTCTGATCCTAAATAGAAGTCGTTATAGTTTATTTTTTTTCCAATTAGATGTCGTTTTTCAATTCTCAAAACAAACATTTATTAAATTTCCAATTTTACCCTTCTTATGTGCCCGTTCTTATTAGAAAACAAACCGTGAGACCTGTATAATTAAAGACCAAATAATTAATTAAATGGAAACTGATTAAGGGTATTTACGAGATTTCATTATATTTCTTAATGTGTGAAAACCCCTTAAACGTCTTCTATTTAGGATCAGAGGGAGTATATAATATATACATGTAATAATATAGTATATAAGATATTATTCTATTACTTATACAATAAATATATATATATATTACAAATATATTAATATATATGGGAGAAAACGGGTGAAAATCAACACAAAAGGAGAAAAAAAAGAGAGAAAAATCATTAGGACTCAGTAAATCATCTCTTTCGAGACGAAGATAACAAGCGATGAATCGTAAATTGGACACAAAGGGGAAATCATATCTCACAATATGAAGATAACCAACCCTTTGGAGGGAGAAAGGAAAATCGACATTACTTTACAAAATTAAAGAAAAAAGTGAAGATGCTTTATTGTCGAAGAACTTTAGTTTTCGTTAAAATTTTATTCGATCGCAAAACTCAGCATCGAAAACCTTTTGTTTTCGACATATTTTTAGTCGATCGCAAAAGTCAGCGGCAAAAAACTTATTTTTTCGATATTCTTTTATTCGATCGCAAAAAACGCGGCGAAAAACTTAAGTTTTTCGACAATTTTTTATTCGATCGAAAACTTACTCAGCGAGAAACTATTGTTTTCGATAACATTTTATTCGATCGTAAAAGTCATTGGCGAACACTTGAGTTATTCGACACATTTTTATTCGATCGCAAAATTTATCGATCGAATAAACTGTTATTCGAATAAAAACACGCTGAAAAAGACATAGAAAATTTTTCAAGACTTAGAAAAATTTTCGATCGCAAAATTTGAAGATCGAATAAATTTTTCAAAATTTTCACTAAGTCTTTCGAACATAAATCTTTAAACATACAATTTTTCTCTAAGTTCATTTTTAATCCAATTTATTCACTTATGAAAATTTATCGACTAATGAACCTTATATTATTTTTTTTGCAGATATGGCAACTCCCAACTACCCTCATATCTACTCCTCTGGAAGTTATATGTCAGTCCAAGATAACAACTTCCAACTGGATTTAACGACGTTTCGGTGTCCGGATGACGTCATAATATCCATCCTCAAAGGACACCCTTTATGGCCAGCCTTGACCATGACGGCCACCGTATCAATGGTCTATCTCCAGCAATTCTGGGGATGCATGCAGAGTTTCGTCAACGGCGATAGCTTGGACTATATGACAAGGCTCAACACAAGACATATCGCCCTGACGAAAAATCTAATGGGCATGGTGCTCGATCTCCCGCACTACAATGAATACGACCAACTTCCAACGGATGCGGAGATCGTAGAAGACATGCTTCGGATGGGATACAAACCACCGCTAACCAAACTGGCGAACTTTCAAAATAGCGGGATTCCCCATCCGTGGAAAACATTGTTCGGCATCATCAACAAATGCCTCTCCCCAAAACACTCCGGTTTCGACAAGGCAAATGGAAACATCCTTCGCATTTTTCACGGAGTGGTCTTCTCCAAAAGATATGACGTGGGCCAGCTGATTTGGAACGATCTAACGGACCAGATGCGTCAGAGGGAGACAAAGTCGAAGGCCAGATCTCTTCCATATGTACGGTGGTTCCCGGTTTTGATCTCGCACTTCATGGAACTACATCCAGAGATCCCGAAACTACCACCAATTGCGGATTACACTCCGCCACGCCTTCGCTTCTTTCACAACCCGAAGGTTGCCCATCTAGCACTCCAACCAATGCTGATCCCATTGGAGTTGCTCCGTTTAGCTGATCCAACTAAAGAGGGATACCAAGACTACTGCCAGAACAACTCCATCACGGAGGCGATGGTACGTGCCATGGATCCAGCCCCGGCGCCTTCTCAAAGGGGATCCTTGGTGACAACAACGGAGCCCGAAGTCACGCCTCAGGAGATTGAATCCGAAGGTGTCCCACACGATATCTCTCATGAGGCAACCGACTCTGATGAAGCACACAAACTCCAACGAAGGGGCCGTCGCCGACAACAACTCTCGACCTCGTTTGCAGTGCCTTCACTCATACAAACATCGGAGTCAACACATCCACCACCAAGTTATCAGCCTACTGAACAGATTCAAATTGAATCTGTTTCAACACCCATAGAGGTGATACCTATTGTATCATCTCAAGGATTGGGTGGAAGCCCTATTGGACCCCCGATATCTTAGGAGCCAATAATAGGCCAACCCTCTGAAGTGGTGACTTCAGGGTTGATAACGAATGTCCTTGGACATTTCGGACCTTCAAGACCTACTCTAGGCGGCACATCGGAAATCTACTCCGATGTTGTGACAGTTGAGCGCCTCCCTGGCCCCACTCCATCGATGTTCGTGACGGAGCACAGACTACAAGAAGCACTCTCCTCAGCCCTATCTTCTCTAGAAGATCGTCTGATGGACCGTATGCTCCATGCTCTCGAGACTTCCCGAAGAGACACCGAGAAAACACCAGTCTCAGAAGCCCTCCCACCGACACACAAACCACACCCGTCTCCTCACCACTTCCTACCACCACTCTAAACCAATCCTCACCACCTCAACTCCCTCACCCTCACTTATCAATCCATACACCATCCCGATCACCCAACTTCATGATATCCTCATCTCACGCCTTCTCGCCCTAGAGACAAGATCTCCCGCTGAAGAGAGTCTCTACAAAAGGTTAATAGATGAACTAGAGCCGCCAGTACAAACAACGTGCCGAGAAGAAAGCTCCCGCACTAAGCGTAGACACGACGATCCCGATGATCCGGATCGTCTTGAGGGGGAGAGACGGCAACGAACTACACGGAGCGGCCGTGGATTGAGTTAGACAAAGACTCAAGAAGCTGGAGGATCGTCCTCACACCCACCAACCACACAATCTCAAACCCGCCAACAAACAACCACACCTCCCAACATATCCCAAACACTAACCTTCCTACAAATCCAAATCCGATCCCAACCTCAAACCTCCCCCAAGTCCATCAAGAAGCAGTTGCCTACGATTCACATCTGATCGTAGATGACTACATCCTAAACGAGAAGTGGATGACGGAATGGTAACCAGAGGAAGCTGCTCAAGCTCGACTCTCCAACGTCAGATACTTCCTACAAGAAGCTTCAGTGGACTTGGTCCTGCTTGAAGAAGAAGAACTTGAAGAAGGCAAGAACTACAGTTCTGCCCTCCCAGAGCTACCCGAAATGATAAGGCTCAGAGTCGACTCTCCTCCCCGTCTATCAAAAGGGACAGTTAGAGTCGAGACGCCATGGGAGAACATGAAAATTGAAGTCTCTTTCATTGAAGACGTAAGAAAGCAGATTTGGAGGGCTTCAAACAAGATCAAGAAGCTCAATGAAGTTAATTTAAGGGGCATCTCACACTGGGAAGATATGAAGAAAATGGAGCATATCTTCATGCTCAATTATCTCAGACCCCATCGTAGTGGCGTTCCAGCTGATCAACTGAAAGAAAATTTCAAGAACAAGCCACTGATACTCCAACTTGTCGGAGTCTCTCATACGATCGGAAGATATCCAACTCCTATCTATATCATTGAGCGAGCGGACAACAACCGCACTCGAGAAGAGATAGATAAAGCTATCTCCCATTCCTTCCACCGGATGAAGTCTACCAATTATATCAAATGTACAAGAGAAAGTACAAGACACATCCTGGATATATCAAGACTAAAGGACTCGAGGGGCTGAGAAGATTCATGGTGTGGCAGATCAAATATCACACCGCACACGACCTTCAAATTGCAATAGAGAACAACATGAAGCAGGTCAACATGGAATCTCCGCTCATGAAGGGCTTCCCACTCAACAACTTTCCCGAGAACTACATCTTCAAGACACCTGGCCTCGCCATAACCTATCTAAATCCAGTCATTGGAAAGACAAGGGCTATGATGAAGTCAGAAGTCCATAAGTTCTGCGACGGGACGTTAAAGTTAGTGAGGAAGAAAATTAAGAAGAGATTGGGAGCGATCACCAAAGAGACAATCTTCGAAGATCTTTGTGAGGAAGAGGCCCCACTCCTGAACGAGCTTCTGGATGCCATAAATGAGAGATTGGAGTTGAGGAATGTTGTTCGACGCTACGAGACAGCATTGGGATTGAGGAAGTCTTTTTACGCCCGAAAAGGATAAAAGGAGCTGAAATGAATATAAGCACAAAGGGGGAGATTGAAGACAATATTAGAATTGTGCTTTATTATTTCATTATCCTTGTAATTAGGGGCGTAATTAGAAGTTTTGATAGTGTATGACTTAAGAGGAATTATACCCTAGATATAGGTATAAATATGATGTACACTATCAAAGTTAATAAGAGATTTATTATTCAGAAAAACACAAGTATCGAATTCATATTTTAAACGAGAGATCACGCTCGAGAAACTTGGAAAAGCTAACAACCTCTCTCAAGATCTTCAACGCGGATATTCGACCAATCGTATATCGTAAGATTTCTTACTCGAATACCGAGAATTCGTGCTTAGATTGCTTGTTGATTGAGGAATCAGGACCTAACATAGACGATCTTCTAACAAAAAGGGGGCAAACGGATCAGACTATATTTATAAATCAACCTCTTGATATAGAATTTTATAATCTCAAAGAAGGCATAGGTTTTAACAATCCCCGTAACTTGAAAAAGGTTAATGTTAAATAGTTATATGATATCAAGTATATGGGATTAGGATTAACTTCTCTAATGGCCTTTACTAATTCTTCCGAAATAAATGCCTTAGAAGAATCTAAACGAAAAGCCACTAATAAGATTGATATCCCCTTTGACTACACCGAATTGAATAATAGTTACAAGACACGAGAAATTAACATGTCTAGTGACTATAATTCAATATATCCTTTAGCAGATCTTCCTAAAGTTCAGGAAGAAAATATTGATCATTTTCAAAATTCTACTTTTTGTTATATCCCTGCTATTATTTAGAAAATAGCTGATTTAAACGCGTCCTTAGAAACAGAAAGAAAGAATTTCAAAGCTGAAAAGAATGAGCTTTTATTAGAGATTTCTAATCTCAAAACTTCCTCAATTTTGAAATTTTGTCCTAATTTTACTTTGAAAGAAAAATCATTAAATAAGGACAAGATCAAAACTAAGAAAACACCTCCCATTATTTAAAAAATATTTTAAAAGAAGATAAATCTTCTTTAAAAAGCATAAAGGGATAAAAAGAGTCCTTAAATGCTTCAAAAAAGAGAAGATTTTTTCTTACTCTTTTTCTACTCCATCCACATGTAGAGTCGAAAAAGAGGTGAAGCATGCAAATGAAAGACTCCCTAGGATAGAATTTTAGAAGAAAAATGATAGAAAAGATTTATTTTTAAAAAAAATTTCTGTATCAAAAACTATGGACACTCGTAAGAAGACACTCGTTTCTAACTTTAATGTTGTTTCTTCCACTTATGTGTTAAAGCTTATTAATTTCGAAAGCACAAATTTTGAAATTGACTCTACTTCTAAAATTATAAACCATCATTCTAAGACAAATGCAAATCTTAAGTCTCGTAGAAAACAAGATCCAACTATAAAGAAAGCTTATAGCTCGATACATTCTTGTCCTAATTTACGGTATCCGGTCAAAGTACACTCAGCCAAACACCTTAAGAGACTAGCTAGAGGAAAGATTTTATGATGCACTAAGATTAATAAGACATTTGTCCGCGCTGAAATTAACCTCATATGTAAGGTTCAACTTCAATGGGTTTCCCAGACACCATCTAGGTCAACGCAAGCCCAAAAGGCCAAGTTGCCTAAGGAGGTACCACTTAAACCAACTACATCCAAGTTGGTTTGGGAACCTAAAAGCATAAATGGTATAGGAACCAAAATGATCAAACATTACCTACCAAATCTTCTAATCCGAGAGGACTCATTACTAAGTGGGTACATAAGTCTCTCTAAAATATTTTATGCATATCCATCATGTGTGGTATTTAGATTCTAGTTGCTCCACACACATGACGGGAAATCAAGAACTGTTGAGCAACTACCAAGACCGTTACAACGGAAAAGTCAGATTCGGCAACAATGATTCAGCTCCAATACTAGGCTTTGGAGATATCCTTCTGAAGAATCTGACAATCAAAGATGTCTCTTACGTCCAAGGTCTTAAACACAACCTGTTCAGCATAGGACAATTCTGCGATGAAGAATTCAAGTGGTGTAGTGCAGAATTTTAAGTAGTCAGAATGAAGAACTTCTAACAGGATCACGAAGATCAAATCTATACACCATCAATCTGACAACAGTTCGACCTTCGACAGCTATTTGCCTCATCTCACATACTACAATCAAGAGGAACCGCTTATGGCACAACGCATGTCTCATCTTAATCTCAAAGCTCTACACAATCTCTCTATCAAAAAGTTGGTACACGGTCTACCAACAATTTCCATACATCAAATGAAAAAAATGAAGCGAGCATTCCACAAACTCAAGCAAGTTGCTTCTACATCTCGACCCTTGGAATTACTTCACATGGACCTTTATGGACCAATGCGTACACAAAGTATCCACAGTCGCAAATATGTGCTAGTAATTGTCGACGATTATTCTCGCTACACATGGTCAAGATATCTCCGAACAAAAGATGAGACTGAAGACTTGATAATCAGCTTTGTGAATACGACTCAGAATCTCCTGCAAAAGAAAATCCAAGTAATTCGGACTGATAACGGAACTGAATTTAAGAATCAACGTCTCAGCAATTACTACTAGTCACTTGAAATCATTCAACAATTTTCAGTCATTAAAACGCCTCAACAAAATGGCATCGTAGAACGGAAGAACAGGTCTCCCTCATTTTCTATGGGCTGAAGCAGTGAGTACCGCGTGCTTTACGCAAAATCGGATGATTATTCACAAACGCTTTGAAAAGACGCCGTATGAGATAATTAATCAAAGAATTCCGAATATCTCATTCTTCAAAGTATTCGGGTGCAAATGTTTGTGGCAAACGATCGGGAGCATCGAAGCAAGTTCGACCCTAAAGCATTTGAAGTCGTCTTTGTTGGAAATTCATCCACCTCTAAAGCGTACTGCGTCTATATCAAGTCTTCGCGTACTATCTTGGAAAGTTACACCGTCACTTTTCAAGAAGTTACAGATATGGCTTATGAACAAAACAGTCTGGAACCCAAGCTTATAGGCATGTTGGTACAAAGTCAACAACTTCCGACAACTTCTACCTCAAAGTCAAAAGAAGCAATTCCCGCCGACCTAGAAGATTTGGATTTTCTATTTGAACATTTTTATCGGAATGAGTCTCAAATGCCTGCTTCGTCTCATTCAATACCAAGCAGTGCTCCTTCTCCCTCTACGGAAGAAATTCCAATTGAGACTCCCAATCTTCAGACTCCAACAAATGTTCCAGACTCCTAATTCCTAATCTTCAACTAGTGTTGCAGCTCCTACAAATGCAGATGAGGAAATTCCTTCCAATTCAACCTCATAATTGAATTTCCCAATTACGAATGATCAACCCTTCAGGAAGTCTCGATCTACAAATCAACGATGGATCTACTTCGGTTCTTCCTCATGAGGGGGAGAAAAGAGATACAAGTCTCAATCATTATAGAAGAGAAACACGGAGTTCGTTGTGAACTTCTCCTAGATAATCTCGTATACTCCTAGAAGAGAAGCACCTCGAAGTGAATTCTCCAACGATAATCTAGATCTTATAAATAGAGGAAACGAGAAGAGAAGCACGACATTGGGTTCGAATTCCATAACTGTGGAACCTTCGAAAGGAACACGGTCTCGACCCAAAAAGAAGTTATATTCTCTCAAAGTTTTGTAAAGAAGACGAGACTCATCTTGAGCAAGAAAAGCTAAAGGATCAGAAATGAATTTCAAAAAGGGCTCTTGGAATTGAAGAATTTGTTTAAACTCACTAATCCCAAAATTACCCTACCCTTTTAGTCAGAGCCTAAAAATAATCCCTTCAAAGTCCCTTTGATTCAAAATGATGAACTTTCACTTGGTTAGTTGATTAAATATGCTACGATAACAAACAAATTGATATAATTTTGTCGTGATGATATGAGTGATATATCTACTAAATATTTCCAGGATAAAAATAAATTGAGTACTATGAGCGAAACTTACGAGAGTTGTCAAAATGATTCATACTAAGATATTAGAATATTAGTTTAGTTACATGATTTGATGGCAAATTACTATTTTATATGTCATGAGAAATTTTTGCATGATAATGTTCAAAATGTTCCATCTGACCCCATAACAAAAATCTTTTTTTTTTTTAAATTTCTTTTGGAAATATTGTTCGCACATTTTAAATGCAATAATACATGCATTGGTTCAGAATTGATAAAATGCGAAATGTTTTTGAAAACCGCAAAATTTTAATGAATCTATGTTGAATTGCTTAAAATGCGTTACTTGTACTTAAATAGTAAATTTTCATATGCCAAATTGTACTAAATATGTGCTTAGATGACGAAAAGTTCAAACATGCAATTGTTGAGGGGGAGTTTTACATGAGAATTTATTCTTATCTCGTATATGATTTACTTGTAAAACATTACTTCTAATCATGACTTCTAATATTTTTTCTAAGCATCACAAAAAATTTTGAGCTCATCCGAGGAGTCAAATGTTGAATTTCATCAACATTAGCAGATAATTTAATTTCTTTCTATAATACAGGGAGTATTATGCAAATTATTTTTGGTTAATCCATAAAAGATTAAATTTTAGTTTAATCAGACATGAATTTTAACGAAAGCCCAAAATATGTTTTTTACGGCCCAAAGTATTTTTTTATCTTACCCGACCATAAAGTATTAATACCACTTTATCGAACGAAAAAGTCCCTCACACGCAACTTCTCTCCATCGAAAAACTTTTCGACTTCCAAACACTATTCGAACTCTCTTCGGCGATTTCATCAAAACTTCACTTATCTCAGTGATTTTCTTCCTAAACTCGCCGATTTCGAAGGTAGAAACACGTTCGAATCACTTTCGGGTCAAAAACAAACGATTCGCAAACAGTTTCTAAAAAATATTTGCAGAAATGTCACTTTGATAATTTTTCGACTAAAAAAGTTTTTAAACTCTCAAATCAACGTGTTTAAACTCGACTGTTTGGGTTAAAATCATGATATTTGGATTCACAACTGTTTTCTGAACGTTCGAACCCATATTAACTCATGTTTACCCAGAAATCCAAATTTACGGGTTACGCGTTTACTGTTTGATTTGAAAATTTTCTATCGAAAAAGTTTTTATCGCAAACAGTGTCGTCGAAAAACTGTTAAGTTTTATTCGATCGCAAAACTCAACGTCGAAAACATTTTGTTTTCGATATATTATAATTCAATCGTAAAACTTCGCGGTGAAAATTTAATTTTTCGATTAAATTTTATTCGATCGCAAAAATAAGCGGCAAAAACGTTAAGTTTTTCCATATTCTTTTATTCGATCGCAAAACTACGCGGCGAAAAACTTAAGTTTTTCGACAACTTTTTTCGATTGCAAAACTCTTCAGCGAAAAACTCTTGTTTTCGACAAAATTTTATTCGATCGTAAAAGTCATCGACGAAAAAATTGAGTTGTTCGATACATTTTTATTCGATCGCAAAACAATTAACGATCGAATAAATTGTCACTCGAATAAAAACACGCTGAAAAGACTTAGAAAATTTTTCAAGATTTTTTCTAAGACTTAGAAAATGTTCGATCGCAAAACTTAACGTTCGAATAAATACCCAATCGAATAAAAATACGCTAATAAACGTTAACACGACAATTCGTATATGAAAATTTTATCTAATGAAGTTTATTTCATTCTTTACAGAAATGGCACAACCAGCATATGCTAACATCTACCCTTCTGACCGCTGGATGACGGTCCACGACAACAACTATCAGTTGGACCTTGCTACATTTCGATGTCCGGATGAAGTTATCATCTCCATCCTTGAAGGACACCCACTATGGCCAGCTCTGACAATGACCGCCTCCGTACAGATGGTCTACCTCCAGCAATTCTGGGGACGTATGCAGAGTCATGTCGTCAGAGACGACGTGGAATACACGACGCAACTCAATACAAGAAACGTCGTCCTGAACAAAAACATAATGGCCATGGTGCTCGATCTCCCGCACCACGAACACTACGATCAACTTCCAACGGAGGCGGAGATCGTGGAAGATATGCTCAGGATGGGATACAAGCCCCCGCTGACCAAACTGGCGAATTTCCAAACAGCGGGATCCCACATCCGTGGAGGACTTTGTTCGCATCATCAATAAATGCCTCTCCCCAAAGCACTCTGGATTCGAGGCGAACGTAAATATCCTTCGCATCTTCCATGTAGTGGTTTTCTCAAAGAAATTCGACATGGCCAGCTGATATAGAATGATCTAGCGGACCAGATATATCAAAGGGAGACCAAATCGAAGGCGAAGTACCTCCCATACGTACGGTGGTTCCCGGTGCTGAGCTCACATTTCATGGACGTTCATCCAGAGATCCCGAGACTACCACCGGTTGGAGGATATATCCCTGCGGCGACCCTACTTCCTAATTAAGTTAATTGGCGGATTTCCCCGCAACAGAACACGCGGAAGACCCGATAAAATTTTCTTTTTTTTTACTTTAAATAACCTACATAGTATTATATCGGGTTTACAAAAATATCTACTATTAATACTTTGGGCCGAAGCCCCAAAATTTCAAACCCAATATCAAACACTATGCCACTCCACAGGTCGCGTCCCATGTACTGCGCCACCCTCAAAAGTCCGTGGAGTCACCGCCGCCAGCTCGCCATGAAATCTCAACCCTGACACTAGTCGGTGTCGGGTTCATTCTTGCCTACAAACAAAAATATGATAGAACCCTGAGCTATTGCCCAGTAGGTGATTACATAACATGCAATACGTGCGTGCACTCCACCCAATCCCGGTTCCTCACAATATAATATAATGCACACTCGACACATCTCATCTATCAATTCTCAATTCTCAACAGGGCCCTAGGCCAGACTCGGCACCCACGCGCGCAATGGCAAAGTACACCATCAATCATGCGGTAGCCCACACCGGCCGCGCCGGGTCGCTCCTTCCGCACACAATCTCAACCCGACGGCTTTTTCCCCGAATGTTATACCACAAGTTCGGGTAGACAGGAATCTCACATCTGTCTGCCGTCCCTGAGCCAAATAATATCCGGTGGTTTACACCTCGGGTGGCTCAATCCCGAGTAGATGGGTGTCGCAAACCCCCTCTCCCACCAAGTGCATAATCGAGTCTGAACCTGACTGCCAAAATCGGCAACTCTACCCTTCTCACATTCGACACAATATCGTGTCACCGTATCATTACGGTACCTTCACCTCTCTTATGCATGTCGTGAAATGCATATCACATTCGTCACATATATCACGTATTATTTCTTACAAATAATACCCCAAAATACTCTCGTATCTTAAAATAAGGGTTGACCCGAAAATTCTAGTCAAAGTATGAATATACTTTGATTTAAAGATAAAATGAACTTAAAATAATTTTATTTGAATATTTGGGCCTAATTTAAGACAAAAGTCCAAAAATAATTAGACTGGTCGAATCGTGAAGTTCGGTCAACTTCAGACTTTTTAAAAGCATCTGGTCAACCCGACATTTGGAGTCAAAATTCGGGACTCTTCACAGTGTTAGCGGTATTGCCCGAATTTGGATTTCGCGCGTCATTTGATCGAATTTGCGAAGTCTGATTTAGTTCGCGTGTCACCCGAAATTCACTCACAGGAATCACCCCGCGAAATTCAAGTTGACCCGCGAAACTTTAGTCCGACCCGCTACTTCTCTCACAGGAATCACCCTGTGGTCGACCCGCGAAATTAATTCTGACCCGCGAAAAACCCATTTACTCACACAATAAAATCCATTTGAGTCCGCGAAGAACTTTTCGCGACCCGAATATAATTCGCGAACTAAACTTCGGCGAACTATCGAAAATCTGCCCGAATTTCAACCTTTCAAATTTGGCGAAATTTAAAATTTGGCCCGCGACCTTCTTTTCTCACTCACGTCTTTACAAATCTTTCGGCCCGCGAATTTTATCGCAGCCCGCGATTTTCTTTCCTCTCTCACACTTCACGAACCTTTTTGGCCCGCGAATTTCTTTTCAACCCGCGAATTTCTCATGAGCTGAAACTTTCTTCATCTCATCGAAATTCATATTTTCCAGAACTTCATCACATGAATCCGTTCCAGATTTCACATAAACATGTAAGAATTCACAGAACTCATATATTGAGCTCAAACTTAACATCTCAACACAGCAAATACAACACGTAATCATTCAAAGCTCCCGAAATTCATGAATTCGGATGACCTTTCATCCAAATTCGTTAAACTAAATAAATCAAACTTAAAAACAGTTTGTAGGGGTTAAAAACCACCTACCTCACTTCCAAGTTAGCCGAAATTGCTTAGTTCTTCTCTGCTTTTCTTCGTTTGTTTTCTTTCGTTTGATATTTTCGTTTGTCCTTATCACCTTTTGAGATAAACCTTTAAAAGGAAAGTTACGTTTCCTTTCTCTTAAGGAAATCTCTTATTGGGCCTACTTTAAATTAATTTGGGCCCATATCTATTTATTTTACTCAAAGAGTATTTTTCTTATTTTCGGTTCAATTTCCCGAAAATTCGCTTTGTCCGAAAATTAACTTCATAATTTTCCGAAACTTACAGAATAATTTTCACGCTAATTGCGCATTATTCCCGTATTAATTTTTACGGGTATTACAATCCCACCCCGCCTTCGCTTCTTTCACAACCTGATGGCAACTGACCTAGCTCTCCAACCAATGCTGATCCCGTTGGAGCTGCTCAGCCTAGCTGATCCAACTGACGATGCCTACCAGGACTACTGCCAATATAACTCCATCACGAAAGAAATGGTCCGGGCCGTGGATCAAGCTCCGGCGCCTTCTCAATGGGCATCCTTGCTGGAAATAACCGAGCACGAAGCCGCGGCTCATGAGACAGAGACACCGGCCGTCGAGCCCGGAGGTGTCCCTCAAAATGTATCTCCTGAGGCCACCGAATCGGATGAAGAATACAGACTTTAAAGAAGGGGATCTCCCCGACTGCAAATCTCGGCCCCGCCTGTATCTCCTTCCATACTACCGGCTTCAGTGACAACTCCTCCACCAACAATGGAGCAGCCAACCGTACATATTCAACTTGAATCTGTTTCAATACCCATAGAGGTGATACCTACCGTATCATCTCAAGGATTGGGTGGAAGCCTTATTGGACCCCCAATATCTTCGGATAAAACAATAGGTCAACCCACTGATCTGGTAACTTCTGGGTTGATAACGGATGTCCCTGGACATTTCGGAATCTCAAGACCTATTCCAGGCGGCACATCGGAAATCTTTTCCGATGTTGTGACAGTGGAGCACCTCCCTGACCCCACTCCACCGATGATCGTGACGGAGCAATGCGTACAAGAAGCACTCTCCACAACCATTTCTTCTCTTGAAGATCGCCTGATGAACAGAATGCTCCACGCCATTGAGACTTCCCGAAGGGATACCGGGAAAGCACCAGTCTCCGAGGCCGCTCCGTCCGAAGCTCAAATTTCCCCCGTCTCCTCACCACCACTAACCACCACCATATACACCCCCATACAACTCACCCTCACCACCCCAACTCCATCCCCTTCACTCATCAACCCTTATACCATCCCCAGCTTCATGACATACTCATTTCGCGACTCCTCGCTCAAACAAGGTACCGTGAAGAAAGCTCCCGCACCAAAAGAAGATATGACGACCTCGATGATCCGGATCGTCATGAGGGGGAGAAAAGGCAATGAACCATGCATAGAGGCCGTGGTTTCAGTCGAGAGCAACCAACAACGACTCAAGAAGCTGGAGGATCATCCTCAAACCCACCAACCACACAACCGACAACCCTCCAACAAACAACCACATCTCCCACCACATCCCACACACTACCTCCCTCTCCTACAAATCCAAATCCAATCCCAACCTCTAACCTCCTCCAAAACCAACCAGAAGAAGTTGTCTACGATCCACATCAGATCGTAGATGATTATATCCTAAACGAGAAGTGGATGACGCAATGGGAACCAGAGGAAGCTGCTCAAGCTCGACTCTCCAATGTCAAATACTTCTTACAACAAGCTTCTGTTGACTTGACGCTGCTTGAAGATAAAGAATTTCAAGAAGGCGAGAACTACAACTCCGCTCTCCCAGAACTACCAGAAATGATCAGGCACATAGTCGACTCTCCTCCCTGCTTATCAAAAGGGACAGTTAGAGTCGAGACGTCGTGGGAGAATATCAGGATTGAAGTTCCGTTCATTGAAGATGTTAGAAAGCAGATATGGAGGGCTCCTAACCGGATAAAGAAGCTCAACGAACTAAACTTACGGGGTATCTCACATTGGGAAGATAGGAAGAAAATGGAGCACATCTTCAGGCTCAACTATCTTGGTCAGATCGAAGTGACATCCCAATGGATCAACTCAAGAAAAACTTCAGGGACAAGCCACCGATCCTCCAACTCGTGGGGGTTTCGCACTCGCTTGGAAGCTTCCCACCCCAATCTACCACATTGAGCGAGCGAACAACAACCGCACTCGAGAAGAGATAGATGAGAGCTATCTCCCTTTCCTTCCAACGGATGAGGTCTACCGTCTATGTTAGATGTACAAAAAAAATAACAGACGCCCTCCGGATACATCAAGACAGAAGGACTCGAGGAATTGAAGAGATTCATGGTGCGCCAGATTAAGTATCACACCGCACACGACCTTCAAATTGCTATAAATAACAATATAAAGAAGGTCAACATGGAGTCTCCGCTCATGAAGGGCTTTCCACTCAACGACTTTCCCGAGAACTACGTATTCAAGAAACATCGCCTCCCCATAACTTATCGGAATCTAGTCATTGGAAAGACGAGAGCTAGGATGATGTCGGAAATCCACAAGTTCTGTGACGGAACGTTGATGCTAGTGAGGAAGAACATCTAGAAAAGATTGGGAGAGATCACTGAAGAGACGTTTTTCAAGGATCTTGGTGAAGAAGAGGCCCCACTCTTAAATGAGCTTCTGGATGCAATTAATGAGAAGTTGGAGCTGAGGAATGTTGTTCGACGTTACGAGACAACATTGGGATTCCGGAAATCATTCTATGCTCGACAAGGATAAATGGAACTGAAAGGAAGACAAGCACAAAGGGGGGGATTGAAGAGACTTTAGAAATGTACTTTGTTATTTTGTTATCCTTGTAATTAGGGGCGTAATTAGTAGTTTTGATAGTGTAGGACTAACAGTAAATATACCATGTAAATAGGTATAAATACAATGTAACACTATCGAACTTAATACACAAGTTCATTTTCGGAAAAACACAAACATTGAATTCACATTCTAAGAGAGAGAATAGCAATCGAGAAACTCTCTCTGATCTTCAAAGAAGATATTCGACCGAAGGTATTTTGTAAGATTTTATCATTCGAATATCTAGAATTCCTGCTTAGATTGATCGGTAATTGGTATAAGAGGACCTAACAGTTATCAACCTTTATTCAGTATTTTTTTCGGCACATTATAGTAAAATAAGGTAGAGACCGTTGAAACGAAAATAAAAAAGCTAATCGGAAGCTTAAATACCGTAGAAGTAGAGCGTAATGAAGGCTTATGCCGACATAACGCTTTGGTCGTGGAACACAATATGCTTTACTTGAAGATTAAAAGTCCCAAGGATATTCTAGCTAAAAGGGGTCAGACGGACCAAACAATTTTCCTTAATCAGCCTACGGACACCGAATGTTATAATCCTCGAGAAGGCTTAAAATATGAAAACCCGCGTCACTTAAGCAAAGTGACGTCCATTCAATGGTATGATATACAATATAAGGGAATCGGGTTAACTAAGCTTATGCCCTTCACCAGAGCATCGGGAATCGATGCTCTCGAGGACGAGAAAAGGAAAAATAAGGTCTTGGCTGAAATTCTGTACAATTATAAGGAATTGAACGAAAGTTTTAAAACGAGGATAATACCCTTATCCTCGGACTACGAGTCAATTCCTATACCCCTAACGAAACCGTGGCTAATAAGGAAGAAAATTCCTAATTTGAAAATCCTAAATCAAACGTTTGCTACATTCCAAATATTGTTCAAAAAATTACCGATTTAACGTCTTTAGAAAATGAAAGAAAAGATTTTCAAACGGAAAAGCAACATATTTTAGAGGAAGTTTCTTTACTTATGAAAATTTCAACTTCAAGCATGACTTCGACTTTTGAAGAAGACATTATAATTGTGCTCTTTTATTAGTTATCCTTGTAAATATGGCTGTCATTTGTATATTCAATAGTGTAGGACTTAATTGTATCATGCCAAGTATGTATGTATAAATAACAATGTATACTATTTAATTCAAGAGAGAACGTTAACAGGAAAAATCCAAAGGGGTTATAATTTAATTTATAGAGAGAGAAACACACAAACACTTTCTCACACTAAAAGTGTTTCTCTCGTGTTCTTCATCGGAGGTATTCTACCGAGGTATGAAATCGCAGATTTCCATTCGAATATCTATAATTCATGCCTAAGATTTACTGTAGTTGATAATCGAGGACCTAACAATTTGTATCAGAGCAAATCATAATTATTTTGGATTGAATTTCGCTGTTTTTAGATCAAATTCTGTTCTGATTTTATTTGCGATCGATTATACGCGCGAAAATGGAAATTTGATCTCTGCGCTGAATTCTGCAAAATTTGTTGTTGATACTGATGCGAAAGTAATTGATTACATGTTAGAAATGAATCGTGTACTGATTTCAATCGTTTAATACATCGAATTTATTTGATTTTTGATTCCGATCTATTTTACTGTGTGCGATTCCAGATTGAAAAACGATTTGATTTTCACCAAAATCGATGGATTTTGCTTTGAAACGTATTTAATCTTGTGTTTATTCTTGTTCAGTACACAAATTCAAGTGATTATCCAGAATCTCAATGTTTAACTTGATGTTCTCAGTTGAATTTGCATAATACACTCAGCTTTGTGTTTTTCGATGGTTTTTCGATCGAAAATTTGGCTCGAAATTTTTTTTCGTGTAGTTCTCTACGCAAAAGTTTTTCCACAATTTCATTGTTTTCGTTAGTTTCACTCCTATATTGACGCGAAAAAACTTTATTTTCGATTATTAGTTTTTCGATCCTTCACACAGAATAATCTTTTTCGAGTGTAACTAAGCGTAAATTTTTTTGACTAATACTGTTTTCGCTATATCCATACTCACCTTTGACACGAAAAAACTATTTTTCGATTACAAGTTTTCGATCTCAAGTCTCGAGTCCAAACTTAGCGAAAAAGTATTTCACCATCGAATATTTCTCACTCGAATAAGTTTTGTAAAATAATCGAGTCAAACTTATCGAAATTTTTTTAACTCTTAGTTTTCGATCATTCTAATTTTTTCGATAAAAAATATTTAGATAGAATTGCGATTAACAAGTTTTTTCGATCAACCAATTTTCGACAAGTTTTACTAAAACATTTTTTATAAACACTATCGAAAATCATCTACTTTCGAAAAATACTCTCGCAAAACTTTTACCAGTCGAAAATAATTTTCGATATACATCATTCGACAAACCTAGACTTACGAAAATGAATTTCAATTTTAAGGATCAAAATTTTTCAAATCGAAAAACTTACTGTTCGAAAAACTTTTATACTTACTGAACTTTCAAACATAAACATTTCCCACACCGATTTGAAAATAATTTTTACAAATTAAGAATCAAAATTGTCATTTTCAAACACAAACATTTCCCTTCGCATAATAATTTTTTATACTCAAATTTTTCGAGTAAATAAAATTTTTTTTTTTAAGTATCAATTCTTGTGCTAAATATATTTCTTATTCAAACACAATTTTTAGGACCTAAAAATTATAGATAGGCCCTAAAAGAAAATTCCTTAAAGTAAGAACTAAACATTACTACCAAATTTTTCACTTGTGAAGCGCTCTGACCAACTCAAATCCAAACCTTCACGAGATCCTACCAATCAACTACGACTATGGATGTTTACTCTCTTAGCAACGATATTCGTCCCCCAATTCTCAGAAGAGGCGAATATACCGTTTGGAGAAGCCGCTTTATGAATTTCTTGGAAACTAAAGATGAAGCTACGAATCTAATAGCTTCCCTCCACGAACGACCCGTTCAATTCAGGCTTATCCAATAAGGCGATGCCACAAATACCCCCCCAATTCCAGCCACTAGAAGACTTAAAATTCCTAGTGAATACTTTGAAGGGGAGAGATTAAGAGCTAAGGCTGACCTAGGAGCCAAAGCATTCCTGATGCAAGGCATTCAAAATGACATCTATATGCAAATAGATAGTCTGTCAAGTGTTAAAGCACTGTGGGATGAGCTCCACAAAATGATGCAAAGGACCGGAGTCGGAGTAAAGGCGAAGAAACCAAACATACTCACAGCCTACGACTCTTTTAAAGCTAAGACGGAGGAAAATCTATACGACCTCTATCAACGCTACCTGACTCTACTGAACGAGATGAGGAAAATAGAAATCTTCAAGACAAATATGGAGGTAAACATTAGATTTCTTTCATCTCTTCATCCGGAGTGGAAGAAAATATCCATGCAAATTCGTCAGAACAAGGATTTGGATGAGATGGATATCCACGCCGTGTTCGACAATCTCGTTCAACACGAGGAAGATGTCAGCGAGATTGAGAAGGAGCATAAGGGCAAACAGATCGAAGATTCAATAGCCCTTGTCTCAGAAAGAAAAATTAGTCGATCTCGCGAAGACAAGAGTGTTAAAATACCCGTCTCTTCAGAAGAAGAGACGACTCAGACACAGATTCTGACCCTGACATGAAGGAGTTCAGGAAACAATTGGCTCTCATTACAAAAATGATGAGCAAAAAGTTAGACAAAAAGAAATCCTCCTCCTCCTCAGCTAATCGACTTCGGACCTCAAGTTCTAAGGACAAGGAAACACCAGTTGAGACCTCATAAATCAAGAATGCCAAAGAGCCACAGAAATGCTTCAACTGTGGCAAAACAGGGCACTTCGCCAGGGAGTGTAGTCTGCCAAAGAAGAAAAACGCAAACTACTACTTCACGAAATTTCAATTGACTAAACAAATGGAAGCTGGAGTAGCTATAATGGCTGAACAAGACCATTGGCTGAAAGACACCACAGATTCTGATACGGAAACTTAGCTATCATGGCATGTCTTGAAGATATCTCAGAAGCAAGCACGACGAAGCAGAATGACGACGACGAATCATCAACCTCGTCTCACGAGGTAGCCACTTCTAAATCTACAGTTAGAATCTTTACAATCTAAAATATGCTAACATGAAAAGCGAGCGGAAAAGTTCAATAGAGTTAGAGGAGCGGACTAGCACTTAGCGAAAAGAACTTCCAAATACAATTAGATAAGAAAGCTCACTTAGAAATTCTCTAATCTAATGCTAAGGAAAATATAACTAAGATTAACGACCTTAGTAAAACTCTTATCGATAGTTAGAGTGAAGAAACATAGAAATTGTGCTTTGTTAATTAGTTATCCTTGTAATTAGGGGCATAGCTCGTATTTTTGTTAGTGTAGGACTAGTTTGAAAATATACCATGTATAGAGGTATATATACCATGTACATAACAAAACTCAACACACAAGAATTTCAGAAAAATTACAAAACATTGAATTCACATTCTAGAGAGAGAAATTCGATCGAAAACTTCCAATCTCTAATCGTTTCTCTCTCACGATCTTCAAACTCGATATTCGACCGAAGGTAATTCTCGAGATTTCTTATTCGAATATCTAGAATTCATACTTAGATTGATTGTTTGTTGATTAAATAGGACCTAACAATTGGTATCAGAGCAGATTGTGATCGCTTTTGGATTGAATTCGCTATTCTAAGATCAAAATTATTTTCCAGATTTTTCGATCGAAACACTTACCTGAAATCCATCTTGCTGTTAAAGTGATAGATTATATGTTAGGAATGAATTACGTAGTGATTTCAATCGCTTAGAATATGAGATTATTTCAGATTTTTTATTTCGATCGATATTTGTGTTTGCGATTGAGTTCTGAATACGATTTGATTTTCTTCATAATCGATATATTTTGCTGTAAAATGTGGTTAATCTTGTGTTTGTTCATATTCAGAACTCATATTCCAGTGATTATCCAAAATCTCAGCATGTAACCTGAGTTTTTCAGTTGAATCTGGATTTTCACTGTTCCATTGAACTCGAACTGTGTTCTTCGATCGTTTTTTCGATCGAAAAACTTGGCTCGAAAAATATTTTTCGAATAAATTTACAGGCAAAAAGTTTTTCGATACTCACACTATTTTTCGTGAGTTTCACTCAAATATAAGACTCGAAAAACTTTATTTTCGATAATTCGTTTTTTTATTCATACATAAATATATTTTTCGAGCGTAACAAAACGTAAAGTTTTTGGACTGATACTGTTTTCGCTAGATAAATATCTAATTTTGACTCGAAAAACTTGTTTTACTATAGCAAGTTTTTCGATCTCAAGATTTTCGATCATCTAAATTTTTGAGTCAAAATTTAGCGAAAACATATTTCGATCGAATAAAATGCACTCGAAAACCTTTAGTCAACCATTTGAGTCAAACTTAACGAAATCTTCGATCAGTACTAATTTTTCGATTACAAATTTTTCAATAAAAGATTTTTTGATCAACAAAATTATTCGACAAACTATTTTTCGATAGGAAAACCCTTTCGTTCGAAAAATAAGTTTCGATAAAAATACCACGAAAAACATATACGATCGAAAATCTTTTTCGATTATAAGGATCGAAATTTTTCAAATCAGAAAATTTTATTGCTCGAAAAACTTTTTCGATTGCTGAATTTTCAAACACACACACATTTTACACTAATCTTAATTTTCAAAAATTACGAAAAATATTTTTTTCTCCGAATAATCTTTTTCGATACTCAAAACTTCCGATCATAAATTAAAATTTCTTTAACAAAATTTTGAAGTATCAATTCTTATATCAAATATATTTTCATAATAAAAAATAATTCCTTTTTGAAGCCGAAAATAGGTTCGAAAAGGAAATTGCTTGAAGTACGAGCCGAACATTACTAACGAAGCTTGTTACTGGTGAAGCACTTTTACCATTTCGAGTCCAAACTTTCATGAAATCCTACCAATCAACTACAAATGGATGCTTATTCACTCGAAAACGATGTCCGCCCTCCGATTCTACGAAGAGGCGAATACACCGTTTGGAGAAGCCGATTCATGAATTTCTTGGAGACAAAAAGATCAAACTACACATTTGATAGCCTCTCGTCAAGAAGGTCCTGCTCTATTTTTGCTTATCCAAGAAGGCAATGCCACTAATAATCCTCTCATTCCCGCCACTAGAAGACTCAAAATTCCTAGTACATACACAGAGGGGGAGCGATTAAGAGCCAAAGCATATCTCGGAGCTAAAACTTTCCTGATGCAAGGAATCCCGAATGACATCAACATGCAAATAGATAGTCTGTCAAGGGCAAGGCCTATGTGGGACGAGCTCCACAAAATGATGCAACGGACCGAAGTCGGAGTCAAGGCTAAGAAAGCGAACATTCTCAGCGCTTACGACTCATTCAAAGTTAAGACGGATGAAAATGTCTACGAACTCTATCAACGCTATTTAACTCTATCAATATGATTTTTCAAGACCAATATGGACGTCAACATCCAATTTCTCTCTTCTCTTCAACTGAAGTGGAAGAAAATATCCATGCAGATCTGTCAAAACAAGGATCTGGATGAAATGGATATCCACGGCATCTTTGATAATCTCGCTCAACACCAGGAAGACATTAGCGAGATTGAAGACTCTACAGCTCTAGTTTCGGAAAGAAAAACTAGTCGATCTCATAAAGATAAAAGCATCAAGTTTTCAAGTTCTTCAGAAGATGAAGACGAATTAGAATCGAATTCCGAGCTCGGTATGAAAAAGTTCAAGAAACAGTTGGCTCTCATTACTAAAATGATGAGCAAAAGGTTCTATAAAAAGAAATCCTCATCCTCGGCTAATAGACTTCGGACCTCAAGCTCTAAGCACAACGAATGACCGACCGAGTCGTCAGAATCCAAAAACGCCAAAGAACCACAAAAATGCTACAATTGTGGAAAGATAGAGCACTTCGCCAGAGAATGCAATCGTCCTAAGAAGAAAGACGCCAATTACGACTCCAAGAAATTTCAACTAACCAAACAAAAGGAAGTTGAAGTAGCTCTAATGGCCGAACAAGAGCATTTGCTAGAAGACACAATGGATTCTGACAACGACAATCTAGCTCTCATGGCAATTCTTGATGATGCCTCAGACAAAAACTCAACGAGGAGGTCCGACGACGAAGACAAAGCATCAACCTGATTTCAAGAGATAGCTACACCCGAATCTACATTATTAATCATGTTAGAATCTTTACAAATTAAATATACTAACCTGAAAAATGAGCGGAAAAGTACAAAAGAATTAGAGGAGAGACTAGCCCTTAGTGAAAATAATTTCCAAAAGCAACTAGATAAGAAAGCTCACCAAAAATTCTCTTATCTAATGCTAAGGATTCAATAACTAGTCTTGAATCCAGGTTAGCTACTTCTGAGACAAAAGCTCTTAAAGACACGGATTGGGTGATCGCGATGCAAGATTAACTCTACCAACTCGAGCATCTACGAGTTTGGACACTAGTTCCTCGACCGCATGGCAAAAAATTTATAGGAACTAAATGGGTTTTCAAAAATAAGAAGAACGAGAACGGTGAAATTATCAGGAATAAAGCACGACTCGTACCCAAGGGGTACAATCAACAAGAAGGTATTGACTACGACGAGACGTATGCTCCGATTTCTCGTCGATTATTTCTAGCATACACGGCTCATAAAGACTTCAAAGTCTATCAGATGGACGTCAAAACCGCCTTTCTCAATGGCGTGTTAAAAGAAGAAGTCTACGTCGCTCAACTCGACAGGTTTGTGCACGAAAAACATCCTGATTATGTCTATCGATTGGAAAAAGCTCTCTACGGAGTAAAACAAGCCCCTCGTGCTTGGTATGATGTTCTGAGCGAATTTATAGTCAAGTCCAACTTTATAAGAGGAACAATTGATACGACAATTTTCATCAAAAAGAAAGGCAAGGACTTGATGATCGTTCAAGTCTACGTTGATGACATCATCTTCGGCTCGACAAATGAACAACTCTGTTAGAAATTTGGTGATCTAATGAAGACCGATTTCGAGATAAGCTTAATGGGCGAACTCCAATTCTTTCTTGGAGCACATGTCAAGCAACTCGAAGATGGAAGATTCATCAGTCAAACCAAGTATATTCGAGATCTTCTGAAGAGATTCAATCAAGACAAGAGCACTCCTATGAATACTACCATTTCAACAAACTGTAAATTGGATGTTGATCCTTCTGGCAAGGCAGTCAACATCACAACCTATCGGACTATTATCGGATCTCTTCTATACTTAACGTCAAGCCAACCCGACATCATGTTGGTGGCTTGCCTCTGCATTCTGTTTCAAGCTGACCCGAAGGAGTCCCACATGCACGCGGTCAAGCGAATCCTTCGCTACGCTATCTCTACGATTTTAGATTAATTGTCTATACTGACGCTGATTATGCAGGTTGTCGAATGGACAGGAAAAGCACGTCAGGCAGAGCACAATTCTCGGGCGATAAGTTGGTCTACTTGTCCTCAAATAAGCAAAATTGAGTATCAACTTCGACGGCCGAGGCGGAATACGCCGCGGCTGGCAGTTGCTGCTAACAAGTTCTCTGAATGCGAACGCAACTGCGCGACTATGGATTTGAATACAATAACATTCCCATTTATAATGATTCTCAAAGTGTTATTGCCATTACTTGCAATCATGTTCATCACTCACGCACGAAACACATAGATATTCGTTATCATTTTATAAAAGATCATGTAGAAAAAAAGGCACTATAGATATATATTTTGTTAACACGGAGTTTCAACTTGCCGACTTATTCACTAAGGCATTGGATGAAAAACGATTCCAATTCCTTATCGCTAAGTCAGGGATGTTGAATCTCAATCTTGCTTCACATGTGCTTCACATGCTCTATTATGTTTCTGTGTGGTATTCTATGTGCTTTTTGATACTCTTTGTTATATCTTGCGTGATTTTATTTTGTTTCAATATCGTATTTAGTTCTAATTAAAAAATAATAATAATAAATAAAATAAAACATAATAATAAAAAATATAAAATAAATAATAATAAAAAAATAATAATAAAAAATTTATAATGGGGAATGACGATGACTTTCTTCATTTTTATTTGCTCACAAGTAGATTTATGTGATACATGCTTGGTTATTTGCTTAAATTTCAAGTCACATCTTTTTGTCTAACAAGCTTAGTATGTTTCACTAGACATAAAGCCACATCATATATGTGAGAATTTGAGCCTCAATATTCTTTCAAAGGATTTATCCTTGAGTGTGTCACAGTTCAAATGTTTGTCTCTTGATTTGTGCTTCGTGGCCTCATTCTCATTTTGTGTTAGTTCGCCATGAATATGATAAGGGAAATTAGGATATTCCTCAGTTGCCCATATTATAATATATAATCCTTTACTATTTCCTCTGGTAATCTCCTTTGGGCCTTCTCCAATATCCTTTGTCACTTGAAACTCGATCAAGCCTTCAACCTTATAAAATATATTTCAGGGGCTGCTCAAATAAGAAAAGGAGGGGGAGAAAAGGATGCGGAAGACGCATACGAGGAATGCTCAACGCACAAATAAAAGAGGAGCATGGATCTTAATATGAACTTCCCCTTAGATAATCTCGTATACTCGTCAAAATGGCTTGAAAAGCACCTCGAAGTGAACTTCTCCAACGATAATCTTGGTCTTATATCGAGACAATGAGAAGAGGAGCACGGCCTTGGGTTCGAATTCCATAATTGTGAACTTCTCCAAAGATAATCTTTAAACCCTTCAAGAGGAGATTTAATCTCTCAAGCCTCGTAAAGAAGAGGAGATTCAGCTTGAGCAAGTGCAGAAGACAAGAAAAGAAAAAGGACATAAATGAATGTTAAAAAGGGACCCCATAATGGAAGGATTTTGAAGAGATATTAGAATTGTGCTTTGTTATTTTGTTATCCTTGTAATTAGGGGCATAATTCATAGTTTTGATAGTGTAGGACTTAATAGTAAATATACCATGTAAATAGGTATAAATACAATGTACACTATCGAAATTAATACACAAGTTCATTTTCGGAAAAATCACAAGCATTGAATTCACATTCTAAGAGAGAGAAAAACAATCGAAAAACTCTCTCTCTCTCAAGATCTTCAAAGCCGATATTCGACCGAAGGTAATTCGTAAGATTTCTCATTCGAATAACAATCACGTTCGGCGTCGTATTATATCAACTAACGATCGATCTAAGCATGAATTCTAGAATTCATGCTTAGATCGATCGTTCGTTGATATAATAGGACGCCGAACGTGATTGTTTTTGGATCAGAGCAGACCGTGATCGTTTTTGGATTGAATTCGCGATTATAAGATCAAAATAATTTTCCAGATTTTTTCGATCGAAAAACTTACGTGAAATGTATTTTGATCACCGCGCTTAATGTTTGCGAATTTGGTTGATGATCTTGCTGATTAAGTGATACATTATATGTTAGGAATGATTTACGTACTGATCTCAATCGGTTAGAACTTCAGATTTTCGATTTCGATCGATATTTGCGTTTGCGATCAAGTTTTGATTACGTGATTTTCTTCATAATCAATATATTTTGCTGTAAAATATGGTTAATCTTGTGTTTGTTCATATTCAGAAGTAAGAAACGAGTGATTATCCAAAATTTCAGCTTCGAACTTGAACATTTTGGTTGAATCTTGATGTTTCACTGTTCCATTGAACTTGAAGGTTGTTCTATGATCGTTTTTCGATCGAAAAACTTGGCTCGAAAAATATTTTTCGTATAAATTTGCAGCCGAGATTTTTCGATGACAAACACTGTTCTCGTGTGTTTTACTCAAATATAAGACTCAAAAAACATTACTTTCGATAATGTTCATATATAAATATTGTTTTCGAGCGTAATAATGCGTATTTTTTTCGACTGATACTGGTTTCGCTAAATAAATATCTAATTTTGACTCGAAAAACTTGTAATAGTAAAACAAGTTTTTCGATCTCAAGATTTTCGATCATTTAAATTTTCGAGTCAAAATTTAGCGATAACATATTTCGATAGAATAATTCACACTCGAAAAACTTTTAGTCTACAATTTTAGTCAAACTTAACGAAATTTTTCGATCACTCTTAATTTTTTGATTACAAATTTTTCGATAAAGGTTTTTGCGATCAAATGAACTTCTGGATGCCCCACTCTTAATCTTGGTGAAGAAGAGGCCCCACTCTTAAATGAGCTTCTGGATACAATTAAAGAGAGGTTGGAGCTAAGGAATATCGTTCGACGTAACGAGACAACATTGAGATTACGGAAATCATTATACGCCCGACAAGGATAAATGGAGCTGAAACGAAGACAAGCACAAATGGGGGGATTGAAGAGACTTTAGAATTGTGCTTTGTTATTTTGTTATCCTTGTAATTAGGGGTGTAATTAGTAGTTTTGATAGTGTAGGACTAAATAGTAAATATAACATGTAAATAGGTATAAATAATGTGTACACTATCGAAATTAATACACAAGTTCATTTTCGAAAAAACACAAGCATTGAATTCACGCTCTAAGAGAGAGAATTAGCAATCGAGAAACTCTCTCTCTTAAGATCTTCAAAGAAGATATTCGACCAAAGGTATTTGGTAAGATTTATCATTGGAATATCTAGAATTCATGCTTAGATCGATCGGTCGTAAATATAAGAGGACCTAACAGTGATCAACCTTTATTCAGTATTTTTTTCGCCACATTAGAGTAAAAGTTTTTTTTTTTGGTAAATTTTTGAAGTATTGAACATCAATTAAAAAAAATTTCGGTTTAAATAAAAATAATTTATAATATAAATTTTCGATACTTCACAATATTTTTCATCAATACCAATACTTTTCGGTATTGAATTTTATAGTAGCCAAAATTTTGAAAATTGTTACTGCAAAATTCTCAAATCCACATAACATGGCAACAATCATATATCCAACCAAATTTAAAAAAGAGAAACTAAAATGGACGCTTACTCCGTGAGTAAAGATAAGACAATTAAAGAGCTAGAAGCAAGATTAGAAAATAATCTCGGTGTCTTATTGGAGTTACGCGAAAAATATACTTATCAAAAATTTTACTTGAAAACGGCTCGTGACAACGTCAGATCATTAGAAACTAAGGTAGAGACCTTAGAAACGAAAATAAAGAGCTAATCAGAAGCTTAAATACCGTAGAAGTAGAGCGTAATGAAGGCTTATGCCAATATAATCCTCGGGAAGGCTTAGAATATGAAAACCCGCGTCACATAAGCAAAGTGGCGTCCACTCAATGGTGTGATGTACAATATATGGGAATCGAGTTAACTAAGCTTATGCCCTTCATCGGAGCATCGGAAATCGATGCTCTCGAGGACGAGACAAGGAAAAATAAGGCCTTGGCTGAAATTCTGTATGATTATAAGGAATTGAACGAAAGTTATAAAACGATGATAATACCTTTATCCTCGGACTACAAGTCAATTCCTATACCCCTAACGAAACAGTGGCTAATAAGGAAGAAAATTCCGAATTTGAAAATCCTAAACCAAAATTTTCCAACATTCCAATGATTGTTCAAAAAATTGTCGATTTAAGTTCTTTAGAAAATGAAAGAAAAGATTTTCAAACGGAAAAGCAACAACTTTTAGAGGAAGTTTCTTTCCTTAAGAAAATTTCAACTTCAAGCTTGACTTCGACTTTTGAAGAAGACATTTTAATTGTGCTCTTTTATTAGTTATCCTTGTAAATATGGGTGTCATTTGTATATTCAATAGTGTAGGACTTAATTGTATCATGCCAAGTATGTATGTATAAATAACAATGTATACAATTGAATTCAAGAGAGAAAGTTAATAGGAAAAATCCAAAGGGGTTGCAATTTAATTTGTAGAGAGAGAAACACACAAACACTTTCTCACACTAAAAGTGTTTCTCTCGTGTTATTCATCGGAGGTATTCGAACGAGGTATCAAATCGTAGATTTCCATTCGAATATCTAGAATTCATGCCTAGGATTTACTTTAGGTGAAAATTGAGGACCTAACAATTGGTATCAGAGCAGAACATAATTATTTTCAATTGAATTTCTCTGTTTTTAGATCAAAGTCTGTTATGATTTTTTTTTTCGATATATTATGCGCGCGAAAATGGAAATGTGATCTCTGCGCTGAATTGTGCAAAATTTGTTGTTGATACTGATGTGAAAGTGATTGATTACATGTTAGGAATGAATCGCGTACTGATTTCAATCATTTAAAACATCGAATATTTCTCACTCGAATAAGTTTAGTAAAATAATCGAGCCAAACTTATCGAAATTTTTTTAAGTCTTAGATTTTCGATCATTCTAATTTTTTCGATAAAAAATATTTTGATAGAATTTTTGCGATTAACAAATTTTTTCGATAAACCATTTTTCGACAGGTTTTACTAAAACATTTTCTATAAACACTATCGAAAATCAACTACTTTCGAAAAATACTCTCGCAAAACTTTTACCAGTCGAAAATAATTTTCGATATACATCATTCGACAAACCTATACTTAAGAAAATCAATTTCAATTTTAAGGATCAAAATTTTTCAAATCGAAAACTTACTGCTCGAAAACTTTTATATTTACTGAAATTTCAAACACAAACATTTCCCACACCGATTTGAAAATAATTTTTACAAATCAAGAATCAAAGTTGTCATTTTAAAAATTTCGAAAAATATTTCCCTTCGCATAATCATTTTTTATACTCAAACTTTTCGATTAAATAACAAATTTTTTTTGAAGTATCAATTCTTGTGCTAAATATTTTTCTTATTCAAACACAATTTCTATGACCTAAAAATTAGAGATAGTCCCTAAAACGAAATTCCTTAAAGTACGAACTAAACATTACTACCAAATTTTTCACTTGTGAAGCGCTCTTACCAACTCAAATCCAAACCTTCACGAGATCCTACCAATCAACTACGACTATGGATGTTTACTCTCTTAGCAACGATATCCGTCCCCCAATTCTCAGAAGAGGCGAATATACCGTTTGGAGAAGCCGCTTTATGAATTTCTTGGAAACTAAAGATGAAGCTACGAATCTAATAGCTTCCCTCCACGAAGGACCCGTTCAATTCAGGCTTATCCAATAAGGCGATGCCACAAATACTCCCCCAATTCCAGCCACTAGAAGACTTAAAATTCCTAGTGAATACTTTGAAGGGGAGAGATTAAGAGCTAAGGCTGACCTAGGAGCCAAAACTTTCCTGATGCACGGCATTCAAAATGACATCTATATGCAAATAGATAGTTTTTCAAGTGTTAAGGCGATGTGGGATGAGCTCCACAAAATGATGCAAAGGACCGGACTCGGAGTAAAGGCGAAGAAAGCAAACATACTCACAGCCTATGACTCTTTTAAAGCAAAGACGGAGGAAAATCTATACGACCTCTATCAATGCTACCTGACTCTACTGAACGAGATGAGGAAAATAGAAATCGTCAAGACAAATATGGAGGTAAACATCAGATTTCTATCATCTGTTCATCCGGAGTGGAAGAAAATATCCATGCAAATTCGTCAGAATAAGGATTTGGATGAGATGGATATGCACGCCGTGTTCGACAATCTCGTTCAACAGGAAGAAGATGTCAGCGAGATTCAGAAGAAGAAGACGACTCAGACACCGATTCTGAGCCTGACATGAAGGAGTTCACGAAGTAACTAGCTCTCATTACAAAAATGATGAGCAAAAAGTTATACAAAAAGAAGTCCTCCTCCTCCTTAGCTAATCGACTTCGGGCCTCAAGTTCTAAGCACAAGGAAAGACTAGTTGAGACCTCAGAAATCAAGAATGCCAAAGATCCACATAAATGCTTCAACTGTGGCAAAACAGGGCACTTCGATTGGGAGTGTAGTCTGGCAAAGAAGAAATTTTAATTGACTAAACGAAAGGAACCTGGAGTAGCTATAATGGCTAAACAAGACCACTGGCTGAAAGACACTACAGATTCTGATACGGAAACTTAGCTCTCATGGCATGTCTTGATGATATCTCATAACCAAGCACGGCGAAGCAGAATGACGACGACGAATCATCAACCTCGTCTCACGAGGTAGCCACTTCTAAATCTACAGTTAGAATCTTTACAATCTAAATATGCTAACATGAAAAGCGAGCGGAAAAGTTCAATAGAGTTAGAAGAGCTACTAGCACTAAGGCATTAGAAGAAAAACGATTCCAATTCCTTATTGCTAAGTTAGGCATGTTGAATCTCAATCTTACTTGAAATGTGTTTTACATGATCTAATATGCTTATGTGTGATATTCTATGTGCTTCTTGATACACCTTGATTATCTTGCGTGACTCAATCTTTTAATTTTTATATATATAAAAAGATGAATACAAAATAAAATAGTATATATAATAATAATAAAAAAAGGGGGATGACGATAATTTTGCCTATTTTGAACTACTCACAAATATATTTTTTTGATATATATCTAGTTATTTGCTTAAAAAATTTATGTGACATTCTTTTATTGAAAGAACTTCGTTTCTTTCACTAGACACAAAACCACATCATATATGTGAGAATTTGAACCTCAATATTTTATTCTTGAGTGTGTCACACTTCAAATGACTATCTCCTATTTTGTACTTTGTAGCTTCATTCTTGCTTTTGTGTTAATTTGTCATGAAAATGATAAGGGCAACTTAGGATATTCCTCACTTAGCCCGAATTATAAATCCTTTACTTTTACCACTAGAAATCCCCTTTGACCCTTCTCCAACATTCTTTTTCTTTTGAAACACGATTAAGCCTTCAACCTTCTTTTATAAGTTTCGGGGCTGCTCAATAAAGAGAAAGAGGGGGAGAAAAAGAGATGCACATGATGAACGTCTCGATCATTATAGAAGAGAAACACGGATCTCGCTGTGAACTTCTCCTAGATAATCTCGTATACAACTTGAAGAGAAGCACCTCGAAGGGAACTTCTCCAATTAATCTAGATCTTATATATAGAGAAAACGAGAAGAGAAGCACAACCTTGGGTTCGAATTTCACAACTGCGGAACCTTCACAAGGAACACGGTCTCGGCCCGAAAACAAAAGAAGATCACATCACTCAAAGCTTTATAAAGAAGAAGAGACTCATCTTGAGCAAGCACAGAAGAAAAGAAAACCTAAAGGCTCTGAAATAAATTTCAAAAAGGGGCCCTGGAATTGGAATTTTGACGCTCACTAATCCTCAAAATTATCCTACCCTTTTAGTGAGAGCCTAAAAATAATCCCTTCAAAGTCTCTTTGATTCAAAATGGTCTTTCACTTGGTAAGTTGATTAAATATACTACGATAACAAATTAATTGATATAATTTTGTCGTGTTGATATGAGTGATATATCTATTAAATATCTCCATGAAAAAAATAAATTGAGTGCTATGAGCGAAACTTGCGAGATTTGTCGAAATAATTCATACTATGATCTTAGAATATTAGCTTTTCATATGTCATGAGAAATTTTTATGTGATAATGTTCAAAATGTACAATCTGACCCCAAAACAAAATTTTTATGATAAAAATATTCTTTTTTTTTTTGTGAAAATATTCTTCGCGCATTTTAAATGCATTAATACATGCATTGGTTCAGAATTGATAAAATGCAAAATTATTCTTGAAAAACGCAAAATCTTAATGAATCTATGTGGAATGCTTAAATGCGTTACGTGTGCTTAAATAGTAAATTTTCATATGCAAAATGGAATTAACTATGTGCGTAAATGCCAAAAAGCTAAAACGTGGATTTGTTGAGGGGGAGTTTTACATGAGAATTTGTTCTTATCTCCTCTAAGATTTACTTGCAAAACACGACTTCTAATATTTTTTTTAAGTATCACAGAATATTTCGAGCTCATCCGAGGAGTCAAGTGTTGAATTTCATCAAAATTGGGAGATAATTGCATTTATTTCAGAAATACAGGGAGCATTATGCAATTTATTTTTGGGTTCATCCATAAAAGATTAAATTTTTAGTTTAATCAGACCTGAATTTTAACAAAAGCCCAGAACATTTTTAATGCCCAAAGTATTTCTTTTTACCTTACCCGATCGTAAAGTATTAATACCACTTTTTCGATCGAAAAACTCACTCACATGCAACTTCTCTCAATCGAAAAACTTTTCGACTTCCAAAACACTCTTCGAACTCTCTTCGGCGATTTCATCTAAACTTCTCATTCTTCAGTAATTTTCCATCTAACTCGCCGAAATCGAGGGTAGAAACCCGTTTCGGATCACTTTCCGGTAAAAAATGCACGATTCGCAAACTGTTTCTCAAAATCATTTGAAGAAAATTTTACTTTGATATGTTTTCGACTGAAAAGATTTTAAGCTCTCAAAATTAACGTGTTTAAACTCGACCATTCGAGTTAAAATCATGATATTTGGATTCGCAACTGATTTCTGATCGTTCCGAGTCCAGATTAACTCATGATTTACCCAGAAACCGACATTACGTTTTAAGCGTTTACTGTTTGATTTCAAATTTTTTCGATCGAAAAAGTTCTTATCGCAAACAGTGTCATCGAAGAACTTTAGTTTTCGTTAAGTTTTATTCGATCGCAAAACTCAGCGTCGAAAACCATATCTTTTCGATATATTTTTTATTCGATCGAAAAACTTCGCGGCGAAAACTTTAGTTTTCAATTAAATTTTATTCGATCGCAAAAATAAGCGGCGAAAACATTAAGTTTTTCGATATACTTTAACGCAAAACTACGCGGCGAAAAACTTAAGTTTTTCGACAATTTTTAATTCGACCGCAAAATTACTCAGCGAAAAACTCTTGTTTTCGACAACATTTTATTCGATCGTAAAGTCATCGGCGAAAATCTTGACTTATTCGATACATTTTTATTCGATCGCAAAACTTAACGATCGAATAAATTCGCGATCGAATAAAAACACGCTAAAAAGACTTAGCAAAATTTTCAAATTTTTCTCTAAGTCTTTATACCACTTAGAAAATTTTCGATCACAAAACTTAACGTTCGAATACATTTCCGATCGAATAAAAATACGCTAACAAGACTTAGCAAATTTTTCAAATTTTCCTCTAAGTCTTTCGATACTAAACACTTTCACTTACAAATTTTTCTAAGTCTTTTTCGCCCTATACAAATACTTAGTAAAATTGGTTTATGAAATTCATCTAATGAATTTTATTTTATCCTTTGCAGAAATGGAACCTCAAGAATACTCTCATATCTGCCCCTCTGATAGTTGGTTGTCGGTCCACGACAACAACTATCAATTGGACCTCGCCACATTCCGATGTCCGGATGAATTAATTATTTTCATTCTAAAGGGACATTCACTATGGCCAGCTTTGACGATGACGGCCTCCGTCCAAATGGTCTACCTCCAACAATTCTAGAAATGTATGACGAGCCACATCGTTGGGGATGAAGTGCAGTATACAATGAAGATCCATACAAGACACGTCGTCCTGGCAAAGACCTTAATGGCCTTGGTGCTCAATCTACCGCATCGTGAAGAATACGACCAATTACCTACCGATGCGGTGATCGTGGAAGACATGCTCCGGATGGGATACAAGCCCCCGCTGACCAAACTGGCAAATTTCCAAAACAGCGGGATCTCACACCCGTTGCTCGGCATCATCAATAAATGTCTCTCACCAAAGCACTCCAGGTTTGACAAGGCGAACGGAAATATCCTTCGCATATTCCATGGAGTGATCTTTTCGAGGAAATATGACGTGGTCTAGCTCATATGGAATGATCTAGCGGACCAGATACGTCAGAGGGAGACTAAATCGAAGGCGAAGTATCTTCCATATGTCCGGTGGTTTCCGGTGCTGATCTCCCACTTCATGGACGTACATCCGGAGATCTTGCGTCTACCACCTGTTGGAGGATATATCCCGCCTCGCCTTTGCTTCTTTCATAACCCGAAGGCAGCCGACCTAGCACTTAAACCGATGCTGATCCCATTGGAGCTGCTCAGCCTAGTTGATCCAACTAACGAGGCCTACCAGGACTACTGTCAAAATAACTCAGTCACGGAGGAAATGGTACGGGCCGTGGATCTAGCTCCGGTGCCTTCTCAACGGGCATCCTTGGTGGAAACAACCGAGCCCAGAGCCGCGACTCAGGAGACAGAGACACCGGCTGTTGAGACGGAAGGTGTCCCTCAAGACGAATCTCCTGAGGCCACCGAATCTGATGAAGAATACAGACTCCAACAAAGGGGCTCACGCCGACAGCAACTAGCTGCCCCGCCTGTATCTCCTTCAATGCAAATGGCTTCGGTAACATGTCCTCCACCAACAACGGATCAGCCAACCACAAAGATTCAAATTGAATCTGTTTCAACACCCATATAGGTGATACATACCGTATCATCTCAAGGATTGGGTGGAAGCCCTGTTGGACCCCTGATATCTTCAGAGCAAACAATAGGCCAACCCACTGAAGTGGTGACTTCAGGGTTGATAATGGATGTCCTTGGACGTTCCGAAATTTCAAGACCTCTTCCAGGCGGCACATCGGAAATCTTTTCCAATGTTGTGACAGTGGAGCGCCTCATTGGCCCTACTTCAACACCACCGATGATCGTGATGGAGCAACGCTTACAAGAAATCCTCTCCACAGCCATCTCTTCACTTGAAGATCGACTGATGGACAGGATGCTCCAAGCCAATGACACTTCCCAACGGGATACCGAGAAAGCACCAGTCTCAGAGGCTGTTCCGTCCGAAGCCCACACCACACCCGTCTCCTCACCACCACTAACCACCACCATACACACCCCCATACAGCCCAGCCTCACCACCCCAACTCAATCACCTTCCCTCATCAACCCATACACTATCCCAATCACCCAGCTTCATGACATCCTTATTTCCCGATTCCTCGCCTTAGAGACGAAGACCCCAGCTGATGAGAGTCTCTACAAACGGTTGTTCGATGAAGCTGAGCCGCCCGCCCAAACAAGGTGTCGTGAAGAAAGCTCCTGCACCAAAATAAGACATGACGATCCCGATGATCCGGATCGTCATGAGGGGGAGAAAAGGCAAAGGACCACATGCAGCAGCCGTGGTTAGAGTCGAAAAAACAAACGACTCAAGAAGATGGAGGATCATCCACAAACCCACCAACCACACAACCCACTACCCCCCAACAAACAACCACAACTCCCACCTACCCCACCATATACTTGGTCTTTGTGATCAAGTTAAAACTTTCGTAGACATGTCATTCTCAGACATGCTTTGAGGATCGAAAGGAAGTCATGTCGTTGCAACATGAAAACAACAACGGAATCACGCCATCTTCTACGAGCAACGCTCCTATAATGATTCAATGGGAAGCCTATGTGGACCCAGTTTAAGATCGACGGAACACCTTAGTGGCTCCGTCGGGTTATTCCCGAATTTGATTTCATATGAGGTCTACAAACACCTCTTCAAATTTCAAATCAAATTCTACGATCACAACACAAGGCTGAACTAAAATTGGGGGAGTTTTATCGTTATCAAAGGGAGTGATGGAACTCAAAACGAGGATATTCTCCAACACAAAGGGAAATTCTCCAAAAACCGGCAAGCAACTTCGCACACCTTCCGACATTTGCGAAACGAGCTTCCAGAGAAAATTAGAATGAAGATCCGATGTCAAGAAGAGAAAAGAACAAGACATTGTGAGCTTAAAGATCTAAGGAAGAGATCACAAGACAAGATAAAGGAAGCGATTATACAAATAATCTCATAAAGGGGATATTCTTAGTGCTCGAGGAATCTTTTCCAAAACAACACAAGATAACCAATGCTCAAGCGAAGTTTGAATACAAAGGGGGAGATTTTGTGATCACATTTATTGTGTTCAAGTATATATGTTATCTTAGTCTTGTACAGTAATTAGTAGTTTGGGCTTAATAGCAATTAAACCATAGTTTAGGGACTACTTTGTAAATATATCAAACTTGTTTGGTATATATACAACCCTAATGACTTGTATTAGGGTGAACAGTTTAGAAGAATTCATTAATGAAAAAATTAGTTCTTTAACGTTGACGAAGAACTCCCGAGGCTACCGCTACGCATTATTACGTGTTCTTCGTAAGTTTTACATTTTCTACCGAATTCTTCACCGAATCTAATCATGTTGGATACAATATGGCCTAACACCAACATCATCGCGACTTATGAAGATTTCGAAGCCAAAGAAGGTGAAGACCTACATGACACATACCAACACTTTCTCACTCTTTGTAAGTCTTACGCTCCAATATGGAAATCAATCTTCATTTCTTGGCATCACTTTCTCCGGAATGGGAAAGAGTTTCCACTCAAATACATCAAACCAAAGACTAGGATGAAATGGATGTTCACACCGTATTCGACAATCTTTGCACAACACTCCGAAGATGTGTTGGAAACTCAGTTTGAGAACAATGGAAAGAATACGGACCCACTTGCTCTTGTCTCTGAGACTCAACCAAAAAAATCATCCAAGAAGGTAGTTATTGACTCTAGTTCGTCAAAGGAAGAAAACACCGACTTCGATTTCGATGCAGATATGCAATATTTCCGTTAACAAATGGCCCTAAAAACCAAAGCCATGGGCAGACGATTTTTTAAAAAGAAATCTTCCTCTTCTAACAAACTACGGACCTCTAGTTCAAGATCGAGAGACAAAGTCCCGGAAACATCCGAGGCTTAAACGGACAAACAATGGTACAAATGTGGTAAAATTGGGCATTGGGCTAAAGATTCTTATGCACCTAAGAAGAAAGACTTGAACTACTATGGTAAAAAGATGCAACTTCTCAAATTCAAACAAAAAGACGTAGCTCTTATGGACGAACAAAACCATGGGCTTGAAGACTCTATGGAGAGTGAGCCGGAGAATCGCGCTCTTATCGTCAAAGTTAACGACTCGGAGGACGACTCAAGTGCAACGGATGACGAACAAACGCACTCCGACAAAGATGTACAAAATTCTCATCTTCAAGAGCTAATGCGTACTTTACAATTAAAATACTCTCAAATGCGTAAAGAACGTACAAAAATAAAATAACTAGAAGCTCGCTTATCAAATAATCATAATGTTTTATTAGATCTACGTGAAAAATATGCTTATGAAAAACTGTACAAAAAAACGGCACGTGAGGATATCACAACATTAGAAATAGAGGTTGAGGACTTAGAAACTACAATAAAAACATTAACGACAAGTCTAGAAGTCGTAGAAGTGGAGAAAAATGAAGCTTATGCCGATACAATATTATCGTCCGTGAACGCAAGAAGATCTACTCAAAGATTAAAGTCTTGAGGATATTCTTGCTAAACGTGGTCAAATGGACCAAACAATTTTTCTTAATCAACATAAGGACATCAAATTCTATAATCCTAAGGAAGGTTTAGGCTTTGAAAACCCGCATCACTCAAGTAAAGCACGATATCCGATATATGGGACTCGGGTTAACCCAACTCATGCCTTTCACTAGAGCAACGAAAATCAATGCTCTTGAGGAAGAAAAACGAGTATTCAAAACTAAATCCGAGATTCCATTCGATTATAAGAAATGGAACGAAATTTATAAAACAAGGATAATACCCCTATCAAGATCCAAAACCCACTTTTTGCAATATTCCGAAGATTGTTAAAGAAATAGATGGTTTAAACTCTTCATTAGAAAAATAGAGACAAGATTTTCATACGGAAAAAGAAAAACTTCTACAAGAAATCTCATGAAAATTTAGTTCTTCGAAATCCAACTAACTCTCTAATCTCTTCTTCTACAGGCAAAGCCATAAGTAGAGAACGGATGCTTCTACTTCTTCTAGTTGTTTTTCAAATAATATTTCTTAGTCATCCCCTATCATTTCTAATGTTGGCCGAATTTTAAGTACTAATAGAACGTCATTTCCTAGAGTTCAACTCGTCTTCATGCTTCTTAGGTAGCACTTGCAAAGATGTTCACCATAAAACACATTCTATTCCTTATTCGACTAATAAAAATACCAAGCAAATGACAAATCAAAATGGATCTGAAAACAAGAATACATTGAGCAGACACAACCCATTTTCGTATCTTCTAAGGTAACTCAAAAGTGGGTTCCCAAAAATACACCCACTGAAATACCTTCCACAGTTAGAACAAAGTGGGTTCCCAAAAAAAAACCCACAAGTATCACTACGAAGTGGGTTATTAAAAATGATTTCCCATAGAAAAATTCACAATGCCCAAAAGTTTGGGTCCCCAAAAGATCTTCTCTAAAAGAAAAGTTTAATATATCGTCTTCACCGATTTTACCTCACGTTAATAAAGTCACAATAGTAATACTCTACCTAAATTCTATAAATTGGATGTAGCTACTATGTTGGCATTATTTTTTGTTCTTAATAACTACTTTGGCACTAAAGAAGGACCCATTCGGCAATGGGTACCTAAGCTTACTTAGTTTGTTTTGTAAAACTCTCATGTGTGGTACCTGGTTTCTGGTTGCTCCACACACAATACGGGAAACAAAGCACAACTGAGCAATTTTAATAAGAACTATAACGGAAAAGTTTGATTTGGCAACAACGAATTTGCTCCAATACTTGGATATGGTGATGTCGAATTGGATAATCTTACAATTCAAGATGCCTCATATGTTGAAGGACTTAAGCACAATCTCTTAAGTATTGGAAAATTCTGTGACAAGAATTTAGTTCATTTTCGAGCGGATAAGTGTTGTATTGTCAATGAGCAAAAGAAAGAACTTTTATATGGAACTCATCAATCTACGCTATACACCATTAATCTGTAGACTACGAAACCTACCAAGGCGGTTTGCCTTATCGCTCAAGCTTCGATAAATCAGATTAATCTTTGGCATCCACGGATCTTGCATCTCAACTTTAGAGATTTACATAAATTACATTCTAAGAAACCTGTCAAGGGACTACCATCCCTTGCTTATCTTCAAACCCATAAGTGCACCTCATGTGAACTTGGAAAAATAAAGAGGGCATCACATTCAAGCAAACAAGCACCATTCAGCTTCTACAACTCTTACTTATGGACTTATGTGGTCCTATGCAAACACAAAGTCTTAACGACCGAGTCTTGGTTATTGTAGATGACTACTCTCACTATACGTGGACCAAGTTTCTACGGACAAAGAATGAGACCGCATTCTTTATCATCTCTTTCGTCAAAACTACACAATAGTTGTTGCAACAAACAATCCAAGTGATCCGAACAGATAATGATACCGAGTTAAAAAATAAGACACTCGACGCATTTTATCTTTCCCTTGGTATTACATAACAGTTTTCAGCAACGGGAACTCCACAATAGAAATGTGTCGTCGAACAAAATAGTCGAACGCTTCATGAGGCTTCAAGGACATTGCTCATACATGCAAATTTACCGCATTATTTGTGGGCCAAAGCAATAAATACGCATGTTCACTCAAAATCGGACTATAATCCACAAAAGGTTCAGTAAGACTTCGTGTGAGTTAATCAACAAAAGAGTACCAAATATTGATTTCTTCAAAGTTTTCGGGAGCCTATGCTTTGAAAAAGATTTACGAGACAATCCAAGTAAGTTTGATCGTAAGGCTCCGCAGGAATTTTTATCGGTTACTCCATGTCGTCCGAAGCTTATCGTGTTTTTATCAAATCTAGTCGAACGATTATCGAAAGCATCAATGTTACATTTAATGAGTCAACAGGATTGGCTTCAGAACATGACAGTTCTGAACCCGAGCCTACATCTATGGCTCTTGATCATCTTAGCTCAAGACCCGCTCTACAACGAATATCGACTACCGATCAACAACTTTCTCCCGCCACCAATACGAATGACTCAACTTGAAAAATATCTCAAGGACTTAGATTCTCTATTTGAATATTTTCACCCTCGTTCACTGATTCTTCCCGACAATTCAAAAAGCAACTCGGGAATTGGTCCTTCCACGACTACGGTCGAAACATCTTTTGTAAACGATACCATTTCAAGTCCTTTTCTTGATACTACAATTCCTAAAACGACACCTCAATAGCTTCTCATTCAAGTGGCAACCCTACATGGATAATGCCCATTTAATGACTTTCACGATATCCGAGGACAAGGTCTCTTCCTATATTCCTGACGCATCAATCCTTCCACATGTGACTAAGTGGACTAGGATTCATCAAACCTCCACATTGATTATCGGAGACCCGTCCACTGGAATTCGTACGAGATCGGCTACTGCAAATGATTATATGTCTTAATGCTCTTTGAGTCAAACCAACAAAAGTCTCAGAAGCTCTTGCATATCCTGATTGGATTATTTCTATGCAATAGTAACTTAATCAATTTGAAAGGTTTAAGGTGTGGACTCTTGTACATAAACCGAAAAATACAACAATTATTGATAAAAAGGGATATTTAAGAATAAAAAGAACGAAGCTCGCGTCGTAGTCCGTAATAGTTCGTCTCGTTGCTAACGGTTATAATCAACAAGAGGGCATCTACTATGATGAAACTTTTACACCAGTGGCTATCACGGAAGCTATAAGGCTATTTCTTACATATGCGGCTTATAAAAACTTCTTAGTCTACTAAATGGATGTCAAAACTGCCTTTTTAAATGGCGTTTCGATAGAAGAAGTCTATGTTGCCCATCCAGAAGGCTTCGTTAGTTCAAATCATCCCAACTATGTTTCTCGTCTTGACAAAGCCTTGTATGGACTCAGACAAGCACCGAGGGGATGGTACGACGTTCTCTCGGAATTCATGGTCTCTTCGGGATTTATGAAAGGCACAATCGACCCAACTTTATTCGTCAAAGAGGATGGCAAACACATAATGATAGTACATGTGTCTATGTGGACGATATCATCTTTAGATCAACAAATTCAACATTTTCTCAAGAATTCAGTGACTTAATGACATCCAAATTTGAGGTGAGTATGATGGGAGAACATAGTCCTAAGTTTGCAAGTCTGTCAACTACGGGACGATATTTTCCTCAATCAGTCCAAGTACATTACGATATCTTAAAGAACTATGAAATGGACAAAAGCTCAGTAATGTCGACTCATATGTCAACTTCTTGCAAACTTGATTCCGATCCTTCAGGAACATCCGTCGACGGTACTATGCATCGTGGTATTATCGGTTCTCTACTTTATTTCACTTCTAGTATATCAGATGTTATGTTTGCTACTTGTGTTTGTGCTAGATTTCAGGCTAATCTGAAGGAATCCCACCTGACAGGATTTTACGTTATCTGAAAGGGTCCCCTAACACTGGTCTTTGGTATCCGAGATTCTCTGACTTTAATCTCGTTTGTTTTACAGATGCTGACTTTGCAGGTTGCATAATGGACAGGAAAAACACATCCGGTGGTTTCCAATTTCTTTGTGAAAAGATAGTCTGCTGGTCTTCCAAGAAACAAAATTGCGTGTCAACACCTACGGCCGAAGCAGAGCACGCTTTTGATGCTAGCTGTTTTTCACAAATTTTGTGGCTCCACACTCAGCTTTTGGACTACGGGTTTGATTTATATAAAATTCCGATTTATAGTGATTCCCAAAGTGTCGTTGCTATAACGTGTAATCATGTTCACCACTCTCGCACGAAACACATTGATCTCCGTTATCACTATATCAAAGATCATGTGGAAAAAAGGACAATCAAAATATATTTTGTGAGAACGGAATTACAACTTGCCGACATATTTACCAAATCATTGGATGAAAAACGATTCCCATATTTGGTTTATAAGTTAGGCATGCTCAATCTCGCTCCTTAAACGATTGCTCCTTTTTCCTCGATCAATACTTTATAGGCTTTCCATATCTGCAATTTGTCTCAGTTGTCTAGGGGGAGATATATTATATAATTCAAATATTTTTGCTTGTTTTGTTCATTTTAAAATTTTCTATAATAAAAAATTAATAAATAAAAAATGAATATTTTTTGCCAAGTCTATAATATTTTGTTCCACAACATAAAGAGATTTTTTTTTTACATTTTTTAATATAGAAATTTTTTTGGGATATAATTGATCAAGTATTACATTCTTCATGATGTTGATATATGTTTTTTCTCCAAATCACAGAATTAACTTTTTAGACGATTGGACTATGTCATATGTTTCACATGCGTGGGTATGTATACTTGAAGTCATACTAGGTTAATTTTTTTTTTCCTTGCCTGCAATGATGTCTATATCATAATTTACTTGTAGTTCTGAACATTGTGAAAGTGATAAGGGCATTTAGGATTCTCTCCTCTCATTAAATTTGTCCTCCATTAGTTTGCCACTTTGAGCCTTATTTAGTTTTTTTCCTCCACTCTTACATCAACTATGTTAATTCATCGATGGTTGAAAGGGTAATCAGTCAAAAAAATGAGGGGGAGAAAAATGTGTTGATGAATGCTCAAATTTCATAGGTCATGATCTCCTACCGCGATAATCTTATTGATTTTTTCATAAGAAAAGGAGCATGAACCTTTCTATGAACTCCTCCATTGATAATCTTGTTCCTTTATGAAAATTCACGAGAAGAGGAGCATAGACTCGGTGTTCTTGAAAATTATGATCTTCTCCTATGATAATATTTCAAATTCCGTTTACGAATACAAAAGAAGAGAAGCATGGTTTCGACCCGAAACGAGCGAAGAACTTCTCATTCGATAATCTCTCACTTCCATATCTTGCGAGAATGGGAAGCTTCATTATGAATAAACACATAAAAAAAGGGGGAAGCGAAGGGAATAAAAAAAACAGAAGAAGGAGAAAGAGTAGAAAAGAAAAAGATGGCGATTATGTGAAGGATGAGTTGAGTAAATCGATGGTTAGCATAGTTGAAAATTCCTACACACTCTCATCACTCACTCACCAATACAAGCCTACACTTAAAAACCTTTTGATTCATAATTCGGATCTACATTATTATTATAACATATCAAAATTGCGAGTTTAGAATTACAAATCTTTCCTTGAATTACTTTGACGTATTTCCTTACCTCACAAGAGTGGTTCTATGATATGATCTATGAATCTAATTTTTTTTTTCTTGTGATATAATGATTTCAAATATATCCATTCATGTCTTGCGACTTTTCTTCAGAAATTTTATCCCAAAGCAAATGACGTATTTTTTTTCTATTTTTCTATTTTTTTTACATTGTTAAAAAAACATATGCATATATATGCTTATTTTGAGGGGCGCACAAAAAAAATATTTTGTAAAATCTATATTTGATTGAGAAATTAAGGGGGATAAAGTAATTTTCAAATTTTGCGAAAATTTTTCTCGATATTTTTCAATCCAAAAAACTTTTTCTCGGCAAATAAGTATTGTCATTTTTTTCATTTTTTATCGATAAACTTTTTCGCGAACAACTTCGATACGAGAAATTTTCGTGCAAACCCTTACATTCGCATTCGTCATCAAATCGCGAAAATTTCTAGGTATATAGCGCAAAATCAACCATGAAATTGGATCTCCACTACACATTACGTATGTTAATCTTCATTTTTCTGCATTCAAGATCTCTTTGCTTGATTTCCAGAAAAATCGATTTTGAAGTTTGAATTTTGTTGGATTTGTGTGTGTAATCGCTTATGATTTTTGTTTCGAATCTACGTTTTGATGTGTTTTCTCTTCAAAATAACTAATTTCCATACCCAGATTCTGTGTGTCGATGATTTTTTACAGTGAATATGAAAATTTTTCTCGATAACCCTAACTTTCGCAAAAAAAATAAAATTCGAATTGAATTTCCCAATTATCAAATTGTGCGAAATTGAGAGTGTTTTGTCATAAAAGGGAGAGATGAGATTATCCAACATAGTCTAAACACAAAGGAAAAATTCTCCAAGATCCGACAAGCAACTTCAAACACCTTCCGGCATTTGCAATAAGAGCTTTAAGAGGAGATTAATAAGAAAATCCTATACCGACAAGAGGAGATCGAGACACGACAGCATGAAGATTTCCAAAAGAAGGGATATCGCAAGACAAGAAAAATGAAGAGATTGTTAGGACTCATGAAATCATCTTATGCCCGTCAAAGATAATCCATGTGGAATTAAAGATTGAACACAAAGGGGGAGATTGTTAAAATTTTTGTTAAAAATTAAAATTATATTTCGGAATAACAATACCAAATCTTTAATGAAGTAAATTCTGAATATGCATGCGTTAAAGCGAAGTAAATTTTAAATTTCCGTACGCATATGCGATGAAAAGAAAAATACCAAATCTTTATGAATGTAAAGGAAAATACTATTAAATTTTTGGGGGAGTAAACGTTTTACATTTTAAAAGGGCTACATCCTTAGTTTGCATCTGAGCTTTAAATGGAAAAATACCTAAGTTTTTGTATGCTTGTTTTGAGGGGAGAAAATTTACTCTACGAAAGCATGATTAGGGCGAGCAATTTTATATGTTTTAGGGGAAGGATTTTTCTTTGACTTAGCGAAAATTTTAGGGGAAGAAATTGTATCTATAGTGTATTTTTTTTTTTGAAATTAAACAAATGTATATAATATGATCTATAAAAACATAGATATATTTTTCGCATAAACATGGTAATAAAAATATTTTTCACCTTTTATTTTTTACCTCCTATTACAATTTTTAATAGATTCGAAAATCTTATTTTAATACTATTTCATATTGAAAACCCTATAATCGCAGAATTTCTGTTCACAAATTTCTTTACGGCAAACTTACATCTTCTCTTTCATTGCGAAACACAATTCTAAATTCTCAAATCCTACTTTCAAGATACCTTCCAAATCATTTCAAATTTACCCCCCAACTACTAATCCTAAAGGTATAGAATGATTGATTTCGATACCAATCTTTTGTTTCGGTCCCGATTTCAAGTTTACGGCCCGAATTTCATGTGTTCGGCTTGTGTTTGTTTTCATCCCGATGTCACCTTTTCGAAATATTTATCTTTTCATAAAATCAGTATTTTTTCAAAAGTTTTCGCATGTTTGCGAATTGTATTTGAATAGTCGCTTCGTAATTTTTGTCGATTTCATATGTTTTTTACGTTAGGGTTATCGAGAACACGTATCGCAAAGTGATATCGCAAGGTTTTAGTATGACAAAACTATTTGGTCCGACAAACTTTGATATAAAAAACTGTTGATATCGCATATCTTTGGTACCGCTAATTGTTGATATCTAAAAGTTCAGTTCTCAAAGTTTTTGAACTGAAAACATGTATGAATCGCAAACATTCTATTAAATCTAAATAGTGTCCAATGTATTTTATTATGCCTTTGAAGAGAATTTATTATTGTGCTTTGTAATTTTATTATCCTTGTATTTAGGGGCGTAATTAGTAGTTTTGATAGTGTAGGACCAAATAGTAAATATACCATGTAAATAGGTATAAATACAATGTACACTATCAAAATCAATACACAAGTTCATTTTAAGAAAATCACAAGCATTGAATTCATATTTTAAACGAGAGAGAATACGATCGAGAATCTCGGAAATCTAACAACCTCTCTCAAGATCTTCAACGCGGATATTCGACCGAACGTAATTCGTAAGATTTCTTATTCGAATACCGAGAATTCATGCTTAGATTGCCTGTTGATTGATGAATTAGGACCTAACAATTGGTATCAGAGCATATCGTGATTGATTTTGGATTGAATTCGCAATTTTAAGATCAAAATAATTATCCAGATTTTTCGATCGAAAAACTTGCGTGACTTGTATTTTGATCAATATGCTTAATGTTTGCGAATTTTGTTGATGATCTTGCTGATTAAGTGATAGATTATATGCTTGGAATGATTTACGTACTGATTTCAATCGCCTATAACGTCATATTAATTCAGATTTTCGATTTTTAGATCGATATTTGCGTTTGCGATTAAGTTTTGATTTCAGTTTGATTTTCATAATATTTGATATATTTTTCTGTAAAACTTGGTTTATCTTGTGTTTGCTCATATTAAGAACGAAGAAACGAGTGATTATCCAGAATTTCATCACCTATCTTGAACATCTCGGTTGAATCTGGAATTTTCATTGTTACATTGAACTTTGCTAATCTTCGATCGAAAAACTTGGGCCGATAATTTTCGAATAACTTTGCAGCCGAGAAATTTTTCGATGACAAACAATGTTCTCGTGTGTTTTACTCAAATATAAGACTTGAAAAACACTATTTCGATAATTAGTTTTTCGATTCATATATAAATATCTTTTTCGAGCGTAATAAAGCGTATTATTTTTCGACGGATACTGTTTTCGCTAAATAAATATCTAATTTTGACTCGAAAAACTTGTTATAGTAAAACAAGTTTTCGATCTCAAGATTTTCGATCATCTAAATTTTTGAGTAAAAAAATTTAGCGAAAACATATTTCGATCGAATAATTCACCCTCGAAAAAAAAAACTTTGACTCAAACTTAACAAAATTTTTCGATCACTCTTAATTTTTCGATTACAAATTTTTCGAGAAAAGTTTTTGAGATAAACAATTATTCAACAAATATTCGACAAACTATTTTTCGACAGGAAATTTACTCTGCAAACTCTTATGTTTGAAAAATAATTTTCGATAAATACAACGTAAAACTTATACAATCGAAAATATTTTTCGATCATAGGTTCGAATTTTTTTTAATCAAAATATTTATTGTTCGAAAAACGTTTCGGTCACTGCTCAAACACACACACACATTTTACACTATTTTGAAAGAAATCAAATTTCATAATTTTCAAAACTTACGAAAAATATTTGTCTACGAATTATCTTCTACGATACTCAAAATTTTCGATCTTAAAATCAAAATTATTTAGCAAAATTTTGAAGTATCAATTCTCATATCAAATATTTTTTAATCAAAATAATTTCTCTTTAACAACCTAAAAAATAGGTACAAAAAGGAAATTGTTTAAAGTACGAATCAAACATTACTAACAAAGTTTGTGACTTGTGAAGCACTTTTCATTACAATTCTAAATTTTCACGAAGATCCAACCAATCAACTATAAATGGATGCTTACTCGCTCAGAAACGACGTCCGCCCTCCAATTCTACGAGGCGAATACACCGTGTGGAGAAGCCGATTCATGAACTTCTTGGAAACAAAAGAGCAAGCTACAAATTTGATAGCTTCTCTTCAAGAAGGTCCCGCTCAATTTTGGCTCATCCAAGAAGGCAATGCCACCAATAATCCTCCCATTCCCGCCTCACGAAGACTCAAAATCCCTAGTGAATACACCGAGGGGGAGCGATTAAGAGCAAAATCAGATTTAGGAGCCAAAACTTTCCTAATGCAAGGAATTCCCAACGACATCTATATGCAAATAGATAGTCTATCTAGTGCAAAAGCTATGTGGGACGAGCTCCCCAAGATGATGTGAAGAGAATATTAGAATTGTGCTTTATTATTTCATTATCCTTGTAATTAGGGACATAATTAGTAGTTTTGATAGTGTAAGACCTAATAGCAATTATACCTTGGATATAGGTATAAATATGATGTACACTATCAAAATTAAAGCAAGTTTTATTATTCAGAAAATTACAAGCATCGAATTCATATTTTAAACGAGAGAATACGATCGAGAAACTAGGAAAGCTAACAACCTCTCTCAAGATCTTCAACGGGTTATTCGACCGAACGTAATCCGTAAGATTTCTTACTCGAATACCAAGAATTCGTGCTTAGATTGCTTGTTGATTAATGAATCAGGACCTAACAATTGGTATCAGAGCAAATCGTGATTGATTTTTGATAGAATTCGCAATTTTCAGATCAAAATAATTTTCCAGATTTTTCGATCGAAAAACTCACGTGACTTATATTTTGATCAATATGCTTAATTGTGCGAATTTTGTTGTCGATTTTGCTAATTAAGTGATAGATTATATGTCAGGATTGATTTACGTACTGATTTCAATCGCTTAGAAACGTCATATTAATTCAGATTTTCGATTTAGATCGATTTTTGCGTTTGCGATCAAGTTTTGAGTCCGATCTGATCTTCTTAAATCTCGATATATTTTGCTATTAAACGTGGTTGATTATGTGTTTGTTCATATTTAGAACTGTTAAACGAGTGATTATCCAGAATTTCAGCACCTAAATTGAACAACTCGGTTGAATCTGGAATTTTCACTGTTACGTTGCACTTAGCTGTTCTTCGATCAGTTTTTCGATCGAAAAAATTGGATCGAAAAATATTTCCACCAAGTTTGCAGCCGAGAAATTTTTCGACGATAAACACTATTTTCGAGTGTTTTACTCAAATTTAAGACTCGAAAAACATTATTTCAATAATTAGTTTTCCGGTTCATATATAAATATCTTTTCGAGCGAATAAATTTTTCGATCCAAAATTAGCTAAACATATTTTCGATAGAAAAATATTCCATCGAAAAATTTTACAATCAGCAATTTGAGTCAAACTAAAAACAAAGTTTTCGATAACTAGTAATTTTTCGATACGATAAGAGTTTTTGTGATCAACATAGTTTTTCGACAAAATATTTTTTCGATAAGATCATCTTTTCAACATTTTTTTCGAAAAATATTTTTCGATAAACATATAACTAAATCCTTAAACGTTCGAAAAACTTTTTCGATTAAAAAGTTTAACATTTTTAAATCGAAAAACTTTACTGCTCGAAAAAAATTTCGACCACTGCATTTAAAAGAAATAAAAAATTGTGAACTTCAAAACTTACGAAAAATATTTGCTTCCGAACTATCTATTTTGATACTCAATATTTTCGATCAATAATTCAAATTTCTTTAACAAATCTTGAAGTATCAATTTTTACTTACCAAATATTTTCGAAAACATAACAATTTCTCTTTCACGACCGGATCATAGGTTCAAAAAGGAAATTGTTTAAAGTACGAATCAAATATTTCTAACTAAGTTTGTCACTTGTGAAGCATTTTTCATTACGATTCTAAACTTTCACGAAGATCCTACCAAACAACAAAAATAGATGCTTACTTACTCGAAAATGACGTCAGCCCTCCAATTCTTCGAAGAGGCGAATACACGGTATAGAGAAGCCGGTTCCTGAACTTCTTGGAAATGAAATATCAAGCCATAAATTTGATCGCGTCACTTCAAGAAGGTCAAGCTCAATTCTGGCTCATCCAAGAAGGAGATGCCACAAACAATCCTCCTATTCCTGCAACCAGAAGACTTAAAGTTCCTGGTGAATACACCGAGGGGGGAGCGTTTAAGAACCAAAGCAGACTTGGGAGCCAAGACTTTCCTAATGCAAGGAATACCGAATGACTTCTATATGCAAATGGATAGTCTATCGAGTGCAAAGGCCATGTGGGACGAGCTCCACAAGATGATGCAACAAACCGAAGTTGGAGTCAAAGCAAAGAAAGCAAATATTCTAACAGCTTACGACTCTTTCAAAGCCAAGACAGAGGAATCGGTTTATGAACTCTATCAAAGATATCTAACTCTTCTTAATGAAATGAGGAAGATAGACATATTCAAGACCAACATGGAGGTCAACATCATATTTCTTTCTTCTCTTCAACCGGAGTGGAAGAAAATATCCATTCAAATCCGACAAAATAAGGATTTGGACGAAATGGATATCCACGCCGTCTTTGATAATCTCGCCCAACATGAAGAAGATATAAGCGAGATCCAAAAAGAACTAAAGGGCAGGCATATCGACGATTCTATAGCACTTGTCTCTGAATGAAAGCAAAGTCGATCTCGAAAGGATAAAAGTATCAAGCTGCCAATTTCTTCAGAAGATGAAGGAGAATCTGACTCGGACTCCGAACCTGATACGAAGGAGTTCCAGAAACACTTAGCTCTCATTTCTAAAATGATGAGTATAAAAGTTTTACAAAAAGAAATCCTCGTCTTTGGCCAATATACTTCAGACATCTAGCTCCAAGCAAAGGGAAAGACCGGCCGAGTCCTCAGAATCAAAATGTGTCAAAGAACCACAAAAATGTTATAATTGTGGAAAGATCGGACACTTCTCCTGGGAATGCAAACTACCCAAGAAAAAGGACGCCAACATGTTAGAATCGTTACAGGTTAAGTACACTAACAAGAAAATTGAGCGTAAACGAAGAAAGGAATTAGAAGAGAAACTAGTTCTTAGCGAAAGCAATTTCCAAAAGCAATTAGATAAGAAAATTCATCTCGACTCTTATCTAACGCTAAGGAAAAAATCTCTAGTCTTGAATTAACCATAGCTACCTCTGAGACAAAAATTACTGAACTTAATACGATTCTTATCGATTGTCAGAGAGACTTAGAGATTTCTAAAAATAATTTCAAAGAAATTTCTGACGAACGTAAGAAACTTTATTCAAGGATTAAAACGTTAGATGATCTTCTAATAAAAAGGGGTCAAACGGATCAAACTATATTTCTAAATCAACCTCTTGATACAGAATTTTATAATCCTAAAGAGGGCTTAGGTTTTGACAATCCCTGTAACTGGAAAAAGGTCAATGTTAGACAATTATACGATATCAAGTATATGGGATCAGGTTTAACTTCTTGAATGGCATTTACTAATTCTTCCGAAATAAATGCTTTAAAAGAATCTAAACGACAAGCCACTGATAGGACTAACATTCATTTTGACCACACCGAATTGAATAATAGTTACAAGACAAGAGATCTCAACTTGTCTAGTGATTATACTTCATTATATCCCCTAAAAGATTTCTCTAATGACAAGGAAGATAATACTGATCATTTTCAAAATTCTAATTTCTGTTATATTCCGGCTATTATTTGAAAAATAGCTGATTTAAACACTTCCTTAGAAACAGAAAGAGAGAATTTCAAAGCTGAAAAGAATGAGCTATTATTGGAGCTCAAAACTTCCTCAATTTTAAAATCATATCCTGGTTTAACTTTAAAAGAAAAATCATTAAATAAGGACATGATCAACTCTAAGACAACACCTCCCATTATTTTACAAAATATTTTCAAAGAAGATAAATCTTCTTTAAAATCCGTAAAGGGAGGAAAAGAGTCCTTAAATGCTAAAAAAGGAAAAATATTTTTTCTAACTCTTTCGAAAAACTTGACTCGAATATTTTTGAATAAGTTTACAGCCGAAAAGTATTTCGATACTCATATTGTTTTCGTGAGTTCCACTCATACATAAGACTCGAAAAACATAATTTTCGATAATTAGTTTTTCGATTCACAGATAAATATCTATTTCGAGCTTAAATAAACGTAAACATTTTCGACGAATACTGTTTTTGCTAGATCAATATCTAATTTTGACATGAAAAACTTTTTTTACTATTACAAGTTTTTCGATCTCAAGATTTTCGATCATCGAAATTTTCGAGTCAAAATTTAGCGAAAACATATTTCGATCGAATAATTCACACTCGAAAAACTTTTAGTCAACAATTTGAGTCAAACTTAATGAAATTTTCGATCACTCTTAATTTTTCGATTAATAATATTTCGATAGAAGTTTTTTTGCGATCAACAAAATTATTTGACAAACTATTTTCGATAGGATATTTTCTTTGCAAAACTCTTTCGTTCGAAAAATAATTTTCGATAAACATACCTAAAAAAACCAATACGATCGAAAATCTTTTCGATTATAAGGTTCGAAATTTTTAAAATCGAAAAACTTACTGCTCGAAAATTTTTTCGACTATTGAACTCTCAAACACTCACACATTTTACATTGATCTGAAAGAAATCAAATCATAATTTTCAAAACTTACGAAAAATATTATTCTTCACATAATCATTTTTTTTTTGATCAAAATTATAAAATTCTTTCGCAAAATTTCGAAGTATCAATTTCTGTACCAATATTTTTCGTACTAAAAAAAAAAACAATTTCTTTTTTAACCAAAAATAGGTCCGAAAAAGGAAATTGCTCAAAGTGCGAGCCAAACATTAACTAAGTTTGTCACTCGTGAAGCACTTTTACCATTTCAATTCCAAACTTTCTCGAGATCCTATCAATCAACTAAAACGATGGATGCTTACTCACTCCTAAACGAATCCCCTTATGTTTCTTTCGTCCCTCCGGCTCCGATCAGCAGCTTATGCTTGCGAATGCACTCATAATGCAATTGAGATAGTCTCTCATCATGTTTTTTTTTACATGAAGTGACTAAGTTAGATCTGATTTTTTTTTTGTCATAAACATATCAACGAACACATTAAATGTTAGTCCCCATTCAGACAAAATATACAAAAATTAATTTTTATCCATGAAAAGTAAGTAGTGGAGCTTGAGTTCGTGACATTGAGCCCAAGACAATTACTCAAACGTGTCTTGAGTGTAGCCAATCTCGTTGCGAACGCGTTTAATGCATTGCATGCATAACTGTTGACCGAGCGGTACGGTGCTAGTTTTAGAAAACATAAGGGGTTCAACGTAATAAGCAAACCACAATTTATAATCTGCAGTCCAGTATAACTACATTTGGCATGTTTGATTATAAACCCAGTTTAATGGAGGCCCAATGTAAATTATTACAGAACAAGTCCGTTTATCTCATCCCTTTCAATCAAATAAAATTAACCAAGCCCGTGGTATTTTACTGTGCTTTCTATTAATATCTAACTGTAAAAAATAAACCGAACGCAATATAATGGGTTATTATTTATGTTATATGATCTAAAACTGGACATCTGAGGTATAACGAAATTTCCCGTTTGATGTATCCACATGTATTATCTGAAAACTTTGTTATTATTTCGTTGTATATAATATAGTATCAAGAAATAAAAGTTCAGTACAAGAAGGCATACTTTTCCATATTTGGATCATCAAGTATTATTTTTTGTTTAAACCGGTAATCCTCGCATTGGAACAACTATATCCTAGAACTAACGCAATATCATGTAAACTATGCCTAAATAAGTCATTCTAGGACAAGTCCATATGTGCTGACTAGCTGAATATATATTTGGTGGTTAGGGAAATTCGAATCCGCTATTAGGGTTGTTGACAGTTCGCTTAACTAACCAAAACCAAACCGAATATCGGTGTGAACCGAAAAATTCAGTGCGATTTTAATTTTGGTTTGGTTAAGTTATTATCTCGGTAAATCGAACCCAACCGAAACCTGAACTTTTCTTTTATATTAATTATATATAATATAATGTTATATATTTACAATAATATAAGAATAATTATTTATTTTTGTTGAAATTATTTTCTAATCGAACCTCCTAAAATGAAAAATATTTCAGTTCGGTATTCAGTTTCTAAAATAACCGAAATTCTTGTCCAATTCGGTTTGTGCAGAATGAACGCCCCTGTCTGAGACCTCCGTTCAAATGATCTTGAGAGCATCAAGCTAACTATTACGTGAATCTCCATTAGCATTGTAAATATATATTAATAAATGATATGAGACCCAACTTGTCGCGGCAAAAGTTAAACTATATTGTTAATTCATAAGTCCCAACTAGTTTGGGTCTTTCATCATTTTTTCAAAAAATATGTCGGAATCTTCTTGAGTGTTGACGTGAAACATTTCTTACCTACTCGACCATTGACATAAAACGTTGTCAATTAGGATTTTCTATTTATTTTATCCGAAAATAATTGAAGATCCAATTCATTACCTACTTTATACTTATCAAATCTTGTGACACAAGATTTTGCCGTATTGTCACGCTTATATAAAGCATTCAAAGAGTATCTTTCCACTAGGAAACAGGAAATTAATTTAAATCCATCATCTTCTTCAGCATTGGTCCAGCGAGATTGAGTGAGTTAAGATAGATTCAAATATTAAAAAAAGAAAAAGAAATTACATTGATCTATAATTCAGATTCTTGAATATAAGCATAATTCCATGTATAAGGTATACTTGAATTTTAAATGTATTGTCTGCAGCAGAGACCAACGCGAACAATTATTCATCAGGCGTCATTATTCTTAAAAGAGTATATAAGGAATTTAAGAGTTACAGCTTACAAATAATGACGCACCCATGTTAAATTTATCGGTTATCGGAGCTCGCCACATGCACAGCACGGAGGAGGGGTGACCGTATAAAGTTAATGAGGTTCCTTCCTAAAATCAATTGGTGATAGGAGTGACCCATCAGCTTATATACCGGTTAATTTTTCTTATCGTAATCGATGTGGGACATTTGGCCACATGTAACACATTCTTCACACAACCCATAACAGGAAAATGAAATAATCCTGCCTACTCTATTTTAGGAACTGATATCCTACTGTGCCGAGGCCGACTCCTTTTAACTGGTTATGACAGGGAGATGGCGTTTTCCTTGTAACAACTAAGACGTGGAATCTGTGTATGGTAGTTTATGAACGTGAGCAACGCCATGGACTATAGTTTGAACTAGGGATAGTCGACAGGGGAACGCCAAAGTTACCGTGGACAAAATTGCCCTACATGACTAGGCTTGGCAATGGGGTACTAATCCGCATCCCTGGCCCAACACTTATAATAGGGGAATCTCCATCCCCTCCCCGTTAAACAAAGAGGAAAAATTATATCCATCCATATCCCCGTGAAGATTTATTGGGATTGTTCTCCCCATGAGGAATCCCCGTCCCACGTCTTTTTCGTGTAGATTTTCTTTTTTGAGCAATAGTGGAGCCCACAATAAATGAGACAACGTGGCATTCTCGGGAATAGATGCGAGTGAAGAAAAGTTATGTATGATTATAAAACTTGGGACGGTCAGGTAAAAACAATAAGATATAGTAGGATTAAAGTTATTTATAATTTTATAGGGCAAGTTACTAAATTAGGTCATTGATTAGTGCTCTGGGTTTTTTGGGTCACTAAGTTTCATAATTGGAAACTTAGGTTACTAAGTAACGCATCTGATTTATTTGGGACATTTTTTTGGAATGTTTCGACAAAAGAGGTAAGATTTCATACGTGGCATACTCGACGTACACGGGCATTGAAGTGCCACCGCCACGTATGAAATCCAACTGTTTTGTCGGAAAATGCAGAAAATGCCCCAAAAAAATCAGAGACGTTCCTTAGTGACCCAAGTTTGCAATTATGAAAATTAGTAGCCCAAAAAATACGAGAACCCTAGTGGCCTAATTTAGTAATTTGGTCTAATTTTATATATCGAATCCTATGGGGAGAAGGGTGGGCGCCAACGGGAAGCAAATATTCCTCATCACGGCCGCGTGGGGGTGAAAAATGGGGATTCTCCGCACATTGTCAAGGCAACACATGAAATTCTTTTACTCACCATAAAGGGTAGTTTTTAAAATTTGAGCTGGAAATTTAGTCAAGTATAGTTAGAATAGTATGGAATTTATTGGTATCAATTAGCTACTTTTTTATTTATGTATTCATTTATTTGCGTGTGTTTAGATTCTAAGTGTGATCTCCTGTTAAATTCGAGGCATTATCAAATAAGAAATTAAATAATGTAGGATTATGGCATTATCAAATAGTGTCCAATTTATTTTTTAATATCTTTTTCTTGTAAGTTTATTTAAGTTATTAAATTCTTTTTGTAGTCTTGTAATTTTAGCTTAATGGGCTTATTAGGGGCCCGAATATTATATAACTAATAATGTGGTATAAATACCAAACCGTAAACAATAATCATGTGTCATCTTTGGAAATTGAGCCTCCAACGTTAAAACCTCTCAAGCTAAGTGTTAGATATATTATGTAAGTCTTATTCTTATACTTTAAATTTACGTGAACTAATCTCTAACTTGTAGAGATTAGTAATTTACTAGTTGTAATAGGCTTTTAGGGGTTCAAGTATCTTATATCATAATACAATAGTACAAATACTAAAACCATACACTTTATCCATTAAGAATCATTTTATCGAATAACACGCCGCTACAATACCTTAAAGATATCGAAACATGAGGATTAAGATGCACGTGTGATTGAACAAACGAGTTTTGCAAGGGAATTCACGATGTTTTTTGCCCAATCGAGATTTCGGAAATTTGCTTGAGCTGACATGAGTGGAATCGAAGCAACTAGTCCTATCCAAAGAGTCCCAACCCCAGTGAAAGTATTTTGTCAGGAAAATGCTCAAGCCGATTAGTAGTACAGAAACCTCTTACTCTTCATCCAGATGCCAGTCACTCTTAAGAGAGTCTAAAGGGTACAACCAACTGGAAGGAAAAATGAAACGGAAAAGACCGCTGTAGGACGGAAGCTATAAAGCGGAGACCCGTTCCGCATGCGCTTCGCGCGCAATTGGCGCTTTGCTCTCCTCTTATTCTTCATTGGACGGTTTTGATTAAAATCGTGAATGAATAAGCGTGAGGTTAACTCACACACACTTAAGATTTTTAGTTCGTTCTTCATCGATTCTTCACCAATCTTGTTGTTAGCTAGGTGATTTAACACTTATAAGTTATATCAGAGCCTAGCGTGACAGATTGAAAGCCGTTTTCATGTTTGGATTTGAGAAATTTTGCTGGATTTATCGCGTTTTTCAAGTTCATAGTTTCTTCAAAGTGTTCTTCAACATTTTCGAGTGATTCTAAGCCTTTTTTGGTTACTTTTTGATATCGTTTAGTGTTATAAGACTTTTTTCGAGAATCTCTGTGGAAAAACTCAGAAATTGTCATCAAGTTTGAGTAGGTTTTGAGCGATTTTAAGTTCAGAAAGTTTTCGCAAAAGTTTTTTAACTCGATGCGAAAACCATTGTGAAAAACATTGCGAAAACCAGTCCGAAAACCTGTTTTCCCACTATCAGTGATAAAATCATAATTTACGCTGCAATAACCTCCGTTTTCGCAACGCACGTTCCGAAAACCCTACTTGCCGCAACGACTGACAGTTTACTCTCCAAAAACATAAGATTTCGCACCTCACTACGAAAACCGATTTCCGCACCAATAGTAACTCATGTTTCGAAAAGCTCAGTTTCCGTAATTTACATTCCGAAAACCTCAGCTTTCACACCTCACTGCGAAAACCGGTTTTCGCAACAACGTAAATAGTCAAGGGCATTTCTGTAATTTATGCACCGTTTTCGCAACACGTTTTGCAAACAGACTTTTCGTAACACGTTTTCACAACGCACTAAAAAACTTCGACTTCGCATAAATGATTTTCGCAACCCGATTTTCACAAAAATGATTTTCGCACTAAAAGTCTTTCGAAATAAAACTTTTGATAATCTCTCAAACTTTCGAAAATTCACTCTTCTCGTTCCAACCACTCTTGTATCAAGCACTTCATGTTTACACGTTCACCACCTATCTTTCGACAAGATGAACACCATAGCTATGGGTAGCGACCTTAGGCCACCCGTGCTTAGACACGGTGAATTTTCTGTTTGGCGAAACAGATTTCTTAACATCATCCAATCCAATGATCTCGGGAAAGACATTATTGCCTTGCTCAAGGAAGGACCCGTGACACGCTCAAATACTAGCAAGTGTACTAGGTCGTGCAAGTAGTATAAAACGGACGTAAGTCCGAGTATCGATCCACGAAGATAGCTCGATGAATTTTAAGTAATTATTCCTAATTCTTATTTAGACAAAAAGGGGATTTTTACGATTTTGAAATTTTATAAATGAAACTAAAAGGAGAATAATAAATGAAAAGTAGATAAAATATAGCAAGTACGCAAAGAACGATTAAAATCAAATAACGAAAACGTGATCAAGACACATGCTCGGCACAAATTATTCCAACGTTTTCATGCAATTTATTCTATCTAATCAATACGAATCTCAGTTAAGGTAGAATTTCCTAAAATAATCGCTATTCGTTTGTCCCGCAATAGCAATCCTATGCGATAGGGAACCAATTTCTATATGTATCTAGAATTGTAGTTTCTACGCACGCATTCAATCTATATGAAATTTCCCGAGTTTAAACGCTTTCGGCGCCTAAGATCTCGGAAACCACACATACGAAACCGAATTCCAGGTCTGGTCGGTATTACGTAATGGTGTTCGATGTTTATTGTTCTAACTAGTCTAATCACTTTGTCCGTCGCATAACCCGGTCAAGGATCATGCATATGGTGGTCAATCACACGCGAGCATTAAACTCAAACATAAAACACATAACTCAATTCATACGATCAATTAGAATAAAAAAATAACATTAGAACATAGTCGTAATTCGGCCTAATGCGGCCTCAATCACATAATAAATTAAGCTAGCATGATCTTAAACGAAAACAGAAAACATCGTTGAAACGTCTAAAGAAAAATAGAAAATTCATCCCTCACGGTGTTCGGGTTGTCACGCCTCTCTCCGGTATCTCCCTTCGCGATTGAAGGAAGAAACAGCGTTCTCCTCACGAGAGAGATTCTGCTCGTTGCTTAGCCGTATGTTTGATGTGGGAGAGAGATGCTTTGCTTATTCTATGCGCGAGAGAGAGTCTTCTGCCCTGCCAGAGAGCTGCTTGCTTCGTTGGGGTTGCGGCTGAGAGCTCCAAGAGATGTTTCGCTGCGTGGTTATATGTGTCAGAGCTCGTCCCCCCTTTTGATTTCTCGTAGGTGATGTATATATAATATTTTCTTCATTCGTATCTTGCGAGTATATCTCGTTTTCTGTTGAGAAAATATCTCAACTTCTCTTTCTCTTTTTGATTTCATTCCAGCCACGTAGATTCTCAAGATTCAAAAATATGCTAAATTGCAGAACTTGCCCTCGAAATTGCTGAAATTGCAAAGTGATCCCAAAACACAAAAACCTTCCAAAGTTATCGTATTTTACCGGTTTTGGTCTCTTTTGCTCCGATATCTATCAAATAAGATATAAACATAAATATAAAATATTCGAGGCAATTCGGATAAATAACAATCGAAAATGCATGTTTACGGGGATAAAAATAACATAAAATCCTAACTTATTAACAACCCCCAAACTAGTTTCGATCGTCCTCGATTGTAAAAGCGGAATAGAACTGAATCAAGTTAGGACTCACAACAACATCAGATAAATTACTCCTCTTTATCTCAGAAAACGTAAAAACACAATAGGCCGAGATATTCATCAACTAATGAATAATTCAGTCGAACACGAAACATGAAGTGATAGTTTACAGTTATATCAGAGCATAAAAGACATTTCCAGAATTCTAACACGTATCACTCAACAACTCTTACTCGGGTCGCTCAAATCACTCAAGGTGTTTAATGGGATTTATATAAAAGCACTCAATTCACAACATAGAAAGATATTATTCTAGGCTTGCAAATATATCACATCGCCATCACTTAGTAAAAATCATGCACGAATCGAAGGGTCTTTTATCACGGTTGTAATGGGATTCGGGTAAAAGAGGTATGTCATATAGGATAAGTGAGCTAAAATAATCAAGCACGTTAATAACTGAATTGTCATCTTATCAATGTCAGTCATATTCATTTCTCGACTCTTTTCTCTTCTTTTATATATATATATATATATATATATATATTAACTAAGCCCTTCTTCTCTTGATTTTTCCGTTTCAGGAATGAGATTATCGCATGAAGGGTTATTAGTTTTTTTATTTTTTTTAACTAAGCCCTTCTTCTCTTGATTTTTCCGTTTCAGGAATGAGATTATCGCAGGAAGGGTTCTTAGTTTTTTTTTTTCCAGCCAAATGTGCACTGACATAACACTTTCTCGCTCCTGTTTCCCAAGGCGATCAGTAAAATAACGTGTTGACAACAGGGTGTAAAGGCTAAATTTGAGGCTACATGGCTTAATGTCTGGGCTCCACATAAATAAATAAGTCAGATAAGGCTCAAAGTGGTTCGTTAAGTGGTAAACAAGCAAGGTATGGATATGTTTAGGCTAGTAACTCAATCCTAGGTGCCCTTTTCATTTTCGCACACAAAATCGACAAAGTAATGTTGACATGCATAACAGAGCAAGTTCGAAAATATTCAGACCTTGTGTAACTCTCGAAAACACAATGAGCATGTAAGGAGTTGCTCGATAAATTCTATATCGGCTCAAACTCACGTATATAGCTGGATTTATGTCTCGTGATACGCATTATTTTCCTAGAACAGTCAATGTAGCCAGATAGTCATGCTAATATCAAAACATGAAACATGCAAGACTTTCACATTCAGCTCGTTGAATCTTATGACGACAGAAGCAAAATTCGAAAAATTTTCATCACTGACAGGAGATTTCACAGACGTCGTTCGAATCAAAACTTTCATTAGTCTAAACCAAACATATATCCAAATACATCGATACCTAGACATGTAAGCATATGAAATCTAGCATGTGTCATCCCACCCCCAAACTGATTAGCACATTGTCCTCAATGTGTAAAAATTAAAGCAAAGAAAGAGTTTAAGTGACACTGCCCTGAATAATGCGTCGATCGATGTAGGGTGGGACGTGAAAAAGACTTGGTTGCTCCGCAGAACGAGCTACCTTATTGAACGGACCACCCCAAAACTGGTTACGAGCCTGCGAGAAAACATGACTAGACAACACCGTGATAACGAATTCTAAACAACGAAAATAATATATAAGACATAAATAAAAATAGGACTGAAATTAGAAATAATATATAATGCATCGATAGTCCTTGGGTTGCCTCCCAAGAAGCGCTATTTTTATAATAGTTAGCTCGACTCTCAAACCGTTTATTTCGGTTGATGATCAGTTTTTCGCCGCTTAGTTTTGCGAACGAATAAAATTTTGTCGAAAAATAACGTTCTTCGATGCTACTGTTTGCGATGAAAAGGTTTTAGACCTAAAAATTTCAGAAATCGTACAGTCAAATATTGAACTTCAAATCATGATTTTTCGGGAAACATGAGTTAATCTGGACTCAAAATGTTCAAAAACCAGTTCCGAACGCAAATATTAAGCAGCTTATCAACATTTTCAAGTCTAAATCGCAAGAAATCAGAACAAATTTCTCAAACATAATCTGTCGAAAAACTTAGAGTCGAAAATCGCTCAAAAAATTTGAAATACAGATGTCATTCGTGATTTACGGAACTAAAATGCTAACATGATCTGGATTCTACCTTCAAAATCGGCGAATTTTCAGAAGAAATAAGAAGATTATTTGAGAAATTTTTGGTTTCGCAGTTTGAACTTTTCAGAGAATCGAAAAACTTATTCGTTTGAGTTTTTGCGTGTAAAAGAGTTTTTCGAGCGAAATTTTTTTTTCTGGGTTTTCGTTAGACCAGGCCTGTTTAGTTTTGTGATCCTTTTCAGAAAAAAATTAACTTTTGCACCCGTAAATTTTGAAAGAATTTTTAACAGAACTCCCCCTAAGTATCTGAAATAAATGCAATTAACTTACAATGTTGATGAAATTCATCACTTGACTCCTCAAATGAGCTCGAAATACTATGTAATCACTTCAAAAAAATTAGAAGTCTTGATTGCAAGTAAATCATTTAGGAGATAATAGCAAATATACATGTAAGCACACCCTCAACAAGTGCACATGTAATGTTTGTCAATTTTGCATGTATACACACATCCACCACAATATGCATATGAAAATTTAACAATATATGACATAAGCAAGAATAATGCATTTAATCAATTCATCATAGACTCATGATCCCCTAATCATGCATATGAAAATTTGCGTTAACATGCATTTTTTGGAAAAATTTTGCATTTAACAATTCCGTACCAATGCATGTGCTAATGCATTTAATCGATTATATTTTGGGGTCAGAATATGTCATTTTGATAATTATCACGCAAAAATTTCATGACACATAGAATAATAATTTGCCATCAAATCATGTCACTAAACTAATATCCTAAGATCATAGTATGAGTAATTTCGACAACTCTCACATGGTTCGCTCATAGCGCTCAATTTATTTTATCATGGGATATATATCACTCATATCAACACGACAAAATTTTATCAATTAACCTGTTATCGTTGGCACATTTAATCAATTCACCAAGCGAAAGTCCATCAATTTGAATCAAAGGGACTTTGAAGGGATTATTATTTTAGGCTTTGACTTAGAAGGGTAGGATAAATGTTCGCAATTAGTGAGCTTAAAATCTTTCCATTCCAAGGGCCCTTTTAAAATTCATTTATGCTCCGTTTTCTTTTCTTTTCTTTTGCACTTGCTCAAGCTGAATCTCTTCTTCTTTACGAGGGTTGAGAGATTAGATCACCTTTTGTATTTCTCGGGCCGAGACTGTGCTCCTCTTGAAGGTTTTAAAGATTATCTTTTGAGCGGTTCACAGTTATGGAATTCGAACCCAAGGCCGTGCTCCTCTCCTCGTTGTCTCGATATAAGAATAAGATTATCATTGGAGAAGTTCACTTCGAGGTGCTTCTCTTCTAGCCGTTTTGACGAGTATACGAGATTATCTAGGAGAAGTTCACAGTGAGATCTATGTTTCTCTTTTATAATAATCGAGAGATCATTTGTGCGTTGAGCATTTAGCGTGCGTCTTCTATCTCCTTTTCTCCCCCTCTTTTTCTTGTCTGAGCAGCCCTCGAGACTTATGAAATAAGGTTGAAGGCTTGATCGGGTTTCAAGTGTAAAAGGATATTGGAGAAGACTCAAAGGGGATTACTAGAGAATATAGTAAAGGATTTATAATTTGGCCAAGTGAGGAATTTCCTAAGTGCCCTTATCATTTTCATGACGAACTAACATAAATCAAGAATGAGGTCACGAAGCACAAATCAAGAGATAAGCATTTGAAGTGTGACACACTCAAGGATAAATCCTTTGAAAAAATATTGAGGCTCAAATTCTCACATATATGATGTGCCTTTGTGTCTAGTGAAACATACTAAGTCCGTTAGCCAAAGGAATGTCACATGAATTTTTAAGCAAATAACTAAACATGTATCACAGAAAGATTTTTGAGAGTAAATCAAATGAACAAAATCATCGTCATCTCCCTTTTGTTTTTTTATTATATATATATTATTATATATATATTTTTTTAATTAATATTATTTTTTTAATTAAAACTAAATGCGGCATTGAAATATAATATATATTTTTTTATTGATTTTATTGTTATTAAAAGAATTTCAAAATTTATTTGAAAAATAAAATCACGCAAGATATAACAAAGAGTATTAAGAATCACATAGAAAACCACATGGAAACATAATAGAGCATGTGAAGCACATTTCAAGAAAGATTGAGATTCAACATGCCTATCTTAGCGATAAGGAATTGGAATTGTTTTTCATCCAATGCCTTAATGAATAAAACGGCAAGTTCAAACTCCGTGTTAACAAAATACATATCAGCAGTTGAAGTGAGGCACACTCAAGGATAAATCCTTTTGAAAAATATTGAGGCTCAAATTCTCACATATATGATGTGACTTTGTATTTAGTGAAACATACTAAGCTCTTTGGACAAAAGAATGTCACATGAATTTTTTAAGCAAAAAACTAAACATGTATCACAAAAATACTTTTGTGAGTAAATCAAAATGAACAAAATTATCGTCATCCCCCGTTTTTTTATTAAACTATAGGCGATATTTGAAATAGCTAATATATATTTATTATGATTTTATTATTTTATTTTTTTATTTATTATTATATTTTTTTATTTATTATTATATTTTTTTATTATTATTATATTTTTTTATTATTATATATTTTTCATATTTTTAGTATTAAAAAAATCTGAGAAATAAAATCACGCAAGATATAACGAAGAATATCAAGAAGCACATAGAATATCACACGAAAACACAATCGAGCATGTGAAGCACATTTCAAGTAAGATTGAGATTCAACATGCCCAACTTAGCGATAAGGAATTGGAATCGTTTTTCATCCAAAGCATTAGTCAATAAGTCAGCAAGTTGAAACTCCGTGTTAATAAAATACATATTTATAGTGCCTTTTTCTTATCTTTTATAAAATGATAGTGAATATCTATGTGTTTCGTGCGTGAGTGATGAACATTGTTGCAAGTAATGGCAATAGCACTTTGAGAATGACTATAAATGAGAATGTTATTAAATTCAAATCCGTAGTCGCACAGTTGCGTCCGCATCAACAGAACTTGTGAGCAGCAACTGGAAGCCGCGACGTATTCCGCCTCGCCGTCGAATTTGATACGCAATTTTGCTTCTTTGAGGACCAATAGACCAACTTATCGCCCAAGAATTGTTCTCTACCTGACGTGCTTTTCCTGTCCATTTGACAAACTGCATAGTTGACGTCAGTATAGCCAATTAATCTGAAAATTGTGCCTTTTGGATGCCATAACCTAAGGTGGGAGTCCCCTTGAGATAACGTAGGATTCGCTTGACAGCGTGCATGTGAGACTCCTTTACGTCAGCTTGAAATCGAGCGCAGAAACAAGTGGCGAACATAATGTCGGGTCGACTTGACGTTAGGTAGGGAAGAGAGCCAATGATACTCCGATAAGTCGTGATGTTGATTGCCTTGCCAGAAGGATCAGCATCCAATTTACAGCTTGTTGACTTGGGAGTACTCATAGGTGTGCTCTTGTCTTGATTAAATCTCTTCAGATATCTCTTATATACTGGTGTGACTGATTAAAATTCCATCTTCGAGCTGCTTGACTTGTAGTCGAAAGAAGAGTTGAAGTTCGCCCACTAAGCTCATCTCGAATTTGGTCTTCATCAGATCACAAAATTTCGTACATAGTCGTTGATTTGTCGAGCCGAAAATGATGTCATCGACGTAGACTTGGACGATCATCAAGTCCTTGCCTTGCTTTTTGATGAACAGTGTTGTATCGATTGTTCCTCGTATAAAGTTTGACTACTAAAAATTTGCTCAGGACATCATAACAAGCTCGAGGGGCTTTTTTTAGTCCGTAGAGAGCTTTGTCCAATCAATAGACATAATCAGGGTGCTTTTGGTGTACAAACCCTTTGGGTTGAGCGACATAGACTTCCTCCATTAACACGCCCTTGAGAAAGACAGTTTTTACGTCCATTTGATAGACCTTGAAGTCTTTATGAGCCGCATAAGCTAAAAATAGTCGGATAACTTCTACTCGAGCAACAGGAGCATACGTCTCGTCGTAGTCAATGCCTTCCTGTTGGTTGTACCCTTTGGCTACGAGTCGTGCTTTGTTCCTGATAATTTTACTGTTCTCGTTCTTTTTATTCTTGAAGACGCATTTGGTTCCTATAATTGTCTTGCCGTGCGGTCGAGAAACTAGGGTCTAAACTTGTAGGCGCTCGAATTGGTTGAGTTCGTCTTGCATTGCAATCACCCAATCCGTGTCTATAAGAGCTTCAACTACCTTAGTTGGTTCGTTTTGGCTTAAAAATCACGTGAAAAGTCCGGTCAGAGTAGATGTCCAAGTGCTTACTCCACTTGAAGGATCACCAATTATTTGATTGTCAGGAGGTGACACCGAAGCAGAACCATCGTTGATAAGTAGTTCGAGACATCCTGAATTGATAGGCTGATTATCCGTAGGAGGGAAATTCATTTCTGAAGTTAAAATTGATGGAATTTCCTCATATGCATTCGTAGGAGCTCCAACACTGGTTGGTGATTCAGAATCCTGAGAGTCTAGCATCGGTTGGACCTTGAAGGCTGGGAATCTCATTTGGTTCCACTGTAGAAGGGTAAGGTGTGCTGCTTGGTATAGATTGTGATGAAGTAGGCGTTTAAGAGTCGTTGCGACAAAAATGATCAAAGAGAGAGTCCAAGTCTTCCAAATCAGCGGGAAGAGCTTATCCGGACGGTGAGGCAGACGTTGTCGAAATTTGTTGACTTTGTGCCAACACGCCTATAAGCCCGGGTTCTGAACCGCGTATTCAGAAATAAAATCTGTCACTTCGTGAAAGTGACGTTGTAACTTTTCATTATTGTTTGAGAAGACTTGATATAGACGCGCTACCCTTTAGAAGTTGAAGAATATCCAATAAAGACAGCTTCAAATACTTTAGGATCAAACATGCTTCGTTGCTCTCGATCGTTTGCCACAAAGCACTTGCACCCGAAGACTTTGAAGAATGAGATCTTCGGAATTATTTGATTTATTATCTTGTACGGCGTCTTCTCAAACGCTTGCGAATAATCGTCCAATTTTGCATAAAGCAAGCTATACTCACTGCTTCAGCCCATAGACCGCAATGTATAAGTATAGTCTGTGCAGCTTCAACCAAAGTACAGTCTTTCCGTTCTACGATGCCATTTTTTTAGGCGTCTTAGCGGCTGAAAATTGTTGACAGATAGATGCCAAGTGACTAATATAAAGTACTGAGGCGCTGATTCTTGAACTCAGTCCCATTGTCAGTCCTTGATTACTTGGCTTTTCTGTTGCAGGAGATTTTGAGTAGTATTCACAAAATTTGTTATCAAGTCTCCAGTCTCATCTTTAGTTCGTAGGAACCTTGTCCAAGCATAGCGAGAGTAGTTGTCGACAATAACTAGCACATACTTGCGGCCGTTGATACTTTGAGTTCGCATCGGTCCACAAAGGTCCATGTGTATTAGTTCCAAAGGTCGAGATGTAGAGGCTACTTGCTTGAGTTTGTGCGACGCTCGCTTCATTTTTCTCAAGCCGAACAATGATGCTCTTGTTGAAGTGAGATGGTTGGCAGACCATTGTCCAATTTTTTAGCAGAAAGCTTGTGAAGAGCTTTGAATGAGACATACGTTGATGCCATAACTTGTTCCTCTTAATTGTCGTCTGAGAAATGAGGCAAACATCAGTCAAAGGTCGTTCTGTTGTCAAATTTAGAGATTAGATCTTCGAGCTCCTGTGAGAAGTTCCTGATCTTGATTGTTTAGAATTTGTACTGATCAGCTAGAAATACCACTTGAAAGCCTTTATCGCAGAATTGTCGTATACTGGAATGTTGTGTTTGAGACCTTTGACGTATGAGATATCTTTTACTGTTAGATTCTCCAGAATGATATCTCCAAGGCCTAGAATTGGAGCTGAATCGTTGTTGTCGAATCTACTTCACCGTTAGCGGTTTTGATAGTTGCTCAACAGTTCTTGATTTCCCATGATGTGTGTGGACCCGAATCTAGATACCACACATGATGGATCTGCATTGGAAAATTTTAAATAGACTTAGGTACCCACTTATCAATGGGTCCTCTCGGATTAGCAGATTTAATGATCAAAGTTTTTTCACTTATGGTTCCTAAACCATTTTTGGAAGTAGTTTTAGGTACCCAAACCAACTTAGAGATATTTGTTTCGGTATTACTCCTCTAGGCAACTGAGCCTTTTTGGCTTGTGTTGGCCTCGATGGTGTTTTAGGAACCCATTGTGTGGGAACCTTACATGGTAAATTAATTTCTGCTCGGGCAAATGTCATATCAGTCTTAGTCGAGGAGAACATATTTTCTCTAGCAAGTCTCCTAAGGTGTTTGGCTGAGTCACTCAGCCTGAGTGAACTTGGACTGGATATCTTAGGTGAGAGCAAGAGTGAATCGAGCTATAAGTTTGCTTAATAACTCGATCTTGTCTCCTATGAGACTTAAGACTCGCATTTGTCTTAGAATGATTGATTTTATTTTTGTAAGCGGAGCCGATTTGAAAATTTGTGCTTTTAAAATTAATAAATTTTAAAGCATAGGTTGAAGCAACATCATGAAAATTAGAAACGACGCACTTTTTACGAGTGTCTTTATTTTTCGGTGCAGAAGAAAATTTTGAAAATGAGTCATTTCCATCAATATTTTTCTTTTTTATTTCTAAGCTAGACACTATCTCCTTAGCATTCTTCGTCTCTTTAACTACTCTACCCGTGGATGTAGTAGAAAAAGAATTAATAATAGACTTTTTTTCTTTCGAAGCATTTAAAGACGCTTTTTCTCCCTTGATGCTTTTTAGAGAAGATTTTTCTTTTGAAATATTTTGTAAAACAGAGGGAGAATCATTCTGAAACTTGGGTTTGTCCTCGATTAATGATTTTTCATTTAAAATTAAATCAGGACAAGATTTTAAAACTTTAGTCAAAACTGAGGAATTTTTTAGATTTGAATTTCCAATAAAAACACTTTATTTTCTGCTTCAAAATTTATTCTTTTTGATGAGTTTATATCAACTATTTCTTAGTAATAGCAGGAATATAGCAGAAAGTATAATTTTTAGAACGATCAAAATTTTCTTCCTCGACTTTAGGGATATTTTCTAAAGGATATAATGAATTATAGTCACTAGACAGGTTTATCCCCCGTGTTTTGTAACTATTATTCAAATTAGTTAAATCAAATGGGATGTCAGTCCGAGTTTTGGCTTTTCTTTTGGATTCTTCTAAGGCATTTATTTTTGAAGTATTAGTAGCAGCCATTAAAGAAGTTAATCAAATGGGAAGTTATTCTTCTAAGGCATTTAAACAAGTTTTTCGTGTCAAAAGTAAATATGGATATAGCGAAAACAGTATTAGTCGAAAAAATTTTACGCTTCGTTACAGTCGAAAAAAATTATTGTGTGAGGATCGAAAAACTATTTATCGAAAATAAAGTTTTCATGTCAATTTATGAGTGAAACTAGCGAAAACATTGAAATTGTCGAAAAACTTTTGCGCAATAGAACTACTCGAAAAAGATTTCGAGCCAAATTTTCGATCGAAAAACGATCGAAGAACACAACACATAGTTCAATGGAACAGTAAATCATAGATTCAACTGAGAAACATCAAATTAAACAATGAACAAGAACAAACACAAGATTAAACACATTTTACAGCAAAATATATCGATTTTGATGAAAATCAAATCATTCTCAAAACGCAATCGCAAATTGTAATACAGATCAAATCAAAAATCAAATAAGTTCGATATTCTAAGCGATTGAAATCAGTACGCGATTCATTCCTAACATGTAATCTATCACTTTTGCATTAGAATCAACAACAAATTTTGCAAAATTCAGCACAAAGATCAAATTTCTAGTTCGCGTGCATTTTTCGATCGAAAAAAAAAACTGAACCAAATTTGATATAAAACAGCAAAATCCAAAACAATCATGATTTGCTCTGATACCAATTATTAGGTCCTAGATTAATAACTACCGTAAATCCTAGGAATGAATTCTAGATATTCGAGTGTAAATCTAAGATTTGATACCTTCGGTCGAATATCGTCGATGAAGAACACGAGAGAAACGGTTCTAGTATGAGAAAGTGTTTTATGTGTTTCTCTCTCTAGAATGTGAATTGCGATCCTTTCGGATTTTTCTCAATAACTTCATCTATTGAATTCAATAGTGTACATTGGTATTTATACCTATATACATGGTATATTACAAGTAAGTCATACAATATTGAATATACAAGTTACGCCCCTAATTAAAAGGATAAGTAATAAATGAGTACAATTTTAAATGTCTTCTTCAGGTTCGGTTTTTGCCAAATTATCATTATGTGCAAATGGTTTTCTAATATTTTTGATGAATAAGGATAATTTTTTTATCTTTGCAAGATAAGGTTTTTGGGGCTTTACGAATATCGCAGTTGCGAAAACTCACTGCGAAAACCTCTTTTCCGCGAGTAACTGCGGAAAACTCATTTTCGCACGCCACTATGAAAGCCTCGTTTTCGCAATTCACTGCCAAAATCTAGTTCTCGCACCTCATTTTCGCAACGGATACTTCGAAAAAAATTTCAACTATGAAAACCTCGTTTTTGCAAGTCACTGCGAAAACTTAGAAAAAAAATTCCAACTTCGAAAACTTCATTTTTGCACTCACCGCGCAAACCTAGTTTTCGCAACAAACACTTCGAAAATTTTTCCAACTTCGTTTTTACACTCACCGCGCAAAAATAGTTTTTTGCAACAAAAACTTAGAAACTTTTTTCCAACAAAACCTCTTTTTAACATTGACCACGAAAACCTCTTTCTTTAGAAACATGTTTTCGCAATAGATACTCAGGAAATATTTTCCAACTTCGCGAACCTCAAACATCTGTTCTCTCACTAAAACACTTTGAAAACTTATCACTACGAAAACGATTCCCGTTGGTTGCGAAAACTACTTAGAAAATTTTCCATGCAAATTTTATCCCAAAACTTAGCCAAGAATCTCGAAAATCATATTATTCCGCACACACTACGTACAAAACCGCAAGCTACATATTAGGTCCCGAGACTTAGAAATTTTTTCATACGAATAAATCTCAATTATCTAAGTCCTAAATCAATATAAAAACAAGAATTGGACGTTTATTCTTGATCTTTTACTAATCATCTCTATTTGTGTCCACATTTCAGAATAATGGCCTCTTCCTCAAACTCCATTTATCATATAAAAAAAATGGATCCAAATCAAGGTGAACAACTTGGTCTCGACCTTGCAACTTTCAAATGGAAGGACGAGGTCTTCGTGGCCATACTAAGAGGGCATTCCCTATGGCCGACCATCTCCATCACGGCTTAATTCCCCAAAGTATATCTTCAACAATTCTAGGGGACAACGAAACATGCCAAGAAAAATAATTCTCTCAAGTTGAAGGCAACAATCAACACAACAACGGTGATCATCACCAAGACCATCCTTAATGAGCACTCGAGCTGCCTATGAGTCAAAGTTACGAGCCCTTACCCACTGACGTGGAACTACTACAAGGCCTCAAACATGTCGGTTACGGGACTGAAGTAAAGATTCTCTCCGCTTATCAACTAGGTGGAATCCCTCATCCATGGAGAACTTTCTATGTGTTCGTCACCAAGTGCTTGTCACCCAAGCACTCCGGGTTTTACGGAGGGAATGCCAATGTTGTGCGCATCTATCACGGGTTAATCATCAGCCGCAGCATTGACCTACGCCCAGTTAATCTAGAATGACCTCCTGGAAAAATCCAACTACAAGACAACCCGAAGAAGGTCCAGGCCGTCCCATATCTCCAATGGCTACCGCTCTTCATCAACTACTTCCTCACAGCCAACTCGGAGATCCCGACACTATCAGATGCACGGAGTTACCCATCGCCATCCTGGAGTACTTATAGAAGGCCAAGGCTAACTCCCGAGAGCCACTCTACCCACAAATGAGAATACCAGAGGCGCTCATTCGACTTGCCAACCAGACGAATTCCTCAATCATCGCCTACCATCTGCACACCATGTCCCTACTCCCACGGCTTTGGCAGTCCCAGCCGAGCCAAACCTGGAGAACCCCAAGTGAAAATGAAGGTCCCAAGAGATTGTTGGCTGTGGAGTCCTCCGAAGCAACCGAATCGGGGGATGACCAACGTCCTCTCACAGACGTCTCGGGCATCCGACGCGAGTAATGACATAAGCAAACAAATGAACCACTTGCTTCGTTGCTGATGTCCTCTATAGTTGACCCTGAACCCATGATAAGTCGGACTAGCCCCGTAGGATCAGGAGTCGATGTGTTCGACTTCGAGTAGAAGTCGCCACATTGAGTCCAACGGCCACTCATCACCTGTAATACCCGTAAAATTAATACGGGAATAATGCGCAACTAGCGTGAAAATTATTCTGTAATTTTCGGAAAATTATGAAGTTAATTTTCGGACAAAGCGAATTTTCGGGAAATTGAACCGAAAATAAGAAAAATACTCTTTGAGTAAAATAAATAGATATGGGCCCAAATTAATTTAAAGTAGGCCCAATAAGAGATTTCCTTAAGAGAAAGGAAACGTAACTTTCCTTTTAAAGGTTTATCTCAAAAGGTGATAAGGACAAACGAAAATATCAAACGAAAGAAAAAGAGAAAGAGAAAGAGTAGAAAACAAACGAAGAAAAGCAGAGAAGAACTAAGCAATTTCGGCTAACTTGGAAGTGAGGTAGGTGGTTTTTAACCCCTACAAACTGTTTTTAAGTTTGATTTATTTAGTTTAACGAATTTGGATGAAAGGTCATCCGAATTCATGAATTTCGGGAGCTTTGAATGATTATGTGTTGTATTTGCTGTGTTGAGATGTTAAGTTTGAGCTCAATATATGAGTTCTGTGAATTCTTACATGTTTATGTGAAATCTGGAACGGATTCATGTGATGAAGTTCTGGAAAAATATGAATTTCGATGAGATGAAGAAAGTTTCAGCTCATGAGAAATTCGCGGGTTGAAAAGAAATTCGCGGGCCAAAAAGGTTCGTGAAGTGTGAGAGAGGAAAGAAAATCGCGGGCTGCGATAAAATTCGCGGGCCGAAAGATTTGTAAAGATGTGAGTGAGAAAAGAAGGTCGCGGGCCAAATTTTAAATTTCGCCAAATTTGAAAGGTTGAAATTCGGGCAGATTTTCGATAGTTCGCCGAAGTTTAGTTCGCGAATTATATTCGGGTCGCGAAAAGTTCTTCGCGGACTCAAATGGATTTTATTGTGTGAGTAAATGGGTTTTTCGCGGGTCAGAATTAATTTCGCGGGTCGACCACAGGGTGATTCCTGTGAGAGAAGTAGCGGGTCGGACTAAAGTTTCGCGGGTCAACTTGAATTTCGCGGGGTGATTCCTGTGAGTGAATTTCGGGTGACACGCGAACTAAATCAGACTTCGCAAATTCGATCAAATGACGCGCGAAATCCAAATTCGGGCAATACCGCTAACACTGTGAAGAGTCCCGAATTTTGACTCCAAATGTCGGGTTGACCATATGCTTTTAAGTCTGAAGTTGACCGAACTTCACGATTCGACCAGTCTAATTATTTTTGGACTTTTGTCTTAAATTAGGCCCAAATATTCAAATAAAATTATTTTAAGTTCATTTTATCTTTAAATCAAAGTATATTCATACTTTGACTAGAATTTTCGGGTTAACCCTTATTTTAAGATACGAGAGTATTTTGGGGTATTATTTGTAAGAAATAATACGTGATATATGTGACGAATGTGATATGCATTTCACGACATGCATAAGAGAGGTGAAGGTACCGTAATGATACGGTGACACGATATTGTGTCGAATGTGAGAAGGGTAGAGTTGCCGATTTTGGCAGTCAGGTTCAGACTCGATTATGCACTTGGTGGGAGAGGGGGTTTGCGACACCCATCTACTCGGGATTGAGCCACCCGAGGTGTAAACCACCGGATATTATTTGGCTCAGGGACGGCAGACAGATGTGAGATTCCTGTCTACCCGAACTTGTGGTATAACATTCGGGGAAAAAGCCGTCGGGTTGAGATTGTGTGCGGAAGGAGCGACCCGGCGCGGCCGGTGTGGGCTACCGCATGGTTGATGGTGTACTTTGCCATTGCGCGCGTGGGTGCCGAGTCTGACCTAGGGCCCTGTTGAGAATTGAGAATTGATAGATGAGATTTGTCGAGTGTGCATTATATTATATTGTGAGGAACCGGGATTGGGTGGAGTGCACGCACGTATTGCATGTTATGTAATCACCTACTGGGCAATAGCTCAGGGTTCTATCCTATTTTTGTTTGTAGGTAAGAATGAACCCGACACCGACTAGTGTCAGGGTTGAGATTCATGGCGAGCTGGCGGCGGTGACTCCACGGACTTTTGAGGGTGGCGCAGTACATGGGACGCGACCTGTGGAGTGGCATAGTGTTTGATATTGGGTTTGAAATTTTGGGGCTTCGGCCCAAAGTATTAATAGTAGATATTTTTGTAAACCCGATATAATACTATGTGGGTTGTTGAAATAAAAAAAATTTTATCGGGTCTTCCGCGTGTTCTGTTGCGGGGAAATCCGCCAATTAACTTAATTAGGAAGTAGGGTCGCCACAGGTGGTATCAGAGCTTAGGCTTTAGATTCTGAAGACTGTCCATGTACTGCCACTCAAAAGCCGGGAGAACCAGCCTCGCCTGTAAGTTAAGTGTAATACTTTGATATGATTATGTGATTTCGTGGTATCTTTACCACATGGGGATCCAACTCGATCAAATTTGGTGGTTGAGAAATGTCCCGTAAGAATTGAGGGTAGAGAGTTAGATGTGAACCTAATAGTAATCCCGATGAATGATTACGATATTATATTCGGGATGGATTGGCTTTCGAAATACGGAGCCATTATTGATTGTTCAAAAAGGGTAGTTAGGTTTCGATCGCCAGAGGGAGAGGAGTTTGAATTTTCGGGAAGAAAGAATAGAAACTCAATCCCTCGGATTTCTGCTTTAAAAGCTCAGCGACTCGTAAATACGGGTTGCGAATCGTTCCTAGTTTTTGCGGTGAATGCTGAGGAATCTTCCCAGCTTAAACTTGAGGAGGTTCCGATAGTGAACGAATATTCCGATGTATTTCCCGAGGATCTTCCGGGATTACCCCCAGATCGGGAGATTAAATTTGCAATCGATCTTGTACCTGGAGCTGCCCCGATCTCTAAATCCCCGTATCGGTTAGCACCGAACGAATTACGAGAATTGAAGGAGCAATTGGAAGATTTGTTGCAGAAGGGTTTTATTCAACCCAGTTTCTCACCATGGGGAGCCCCGGTTTTATTTGTGAAGAAAAAGGACGGGTCGATGAGAATGTGTATCGATTATCGTGAACTCAACAAGATCACGATTAAGAATAAATACCCATTGCCAAGGATTGACGATTTATTCGATCAACTCCAAGGAGCAACAGTATTTTCTAAGATCGACCTGCGCTCCGGTTATCATCAGCTGACGATCCGGGAAGCGGACATTCCAAAAAACCGCATTCAGTACGGGCCACTATGAATTTTTGGTCATGCCTTTCGGATTGACGAATGCTCCGGCAGCCTTCATGGATTTGATGAACCGAGTATTCAAAAAAAAAAAAAAAAAAAAAAAAAATTGCTGGACCGATGTGTTATCGTCTTTATCGACGATATTCTCATTTATTCCAAGACAAAAGAAGAACATGAGGAACATTTGAGAGCGGTCCTAGGAATTCTTCGGGAGAAACAATTATTCGCCAAATTTAAAAAGTGCGAATTTTGGTTGGATCGAGTAATCTTTCTGGGGCATGTTATTTCGGGAAACGGAATTTCAGTAGATCCCAGCAAGATAGAAGCTATAGAAAATTGGCCAAGACCAACCACTCCCACGGAGATAAGAAGTTTTCTCGGGCTAGCTGGGTATTATCGAAAGTTCATTAAGGACTTTTCCAGCATCGCCTCGACGCTCACCAATTTGACAAAGAAAAATGTTCCGTTCAAATGGACGGATGAATGTGAGCAAAGTTTCCAGGAATTAAAGAAAAGGCTAACAACTGCTCCAGTGTTAGCAATACCTTCGGGTATGGAAATTTTTCTGTTTATAGTGATGCCTCTAAATATGGGTTGGGGTGTGTTTTAATGCAAAACGGGAAGGTGATCGCTTATGCCTCCCGACAATTAAAGCCATATGAGAAAAATTACCCCACTCATGATCTTGAACTCGCAGCCGTAGTGTTTGCTCTTAAAACATGGCGACACTATCTTTACGGAGAAAGATGCGAGATCTTCACGGATCACAAGAGTTTGAAGTACTTCTTCACCCAGAAGGAGTTAAATATGAGGCAAAGAAGATGGCTCGAGTTAGTCAAAGACTACGACTGTGTGATAAATTATCATCCAGGAAAAGCGAACGTAGTCGCAGATGCATTGAGCCGCAAAACTGTAAACACTGAACTACGCCAATTCGGAGTTGAAGTAATCAATTTCGGAGAGATTGAAGAAAAGTTGGCAGTGTTGACACTTAAGCCAACACTATTAGACCGAATCATTGAAGTACAAAAGAAAGATGAGTTGTACTTGAAGAAACAAAGAGAACAAGATAAAGAAGTCTCATCGGAATTTGAATTCCGAGAAGACGGGAGTTTACGATTTAAAAGTCGCTTATATGTGCCGGAAGATGAAGAGATTCGTCGAACTTTAATGACGGAGGCACATATGACAATATATTCGGTGCATCCCGGTGCAACGAAAATGTATCGTGATTTGCGACTAAATTATTGGTGGCCGGGAATGAAAAAGATGTTGCTGCATTTGTACATAGATGCCTGACTTGTCAGCAGATCAAAGCAGAACATCAAAGACCGGCAGGAATGTTACAACCTTTGACGATTCCCGAGTGGAAGTGGGACCATATAACAATGGATTTTGTCGTCGGGTTGCCAAGAACGGTGAAAGGTTATGATGCAATTTGGGTGATTGTTGACAGACTGACTAAGTCCGCCCATTTCTTGCCTATTCACCAGACCTATCCCATGGAGAAGTTCGCTGAACTCTACATTCAAGAGATAGTGAGACTCCATGGAATTCCGATATCGATCGTATCAGATCGAGATTCAAGATTTCTGTCCCAGTTCTGGAAAAGCTTACAGAAAGCTCTGGGAACTAAATTATCATTTAGTTCAGCTTATCATCCCCAGACTGATGGACAATCGGAAAGGACGATCCAGACACTCGAAGACATGTTGAGAGCATGTGTCTTGGATTTTCAAGGGAGTTGGAGTAAATATCTCCCGTTAATAGAATTTTCATATAACAACAGCTATCAAGCAATGATCGGAATGGCGCCTTACGAAGCCTTATACGGACGTAAATGTCGATCCCCAGTTCATTGGGATGAAATCGGCGAGAAGGCGCTATTAGGTCCCGAGATGGTACGCGAAATGACTGAAGTTGTTAAGAAAATTCGGGAGAAAATGCAAACGGCCCAAAGTCGCCAGAAGAGTTATGCAGACAAGAGACGAAGGTCGTTAGAATTTGAAGAAGGTGATAAAGTATTTTTGAAAGTATCACCTATGAAGGGTGTCAAACGGTTCGGACAAAAAGGAAAGTTGAGTCCGAGATATATAGGACCTTTCAAAATTTTGAAAAGAGTCGGTGAAGTAGCATATCAGCTAGAATTACCGACGCCGTTAGCACAAGTCCATGACGTATTCCACGTGTCTACACTGCGAAAGTATGTGTTGGACCCGTATCATGTGCTAAGAGACAAAAGACTTCACCAACAATTGAAGCCGGACTTGAGTTACGAAGAAAAGCCGGTAGAGATTCTAATGTATGAGGTGAAGCAATTACGAAATAAGAATATTCCCCTCGTGAAGGTCTTATGGCGAAACCAGATATTGGAAGAAGCCACTTGGGAGCGAGAAGACGAAATGAGAGAGAAATACCCTGAGTTATTTCAGACAACTTAAATTTCGGGGACGAAATTTCTTTTAGGGGGGGAGGATGTAATACCCGTAAAATTAATACGGGAATAATGCGCAACTAGCGTGAAAATTATTCTGTAATTTTCGGAAAATTATGAAGTTAATTTTCGGACAAAGCGAATTTTCGGGAAATTGAACCGAAAATAAGAAAAATACTCTTTGAGTAAAATAAATAGATATGGGCCCAAATTAATTTAAAGTAGGCCCAATAAGAGATTTCCTTAAGAGAAAGGAAACGTAACTTTCCTTTTAAAGGTTTATCTCAAAAGGTGATAAGGACAAACGAAAATATCAAACGAAAGAAAAGAGAAAGAAAAGAGTAAAACAAACGAAGAAAAGCAGAGAAGAACTAAGCAATTTCGGCTAACTTGGAAGTGAGGTAGGTGGTTTTTAACCCCTACAAACTGTTTTTAAGTTTGATTTATTTAGTTTAACGAATTTGGATGAAAGGTCATCCGAATTCATGAATTTCGGGAGCTTTGAATGATTATGTGTTGTATTTGCTGTGTTGAGATGTTAAGTTTGAGCTCAATATATGAGTTCTGTGAATTCTTACATGTTTATGTGAAATCTGGAACGGATTCATGTGATGAAGTTCTGGAAAATATGAATTTCGATGAGATGAAGAAAGTTTCAGCTCATGAGAAATTCGCGGGTTGAAAAGAATTCGCGGGCCAAAAAGGTTCGTGAAGTGTGAGAGAGGAAAGAAAATCGCGGGCTGCGATAAAATTCGCGGGCCGAAAGATTTGTAAAGATGTGAGTGAGAAAAGAAGGTCGCGGGCCAAATTTTAAATTTCGCCAAATTTGAAAGGTTGAAATTCGGGCAATTTTCGATAGTTCGCCGAAGTTTAGTTCGCGAATTATATTCGGGTCGCGAAAAGTTCTTCGCGGACTCAAATGGATTTTATTGTGTGAGTAAATGGGTTTTTCGCGGGTCAGAATTAATTTCGCGGGTCGACCACAGGGTGATTCCTGTGAGAGAAGTAGCGGGTCGGACTAAAGTTTCGCGGGTCAACTTGAATTTCGCGGGGTGATTCCTGTGAGTGAATTTCGGGTGACACGCGAACTAAATCAGACTTCGCAAATTCGATCAAATGACGCGCGAAATCCAAATTCGGGCAATACCGCTAACACTGTGAAGAGTCCCGAATTTTGACTCCAAATGTCGGGTTGACCATATGCTTTTAAGTCTGAAGTTGACCGAACTTCACGATTCGACCAGTCTAATTATTTTTGGACTTTTGTCTTAAATTAGGCCCAAATATTCAAATAAAATTATTTTAAGTTCATTTTATCTTTAAATCAAAGTATATTCATACTTTGACTAGAATTTTCGGGTTAACCCTTATTTTAAGATACGAGAGTATTTTGGGGTATTATTTGTAAGAAATAATACGTGATATATGTGACGAATGTGATATGCATTTCACGACATGCATAAGAGAGGTGAAGGTACCGTAATGATACGGTGACACGATATTGTGTCGAATGTGAGAAGGGTAGAGTTGCCGATTTTGGCAGTCAGGTTCAGACTCGATTATGCACTTGGTGGGAGAGGGGGTTTGCGACACCCATCTACTCGGGATTGAGCCACCCGAGGTGTAAACCACCGGATATTATTTGGCTCAGGGACGGCAGACAGATGTGAGATTCCTGTCTACCCGAACTTGTGGTATAACATTCGGGGAAAAAGCCGTCGGGTTGAGATTGTGTGCGGAAGGAGCGACCCGGCGCGGCCGGTGTGGGCTACCGCATGGTTGATGGTGTACTTTGCCATTGCGCGCGTGGGTGCCGAGTCTGACCTAGGGCCCTGTTGAGAATTGAGAATTGATAGATGAGATTTGTCGAGTGTGCATTATATTATATTGTGAGGAACCGGGATTGGGTGGAGTGCACGCACGTATTGCATGTTATGTAATCACCTACTGGGCAATAGCTCAGGGTTCTATCCTATTTTTGTTTGTAGGTAAGAATGAACCCGACACCGACTAGTGTCAGGGTTGAGATTCATGGCGAGCTGGCGGCGGTGACTCCACGGACTTTTGAGGGTGGCGCAGTACATGGGACGCGACCTGTGGAGTGGCATAGTGTTTGATATTGGGTTTGAAATTTTGGGGCTTCGGCCCAAAGTATTAATAGTAGATATTTTTGTAAACCCGATATAATACTATGTGGGTTGTTTAAATAAAAAAAATTTTATCGGGTCTTCCGCGTGTTCTGTTGCGGGGAAATCCGCCAATTAACTTAATTAGGAAGTAGGGTCGCCACATCACCTTTACCCAGCCATTCATCCGTCTCCCAGCAGACGGATGTCTCATCCATACAAGGGGACCCACATCTGTTATCACCACCTCGCTCGGAGGTGGGTGATATTGAAATAGGTGGTTCACAGCCCCTGACCATCGCTCTGTCCTTGTTCACGATAGGTCATCAGTCCACTCTGCCTATATTCTTCCCACCCTTTAGGAGACATACACCTATCACCTTAGGTCTTCATGACTTAATAGGAACTTCCATATATGCACCCTTTATGGATGTCGTTCGAGGATTGGAAGGAAGTCCCACCGCTGCAACATCAACTTTATATAGTGGAACAAGTTCGAGTATGTAATCATTTTCCCAGCCAAATGAATTAAAAATTGAACATGGCTACTAACATCTACTTCATACTCACTTGGCTACTAATATGAAAATTCACGGGTTAAGAAGTATTCTACAACATTAAATTAGGATCTATGTTAAATACAATAACGAAGAAGTTCAATTAATTCGAATTCATATTGATTTTTGTGATTGAAAAACAAAAGTGAAAACTACTGAACTGATGAAAATCGGACACCATTGGTCAGACGCAAATTAATTTGTGTGCATTTCAATTCTCTTATATATTGCTCAGTTAGAACAACATAACCGACCGCTGAGTTTCCATTTGATTCAAGGAATCTGGACTTAATTCGATGATAAATTTTGAATATGAACTAGGAAAAATTTCGTATATAAAGCTTGAAGATTATTTGAGAAAGGTGATATAGTGGTTCATTTTCGAGTTTTTCCTAGTTTTGACAAAGCAAAAGAAAGAGTCATACATATAGAAGTCAATAGAACTATTTCGAGTAACTACATTTAATGCGCATGTCGTCTTAGTTCATCAGAAACGAATTATGAAGATTATTTTTCCCCATTCAAACAACAATCATCTACTCATCTTCAACAATAAATACTGGAAGAATCACATGGAAGAAAGATGTTTTGAGACTTCGGCTTTTGACTGCAAAACTTTTTTGGTATATCATTTATACTTAGAGAGTCAATTTCAAAAGTAAGAAAGTTATCTTTCTGAAGCTATATCTAACCGATTGTCGAAGACAATTAAGATAAAATGATACATTCCTAACTGAAGAATGGGAGAAGAGTCTAACTAAACGTATTGTACAATAAGTTGTATAACCAAAAGTTCTAATGATACATTCCCAACTGAAGAATGGGAGAAGCAGAAGGATATCATAGCTTCGAACTTCATAACAAATTCTGTTTTCTTAATATTTTCATTCTCCAAACTCATACACACACATCGACACTATTAAGATAAGTTATCTTATGCATCTTATACGTCACTGTTAAATTGAGAAATCGATAATCAGTTGAAACTGAACATATTCGACAATGCCATTAGCAAAGCGTATAAGTTACCATTGTGTTCCTGAGAAGAATTATGAGGTCAGCATTATAAAGACATCATTCGAGACATTGAAGAATGATTCTTGTTGCTATACTTTCTGAAATCAAACATGGTCGGGTCAAATCTTAAAGAATAGTGGATTGACCTTGGTGCCACTAGCATGTGTGTACTAACATAATCCGCATTGAAATTGATTCAAAAGATAAGTGTAATATATACGTTGAACCAAAACTGACAAGGTCACTGTTACCAACGGTGGAAAGAAGCACTGAACCACTGTAACTAATTTACGATCACGTTTGTGGTTTGGAGTATGTTGAAACCGAAGGTGGCGATAAATGTTTCATAACATTTATTGACGATGGAAAAATATTGCAATGTTTATTTGCTTAAAAGAAAATTTAGCGTTACAGAAATTCGTTGTGTAACCCAATGTTGAAATCCAAAGTTCAAAAGATAGAGAAATGATGGAGGCAGTGAATATGAATTGCTAGGAAATGTTTGTGTAAAACATGGTATCATTCATGAAACTAGCACACTGTATTCTCCATAATCAACTAGGGTGTTGAATGAAAAAATCGAACATTAAAAGAAACTATGAATAAGATGGTGTTAGTTAAGGCTTACCACCCAACTTGTGGGGCCAAAATATCCTATCGGGTAATTACCTTTCTCGAAAGAAATAAAATAAAATGCCATATGAATTATGCAAAGCAAAAACGTCATTTTATCAACATTTGTGAATGTGGGGTCGTCTAGCTACGGTAGTCATACGAACTCCTAAAGCAGTAAAAAATTAGTCGTAAAACAATATACTGTATTTTTAAAGGATATGCACATAATAGTAGAGAATATCGATATCTTGTATATGATTTGAAATTTCGGTAGTACACAATAACACAATAATTGAACTAAGAAATGCACGTTTTTCGAAAATGTATTTCCTTGTAAGTCAAACAATGGCTCTTGTTCATGTAACAGACTAATGAAGAATTGAGGATCCATCCACGATTCCTGATCATGAACAAGGGCGAAGAAAACGATTAAAGATAGAGAAAAAAATTTGCAATGATTTTGTTATCTGTCTATCGAAGCGGAACCAATGACTTACGATGAAACAACAAGCTCAACCGAATGACGTTTATGGAGTGAAGGCATAAAGAGCAATTGATTCTAGTTTGTTTAATCATATTTGAGACCAGATGAATGTAAGCCCTTAGTATCCAAATGGATCTTTAAAAAGAAACTAGATGGTTCGATTGATAATTATAATGCCAGTTATCAAAACATACATGCAACAAGAGTGCTAGATTACTTTAATGTTTATTCTTCATTGACGTGAATAAATTCGAGAACGATGATACTTAATATCGTATCATCCTTGAGAAATTTGAATGTACATCAAATGAATGCCCAAACAGATTTCTTAAATAGTTATTTTAGATGGAGAATTTATATGGTTCGATTGATAAGTATAATGCCAGACTTGTTATCAAAACATACCTGCAACAAGAATACTTAGATTACTTTAATGATTATTCTTCATTGACGTGAATAAATTCGAGAGCGATGATACTTGATATCGTATCATCCTTATGAAATCTGAAAGTACATCAAATGAATGCCCAAACAGATTTCTTAAATAGTGATTTAGATGGAGAAATTTATATGGGAGCAATCCGAGAGTTTTCGTGCTCCTTCTAATGGAAGGAAAATCTTCAAATTAATGGTATGGTTTAGAACAAGCTCCAATGAAGTTGCACACAACGTTTGATTTTGCAATGACTACTAGTGGTTTCAAAATTAATGAGTGCGATATACACACTAAAGAAAGAAATTATGACTGTCATTTTATGTCCATCTATCGACGGCATACTCATTGTTGGTAGTAGTAATGAATTTGAAATCTGTCAAAATATATTTAATTCGAAATTTGACATGAAAGATATGAGACTCACCGATGTAATTTTAGGAATTCAAATCAGGAACGAAAATAAGGTTTTGTTTTGAGTCAAAATCATTACATATACAAAATTTTTGACAAGTTCAGTAGAAATTATTCTGGTGTTGCTGGAACGCCATTAGATAAAACATTCGCTTATCGAAAAATCACGCTGACGGTGTTTCACAAGTGGAATACTAAAAAATTATCAAAACTTGTAGGATACCTGGACGAAAGATCTGAGTGCAAAGCATTGGACCATAATAGTAGAGTTTTGAGATATCTAAGGTATACAAGTGATCATGATTGTACTATGTAAGTTATACTATTGTGTTAGAAGTGTGCACATACGCAAATCAGTTACCTGATATAAGGGGTCAAATGCACAAGTGGCTATGTTTTTAACTTAGTTGGAGTTGATGTGTCGTACAATCCTCAAAACAAACTATTATAGCGATATTACATATGGAATTTTGAGTTCATTGCATTGGATAAATGTGGAGAAGAATACGAAACGCCATTTCTTGGAGGTTATTCATGTTGACCTTTTTGGTCTATATGCTTTGAAGTGTTTTGATGATCTAAGTAATCAGGGCCATAGCAATTCGATTCTAAAATATTAATATGTCTAAGTAAATGATAATATTTGATGATATAAGTAATTACAGGCTTAATTATTGAAAAATGTCGAATGTTTGATATACATGTGATTATGTGCTTAACTGACAAAACTATGTGATCACATGTTATAGATATCTCACATGCTAGGGAATATCTGATTACAGATACATTGTGCTATTTATGGTAAATCATGTGAGATATCATGCTGAGCTATATGGAAAGTATGTTGTCTAAACATGGAATGTGGAATATCCGTTTGAATTTATCTATTCTGGGAAGAAATCATATCGATAATCCATGCATTCTACTTGATCTAATATGGAAAAATCAATTAGGTTTTCTTATTGCTGAAATTAAAAAACCATAAAAGGAAAAGAGTATGATTGATTTACTTTATATGATGCTAGCTGAATATCACATATGGTAAGTGCTATTATGGAAAATATCATCCCGAATAGAAGTATATACCTTGATTTTGAATATGTGCTTTTAAATGGAATAAAATCCTGCTATTATGAGCGTGTGACGGTTGTGATATTATATGAATGACATGATTTGATTGGCATATTAATTGCTCGATAATTACATGAATTATGTGCTTATTTTGGATATTATCTCGTGATTGACTTTCCATGTAAGTATTGATTCAAAGGGTCTATATATACAGCACAACACTTAGAATGTCGAGCTAAGAAGAGAGAAAAAGCAGAAGAAACGAGTTTAGAGTTTGAGCTTATAAAATTAGATTATCGGTTAGGTGCGGAAGGAGAAGCTCCGGCAATCTTCAATTATGAGCTATATATATGTGTCTTACTTACATCTCAAGCTATCCATAATCACTTATATATATGGAACACATATTTTGTTATATTTACATTTTAGTCCCTAAAAAATCAGAAATTACAATTAAGCTCCAAAACTAAGATAATACAAAATAGGACATAATTATGTCCTAAAATTCTTCCCCTTTGTGTTCTTTGTCTTTGTAGCTCGACCATCTTCATTTTCTTCGAGTTTCCTTTCGCATTTTGAAGAAGGAAAATCTTAATCCGAGAGAGACTTCGTAATTTCGGATTCATTTTGGAGATTCAACCTTTCTTGAATAACTTGGATGATTTTCCCGGATAGTTGAAAAATTTTCTCAAGAAGAAATCAGCAAATTCTTTGTTCGGCTCAATTTCATTCAATATTTGAATCAAGTGTCTCATGTTTTCCTGGATAATCTTTAGAGTTTCGTCGCAGAGTTTCTCTACTTCGGATATTACGAAAATCCGTAATTCATTATTTTGATTCTCGTAGATACATCCTAGTTGGAATTTCGGATGATCGCTTGTTCATCGTAGTCTTCGAGGTCGGGGGCACAATTTTTTGGTCTCGTCAGATTGACTTTCCCAGCATTGCTTTCCAAGGCAATTTGAAAATCATTAGCCGTATTTGCCGGAGGCTGTATCGCTTGATGGCGTCATATCCTATTCGGAAGCGGAACTCTTTAAGAGTGAAGGCTCGGTAGACGTAAATCATGTGTCGAACCTCGCTAAGCTCAAGTATTGAGAAATCTCCTTCAGCTATCCTCTCCCTTGAGCAATCCGTGCGTTCAACCACATAAACGGGATGTTGGATTTTCCCAACGTTGTGATGTTTCACGTCAATGATTAGTGATATCGATGCTTTGGCTTTTTGTTGCTTGTTATATTGCTCTCTACCCATCCACATCGGAGTGGCAGTCATAAACTTTAGCATGTAGATATGTCCGATTGCTGTCGTTCCTTTAAGATGTGAAAGGCCTCATAGATCGAGCTCATCATGTTTCATCAAAGGATGCTCCTTTCTCCAAATGCGATAACAAATTCTTCTTGAAAAGGAGTGAACATCATGACGTTCTCCTATGGGGCCTCCATCTTAACCTTTTGAGCTTTCTTTTATCTTTTAGTCATATTTGGTGGAGTATCTGCCACTTAACAAGCTAAAAGCTATGGGAGTTCAGGTACATCCTACCTGTAATCCTCTCCTTCTTCTTGTTCCTCGTCGTGAATATGGAAGAAATCAATACTGTCCCTTCGGAGTAAGTACCGAACCTTATCAAGTCTTGCCTTGACTGCTTGTTCGGTTTTCGGTTGGGTGCGCCATTTTCTTCCAATATATAATCACCAATTCTTTCATTCAGATCGACTAAGAAGGTTGATGAAGAGGATGGCTCGGTTGTGGGCTTGATAATTTATGGGCCATGAATTGGACTTTTGAGAGATGTTGTTGGCATTGGTTGATGTATTACGGGTGTAGTGGCTTGTTATTGTCTTATCGAAAGAGGTCGTTTGGGTGATAACGGTCTACCTCGAGGTGGTATAGGTTTATATGTTTGTTGTAGGGGGCGTTGAGGTGTTAGTTGTTTAGTTTGTTTGGTGGTGGGTGGTTGTGAGGTAGAGCTCGTGTTTCCAATGCGAGGTCGTGTCTTCCCCTCATGAGGACCTTGATCACTATAATGGTCGTCATGTATCTTTTGGCGGAGGTCCAAATCCCCGTGACACGTGCTCGATATTTGAAGACGTGTCAGAAGCTTTTCTTACTCGGGCGTACGAGACTCTATCGAAAGGAGACGAGAGAGAAGAATATCCTCGAGTGCAATTGGTGGCAACTCGTACGGGTTTGGATAAGACGGTTGCGAAGTCACTTGTGGTGGAGGAGACGGTGTAGTAGATGAAGGAGGTAGTGGAGATCAAAGGCTCGTCGGTCATCGGGCCATTGCCTTTGTCCACACGAGATCGCTCAATGAATTCCTCATGAGACGATCTTCAAGATTGGTACCAAAGGTCGCCAGTGCGGACTCCACGAAAAACCGCATTCGTTCCTCCGTGACGAACGAAACAGGCCAAGTAGACGTTCTGTAGTCACGGCATCAGAAAAGATTTCTGAAACGTGGAGAGAGAGGTTTTTGAAGTTCGAGGCCACTAAGGCTTGCCGAAGACATCCCAGCAGCAACATTCGTCGTGAGATGGCATGAAGTCGGAAGAGAAGCAACCGCGGGACTTGATTCCGTTGTTGGAAGAGATGTAACAGAAATAGTAGGTGGTGCGGTCGTAGTCGTTGTTGTTAGTAATGTTGGCGTCCTTGAGAAGTCCGAGAAAAGAGGGAGTGAGGACACGACAGGAGCACGAGGCGTTGACTTGACCGTAGGTACAGAAATCGGGACCGAAGTAGCCGGGCCCATCGGAGAATGTTCCAAAATGGTACGATCATTTGCGTTTTTGGAGTGAACCTTCGAACCATTTCGGATTTAACTTTTGAGACCTCATGGTCATTGTCTAATTCGGTACTATCGGAGCTCTCTAATGAAGCTTCGTCACCACCAGGAGCTAGACTACTTGAAGCACCAGGAGCGGTACTAGCCGAAGCCACTTGGACTGGTAGAGCAATGCCATGAGCATCGCAATAAGCTCGGACTGCACCATCTTGAGATCCGTAGAGATCATCATCGGTGAAGATTGGGCTCAGGTTTGGCCTTGTGAAGGAACTTGAGCTTTGGAGGAAGATAGTTCTTTGATTAGGGTCGGGCTCTGATCTCCGGATAAAGGGTCATGAAGTGTTTGATCAGAAGAGAAAACCATCGTGGATACGGAAGAGACTTGGATTTGGCCTTCTCTTTGAGGTTTAGTTGATCCTCCAAGTCGTTCCAAATCAGCTGCACATAGTCATACTCCTTGAGAAATATTAGCCCGTGAAGAATTCAGACTATGTTGATGTTGCAACGATCGAACTCGATGTGCTTCGGAGAGAGGCACTTGTTGACCAGGTTGAAGAGTGTCTTCCACGGATGAGGGATCCAATTTTGTTTGATGGAAGACACTAGAGTTAGTGGTGCGACATGCCCGAGACGAAGAAAATCATGAAAGGTTAAAGTTTCCGAAGGGAAATCTTCATATCGAGGTCGTTGCGGTCGATTCAGTACCCATCTCAACGTCGTCTTGTTGATTGTGACCATCTTGTTGTAAATGGTAGCCATAAGAGGAACGCGATCTTCTTTAGAATTGACCAGACTCATCGTGCCCCAAAATTGTTGGAGATACACCTCCGGGACAATGGCATTGAGAGAAAAAGTAGGCCAAAGAAAATTCCCTTGCACAAGAGCATGACAGGGTCGGGTTAATTGACATTTTGGAGTACCAATAGATAGTTGTTGTCCTTGCTTGATACCCATTTGGACCGTTCGTAGACTTCGTCGATTTGTGGGAATGCCATTTGAGAATGCTGAAAATTGAACAAGAAAATAAATTGTTTAGTTGAAAGAATTCTAATTGGTATGTTAGAAAAGATGGAAAATTTAATATGTTGGACTTATGAAGAAACATAGAAGTTGTGCATTGTTAATTAGTTATCCTTGTAATTAGGGGCGTGCTCGTATTTTTGTTAGTGTAGGACTAGTTTGTAAATATACCGTGTATAGAGGTATATATACCACGTACACAACAAAAATCAATACACAAGTCATTTCAAAAAATTAAAAAGTATTGAATTCACATTCTAGAGGGAGAAAGACAATCGATAACTTCCACTCTCTAATCGTTTCTCTCTCCCAATCTTCAAACTCGATATTCGACCGAAGGTAATTCTCGAGATTTCAAACTCGAAATGAAAAAGTATTGAATTCATGCTTAGATTGATTGTTAGTTGATGAAATAGGACCTAACAGAGCTGATTGTGATCGCTTTTGGATTGAATTCGCTATACTAAGATCAAAACAATTTTCCAGATTTTTCGATCGAAAAACTTACGTGAAATGTATTTTGATCAATGTGCTTAATTTTGTGAATTTTGTTGAAGATCTTACTGTTAAAGTGATAGATTATATGTTAGGAATGAATTACGTACTGATTTCAATCGCTTAGAACATGAGATTATTTCAGATTTTCGAATTCGATAGATATGTGTGTTTGCGATTGAGTTTTGTATACGATTTGATATTCTTCATAATCGATATATTTTGCTTAAAAACGTGGTTAATCTTGTGTTTGTTCATATTAAGAACTTATATTCAAGTGATTTTTCCAGAATCTCAGCACCAAACTTGAGTTTTTCAGTTGAATCTGGATTTTTCACTGCTCCATTGAACTTGAAGATTGTTCTACGATTGTTTTTCGATCGAAAAACTTGGCTCGAAAAATATTTTTCGAATAAGTTTACAGCCGAAAAGTTTTCGATTACTTACACTGTTTTCGTGAGTTTCACTTAAATATAAGACTCGAAAAACATTATTTTCGATAATTAGTTTTTCGATTCATACATTAATATCTTTTTCGAGTATAACGAATTGTTTTTCGACAAATACTGTTTTCGCTAGATAAATATCTAATTTTGACACGAAAAACTTGTTTTACTATTACAAGTTTTTCGATCTCAAGATTTTCGATCATCTAATGTTTCGAGTCAAAATTTAGCGAAAACATATTTCGATCGAATAATTCACACTCGAAAAACTTTTAGTCAACAATTTGAGTCAAACTTAATGAAAATTTTCGATCACTTTCAATTTTTGATTCGATCATGAATTTGAGATAATTTTTAGATTACAAATTTTTCGATAAAAGTTTTTGCGATCAACACTTTTATTCGACAAACTATTTTTCGATAGGATATTTTCTTTGCAAAACCTTTTCGTTCGAAAAATAATTTTCAATAAATAAACCACGAAAAACTTATACGATCAAAAATCTTCTTCGATTATAAGGTTCGAAAATTTTCAAATCGGAAAACTTATTGCTCGAAAAAAAAATTCGACTACTGAACCTTCAAACACACACACATTTTACACTAATCTTATTTTTTTAAAATCAAAATTCGTAATTTTCAAAACTTACGAAAAATATTTTTCTTCGAATAATCTTCTTAGATACTCAAATTTTTCGACCATAAATTCAAAATTATTTAGCAAAATTTTCAAGTATCAATTCCTTTATCAAATATTTTTCGCAATCAAAACAATTCCTCAAAACCGAAAAATAGGTTTGAAAAGGAAATTGCTTAAAGTACGAGCCAAACATTACTAACGAAGTTTGTCACTTGTGAAGCACTTTTATCATTTCAATTTCAAACTTTCACGAGATCCTACCAATCAACTACAAATGGATGCTTACTCACTCGAAAACGACGTCCGCCCTCCAATTCTACGAAGAGGCGAATACACCGTTTGGAGAAGTCGATTCATGAACTTCTTGGAGACAAAAGATCAAGCTACCAATTTGATAGCTTCTCTTCAAGAAGGTCCCGCTCAATTTTGGCTCATCCAAGAAGGCGATGCCACTAATAATCCTCTCATTCCCGCCACTAGAAGACTCAAAATTCCTAGTGAATAAACCGAAGGGGAGCGATTAAGAGTCAAAGCAGATCTAGGAGCCAAAACTTTCCTAATGCAAGGAATTCCGAATGACATCTATATGCAAATAGATAGTCTATCTAGTGCAAAGGCAATGTGGGACGAGCTCCACAAAATGATGCAACGGACCGAAGTCGGAGTCAAGGCTAAGAAAGCGATCATTCTCACCGCTTATGACTCCTTCAAAGCTAAGCCGGGGGAAAACGTCTACGAACTCTATAACGATATTTAACTTTTCTTAACGAGATGAGGAAAATAGACATCTTCAAGACCAATATGGAGGTCAACATCCGATTTCTCTATTCTCTTCAACCGGAGTGAAAAAAAATATCCATGCAAATCCGTCAAAACAAGGATTTAGACGAAATGGATATCCACGTGATAATCTCGCTCAACACGAGGAAGACATTAGCGAGACACAAAAAGAACTAAAGGACAAACAGATCGAAGACTCTATAGTTGTAGTTTTGGAAAGAAAAACTAGTCGATCTCGTAAAGATAAAAGCATCCAATTGCCAAGTTCTTCAGAAGATGAAGACGAATCAGAATCCTCCTCTTCGGCAAAAATTACTAAAATGATGAGCAAAAAGTTCTATAAAAAGAAATCCTCCTCTTCGGCTAATAGACTTCGGACCTCATGCTCTAAGCACAAGGAAAGACTGTCCGAGTCGTCAGAATCTAAAAATGCCAAAGAACCACAAAAATGCTACAATTGTGGAAAAATAGGGCACTTCGCCAGAGAATGCAATCTTCCTAAGAAGAAAGACGCCAATCACTACTCCAATAAATTTCAACTTACTAAACAAAAGGAAGCTGGAGTAGCTCTAATGGCCGAACAAGAGCATTGGCTAGAAGACACAACGGATTCTGGCAACGACAATCTAGCTCTCATGGCATTTCTTGACGATGCTTCAGACGAAAACTCAATGAGAAGGTCCGACGACGATGACAAAGCATTTACCTCATCTCTAGAGGTAGCTACACCTGAGTCTACATTATTAATCATGTTAGAATCTTTACAAATTAAGTATACTAACATGAAAAATGAGCGTAAAAATACAAAAGAATTAGAGGAGAGACTAGCACTTAATGAAATAAATTTCCAAAAGCAACTAGATAAGAAAATTCACCTAGAAATTCTCTTATCTAATGGTAAGGAAACAATAAATAGTCTAGAATCTAGGTTAGCTACTTCTGAGACAAAAATTAACGACCTTAGTAAGACTCTTGCCGATTGTCAGAGAGATTTATAAATTTCTAGAAATAATTTTAAGGAAATCTCTGACGAACGTAAGAAACTTTACTCTAGAATTAAGACGTTAGATGATCTTCTAACGAAAAGAGGGCAAACGGGTCAGACTATCTTTCTAAATATAGAATTTTATAATCCTATAGAAGGCTTATGTTTTAACAATCCATGTAACTTGAAAAAGGTCAATGTCAAGCAGTTATATGATATCAAGTATATGAGTTTAGGATTAAATTCTCTAATGGCCTTTACTAATTCTTCCGAAATAAATGCCTTAGAAGAAACTAAACGAAAAGCCACAAATAAGACTTACATCCCCGTTGACAAAACCAGAATAATAGTTACAGGACACGGGAAGTTAACCTGTCTGGTGATTATAATTCATTATATCATTTAGAAGATCTTCATAAAGTTAAGGAAGAAAATGTTGACCATTCTAAAATTCTACTTTCTGTTATATTCCCGCTATTATTAAGAAAATAGTTGATTTGAACGCTTCCTTAAAGACAGAAAGAAATAATTTCAAAGCAGAAAAGAATGAGCTTTTATTGGAGATTTCTAATCTAAAAAATTCCTCAATTTTAAAATCTTGTCCTGGTTTTATTTATAAAGAAAAATCATTAATTAAGGACACGATCAAATTTAAGAGAACACATCCCATTATTTTACAAAATATTTTAAAAGAAGACAAATCTTCTTTAAAAAGCATAAAGGGAGGAAAAGAATCCTTAAATGCTTCAAAGGTGAAAAAGATTTTTACTAACTCTTTTTCTACTCTATCCACATGTAGAGTAGTAAAAGAGGTGAAGCATGCAAAGAAAAGAGTGCCTATGATAGAATTTCAGAAGAAAATTGATAGAAATGACTTATTTCTTAACTTTCTTATGTATAAAAAACTAAGGACACTCGTAAGAAGACAAGCGTTTCTAATTTTCATATTGTTGCATCAACTTATGCTTTAAAGTTTATTAATTTTGAAAGCACAAATTTTGAAAACGGCTCTACTTCTAAAAACAACATCCATCATTCTAAGACAAATGCAAGTTTTAAGTCTCGTAGGAAACAAGATCCGGCTATTAAACAAGGTTATAGCTCGATACGGTCTTGTCCTCATCTAAGGTACCAGACCAAGTACAGTCGGCTAAACACCTTAGGAGACTAACTAGAGAAAAGATTTTGTCATGCATTAAGACTGAGAAGACATTTGTCCGAGCTGAAAATAATCTCCCATGTAAGGTTCACCCTCAATGGGTTCCCAAAACACCAACTAGGCCAATGCATGCCAACAAGGCCAAGTTACCTAAAGTGGTACCACTTAAACCAACTACTTATAAGTTGGTTTGGGTACCTAAGAGCTACAATGGTTTAGGAACCAAAAATGAACAAACCTTAGTACTAAATCTGCTAATCCGAGATGACCCATTACTAAGTGGGTACCTAAGTCTCTCTAAAAACTTTTTTATGCAGATCCATCATGTGTGGTATATAGATTCCGGTTGCTCCGCACACATGACGGGAAATCAAGAACTATTGAGCAACTATCAAGACCGTTACAACGGAAAAGTCAGATTCGGTAACAACGATTCAGCTCCAATACTAGGCTATGGAGATATTCTTCTGAAGAATCTGACAATCAAAGATGTCTCTTACGTCCAAGGTCTTAAACACAACCTGTTCATCATAGGACAATTATGTGACAAAGGGTTTCAAGTTGTGTTTCTAGCTGATCAGTGCATAATGTTAAATAGTTAGAATCAAGAACTTCTTACAGGATCTCGAAGATTTAATCTATACACTATCAATCTGCCAACAATACGACCTTTGATAGCTGTTTACCTCATATTACAGAATACAATCAAGAGGAACAGTTTATGGCATCAACGTCTATCTCATCTAAATCTCAAAGCTTACAAACTCTCTATCAAAAAGTTGGTCAACGGTCTACCAACTATTTCCCTTCACCAAGAGCATCAGTGTTCGGCTTGTCAACTTGAAAAAATGAATCGAGCGTCACACACACTGAAGCAAGTGGCTTCCACATCTCGACCGTTGGAATTATTACACATGGACCTTTATGGAACAATGAAAACACAAAGTATCAACGGGCGTAAGTATGTGCTATTAATTGTAGACAATTATTCTCTCTTCACTTGGATAATATATCTCGGAACTAAAGATGAGACTGGAGACTTGATAATAAGCTTTATGAATACGACTCAGAATCTCCTGCAAAAGAATATCCAAGTAATCTGGACTGACAATGGGACTGGATACAAGAATCAACGTCTCCACAATTACTATCAGTCACTTGGAATTATTCAACAATTTTCAGCCGCTAAAACGTCTCAATAAAATAGCATCGTAGAACGAAAGAACCGGACTTTAGTTGAAGCTGCAAGAACAATGCTAATACATTCAGGTCTCCCTCACTTTCAATGGGCTGAAGCAGTGAATACAACGTGCTCTACGCAAAATCGGACGATTATTCACAAACGCTTTGAAAAGACGTCGTACGAGATAATAAAGGATTCCGAATATCTCTTTCTTCAAAGTCTTTGGGTGCAAATGCTTTGTAGCCAACGATCGAGAGCATCGAAGCAAATTCGACCCTAAAGCATTTGAAGCCGTCTTTGTTGGATTTTCATCCACTTCTAAAGCATATCGCGTCTATATCAAGTCTTCTCGTACTATTTTTGAAAGCTACAACGTCACTTTTCAAGAAGTGACCGATTTGCCTTATGAACAAAACAGATCAGAACCCGGGCTTCTAGGCGTGTTGGCACAAAGTCAACAAATTCCAACAACATCTACCTCAATGTCGGAACAAGCCAATTCAAAGCAGCGCACCTTCTCCTTCTACGGCTGAAATTTGAGATTCCGAACCCTCAAACTTCAACAAATGTTCGAGAATCTCCAAATTCTGAATCTTCAACTAGTGTTGTTGCTCATACTAATCCTGATACGGAAATTCCTTCCAATTAAACTTCCGAAATGAATTTTCCTATTACGAATGACAACCCATCAATTCAGGATGTCTCGATATACAAATCAACGATGGATCTACTTCGGTTCTTCCTCATGAACGCAAGTGGACTCGAGCTCATCCTATCGACCAAATAGTTGGTGATCGTTCAAGTGGAATACGCACTAGGACATCTACACAAAGTGGACTATTCACGTGATTCTTAAGCCAAAACGAACCACTTAAGGTAGCCGAAGCCCTTAAAGACACGGATTGGGTGATTGCAATGCAAGATGAACTCAACCAATTCGAGACCGTCTACGAGTTTGGACACTAGTTCCTCGACCGCATGGCAAAACAATTATATGAACTAAATGAGTTTTCAAAAATAAAAAGAACGAAAACGGTGAAACTATCAGGAATAAAACACGACTCGTAGCGAAGTGGTACAATCAACAAGAAGGTATTGACTACGACGAGACGTATGCTCCGGTTGCACGTATTGAAGCTATTCAATTATTTCTTGCGTACGCGGCTCATAAAGACTTCAAAGTCTATCAAATGGATGTCAAAACTGCCTTTCTCCACGGTGTGTTAAAGGAAGAAGTATACGTCGCTCACCCCGAAGGGTTCGTGCACGAAAATCATCCTGATTATGTCTATCGATTGGATAATGCTCTCTACGGACTAAAACAAGCCCCTCGTACTTGGTATGATGTCTGAGCGAATTTCTAGTGAAGTCCAACTTTATTAGAGGGACAATAGATACAACACTTTTCATCAAAAAGCAAGGCAAGAACATGATGATTGTTCAAGTATACGTCGATGACATCATCTTCGGCTCGTCTAATGAACACCTCTGTCAGAAATTTGGTGATCTAATGAAGACAAAATTCGAGATGAGCTTAATGCGAGAACGCCAATACTTTCTTGGATTACAAGTCAAGCAACTCGAAGATGGAATATTCATCAGTCAAACCAAGTATATCCGAGATATTCTGAAGAGATTTAATCAAGACAAGAGCACACTTATGAATATTTCCATGTCAACAAATTGCAAATTGGATGCTGATCCTTCTGGCAAGGTAGTCAACATCACAACCTATCGGAGTATTATCGGATCCATTCTCTACTTGACGTCAAGCCGACCCGACATCATGTTCGTCACTTGCCTCTGTGCTCGTTTTCAAGCTGACCCGAAGGAGTCACACATGCACGCGGTCAAGCGAATTTCTACGTTATCTAAGTGAAACTCCCAACTTAGGGCTATGGTATCCTAAAGACACTAACTTCAGATTAATTGGCTATACTGACGTTGATTATGCATGTTGTCGAATGGACAGAATTGCGTGTCAACTTCGACGGCCGAGGCGGAGTACGTCGCGGCTGCAAGCTGTTGCTCACAAGCTCTATTGATGCGGACACAACTACGCGACTACGAGTTTGAATTTAATAACATTCCCATTTATAGTGATTCTCAAAGTGCTATTGCCATTACTTGCAATCCTGTTCATCATTCACGCACGAAACACATAGATATTCGCTATCATATTATAAAAGATCATGTAGAAAACGACACTATTTATATGTATTTTGTTAAAACGGGGCTTCAACTTGCCGACTTATTCACTAAGGCATTGGATGAAAAACGATTCCAATTCCTTATTGCTAAGCTAGGCATGTTCAATCTCAATCTTACTTGAAATGTGCTTTACATGCTCTATTATGTTTACATATGATATTCTATGTGCTTCTTGATCTTCCTTACCATATTTGGCATGACTCTATCTTTCAAATTTTTTTCTTACAAAAAGATAAATAAAAATAAAAAGTATATATAATAATAATAATAATAATAACATAAAATAAAATAAAAATGGGGGATGACGATAATTTTACCTATTTTGATTTTCACAAAAATATTTCTTTGATATATGTCTAGTTCTTTGCTTAAAAATTTTATGTGACATTCTTTTATTCAAAGAGCTTAGTTTGTTTCACTAAACACAAAGCCACATCATATATGTGAGAATTTGAGCCTCAATATTTTTTTTGAGTGGGTCACACTTCCAAAGCCTATCCTTGATTTGTACTTCGTAGCTTCATTCTTGCTTTTGTGTTAGTTTGTGATGAAAATGATAAGGGCAAAATTAGGAAATTCCTCACCTGGGCCAAATTATCAATCGTTTACTTTTTCCTCTAGTAATCCCCTTTTAGCCTTCTCCGACATTCTTTTTCTTTTGAAACCCGACAAGCCTTCAACCTTATTCCTACGTTTTGGGGTTACTCAATCAAGAAAAAGAGGGGGAGAAAAAGAGATCCACATGATGAATTTCTTCCAATAATTTTACAAGAGAAACATGAATCTCGCTGTGAACTTCTCCTAGATAATCTCGTACACTCCTAGAAAAGAAGCACCTCGAAGTGAACTTCTCCAACGATAATCTAGATCTTATATCGAGAAAGCGAGAAGAGGAGCACAAACCTTTGGTTCGAATTCCATAACCGTGAAACCTTCGAAAGGAACACGGTCTCGGCCCAAAAACAAAAGAAAATTCCATCTCTCAGAGCTTCATAAAGCAGAAGAGACTCGTCATGAACAAGTGCAGAAGAAAAGAAAAGAAAAAGGAGCAGAAATGAATTTCAAAAGGGATCTTGGAATTGAAGAATTTTTAAGCTCACTAAATCCCAAAAATATCCCATCCTTTTAGTCATAGCCTAAAAATAATCCCTTCAAAGTACCTTTGATTCAAATTGATAGACTTTCACTTGGTAAGTTGATTAAATGCGCTACGATAACAAATTAATTGATATAATTTTGTCGTGATGATATGAGTGATATATATACTAAATATTTCCATGGTAAAAATAATTTAGTGCTATGAGCGAAACTAGTGAGAGTTGTCAAAATGATTTGACTGCAAATTATCATTCTACATGTCATGAGAAATTTTTGCGTGATAATGTTCAAAATGGACAATCTGACCCCAAAACAAAAATATTTTTGAAACCATTTTCGCACATTTTAAATGCATTAATACATGCATTGGTTCAGACTTGATAAAATGCGAAATTTTTATTAGGTCCTCTTATATCAACTATCGATCGATCTAAGCACGATTTCTAGATATTCGAATGATAAATCTTACAAAATACCTTCGATCGAATATCTTCTTTGAAGATCTTGAGAGAGAGAGTTTCTCGATTGCTATTCTCTCTCTTAGAATGTGAATTCAATGCTTGTGTTTTTTCGAAAATGAACTTGTCTTTTTATTTTGATAGTGTACATTGTATTTACACCTATTTACATGGTATATTTACTATTTAGTCCTACACTATCAAAACTACTAATTACGCCCCTAATTACAAGGATAACAAAATAACAAAGCACAATTCTAATGTCTCTTCAATCTCCCCCTTTGTGCTTGTCTTTGTTTCAGCTCTATTTATCCTTGTCGGGCGTAGAATGATTTATGTAATCTCAATGTTGTCTCGTAATGTCTGACAGCATTCCTCAGCTCCAACATCTCATTGATTGCATCTAGAAGCTCATGTAAGAGTGAAGACTCTTCTTCACCAAGATCTTCGAAGATCATCTCTTCAGTGATCTCTCTCAATCTTTTCTGGATGTTCTTCCTCACTAGGTTAAACGTCTCGTCACAGAACTTGTGGATTTCTGACTTCATCATAGCTCTCGTCTTTCCAATGATTGGATTCCAATAAGTTATGGCGAGGCCAGGTTTCTTGAATATGTAGTTCTCGGGAAGTCGTTGAGTGGAAAGCCATTCATGAGCGGAGACTCCATGTTGAATTTCTTCATATTGTTCTCTATAGCAATTTGAAGGTCGTGTGCGGTGTGATATTTGATCTGCCGCACCATGAATCTCTTCAATCCCTCGAGTCCTTTTGTCTTGATATATCCGGAGGGCGTCTGATATTTTCTTTTGTACATCTGATATAGACGGTAGACCTCATCCGGTGGAAGGAAGGGGAGATAGCTCCATCTATCTCTTCTCGAGTGCGGTTGATGTCCGCTCGCTCAATGTGGTAGATTGGGGTAGGGAAGCTTGCAATCGAATGCGAAACCCTCACGAGATGGAGGATCAGTTGCTTATCCCTGAAGTTTTTCTTCAGTTGATCCGTTGGGATGCCACTTCGATCTGGACCAAGATAGTTGATGAAGATATGCTACATTTTCTTCCTATCTTCCCAATGTGAGATACCCCGTAGGTTTAGTTCGTTGAGCTTCTCTATCCGGTTAGGAGCCTTTCATATCTGCTTTCTAACATCTTCAATGAACAAGACTTCAATTATGATATTCTCCCATGGCGTCTCGACTCTGACTGTCCCTTTTGATAAGCGGGGTAGAGAGTTGACTTTGTGCCTGATCATTTTTGGTAGTTATGGGAGAGCAGAATTGTAGATCTCGCCTTCTTGAAGTTCTTCATCTTCAAGCAGTACCAACTCCACCGACGCTTGTTGTAAGAAGTATTTGACATTGGAGAGTCGAGCTTGAGCAGCTTCCTCTGGTTCCCATTGCGTCATCCACTTCTCGTTTAAGATATAATTGTCTACGATCAGATGTGGATCGTAGACAACTGCTTCTGGTTGGCCTTGGAGGAGGATAGAGGTCGGGATTGGATTTGGATTTTTAGGAGAGGGAGGTAGTGTGTGGGATATGGTGGGAGATGTAGTTGTTTGTTAGTGGGTTGTGGGTTGTGTGGTTGGTGGGTTTGAGGATGATCCTCCAGCTTCTTGAGTCTTTGTTGGTTGCTCTGGACTCAAACCATGGCCGTTACGTGTGGTTCGTTGCCTTTTCTCCCCCTCATGACGATCCGGATCATCGGGATCCTCATGTCTTCTTTTAATGCGGGAGCTTTCTTCTCGGCACCTTGTTTGTGCGGGCGGCTCGGGTTCATCGATCAGCCTTTTGTAGAGACTCTCCTCAGCGGGGGTCCTGGTCTCTAAGGCGAGGAGCCGGGAGATGAGAATGTCATGAAGCTGAGTGATCGGGATGGTATAAGGATTTATGAGTGAAGGTGATGGAGTTTGAGTGGTTAGGGTGGGTTGTATGGGGGTGTGTATGGAGAGGTGGGAGGAGATGGGGTGGTTTGAGCTTCGAACGGAGCGGCCTCGGAGACTGGTGCTTTCCCGGTATCCCTTCGGGAAGTCTCAATGGCCTGGAGCATTCTATCCATCAGGCGATCTTCGAGAGAAGAAATGGTTGTGGAGAGTGCTTCTTGTAAGCGTTGCTCTGTCACTATCATCAGTGGAGTGGGGCCCGAGAGGCGCTCCGCTGTCACAACATCGGAAAAGATTTCCGATGTGCTGCCTGGAATAGGTCTTGATATTTCGGAACGTCCGGAGACATCCGTTATCAACCCTGAAGTCACCACTTCAGTGGGGTTGACCTAGTGTTTGCTCCGAAGATATCGGGGGTCCAATAGGGCTTCCATCAAATCCTTGAGATGATAGGTAGGTATCACCTCTATGGGTGTTGAGACAGATTCAGGTTGAATCTGTACGGTTGGCTGATCCGTTGGTGGGGGAGGAGTTCTCACCGAAGCCAGTAGTACTGAAGGGGACACAGACGGGGCCGAGATTTGCTGTCGGCGAGAGCCCCTTCTTTGAAGTTTGTATTCTTCACGTGGCCTCAGGAGATACATTGTCAGGAAGATGCAAAGGATATTTCTGTTCGCCTTGTCGAAGCCGGAGTGTTTTGGGGAGATGCATTTATTGGTTATGCCGAACAAGGTCCTCCACGGATGTGGGATCCTGTTGTTTTGAAAATTCGCCAATTTGGTCAGCGTGGGCTTGTATCCCATCCGGAGCATGTCCTCCACGATCTCTGCATCCGTTGGAAGTGGGTCGTACTGTTCGTGGTGCGGTAGATCGAGCACCATGGCCATTAGGTTCTTGTTCAGGGCGACATGTCAATTGATCTTCGTCATGTATTCCACGTTATCGTCGTTGACAAGACTCTGTAGACTTCCCGAGAATTGCTGGAGATAGACCATTGGTACGGTGGAGGTCATTGTCAAAGCTGGCCATAGAGGGTGTCCTTTGAGGATGGAGATGATAACTTCATCCGGACACCGAAATGTAGCAAGGTCCAGCTGGTAGTTGTTGTCGTGGACTGGCATGAAACTTCCAGAAGGGTAGATGTGTGGGTAGTTTGGAGTTGCCATTTCTGTAATGAATGAAATAAAATTTATTAGATGGAAAATTTCATATGCGAATAGATGGAATTAAAAATGCACTTAGAGAAATTTCAAAAAAATTCTAAGTGTTATAAGGTTTATTCTCGAAAAGTTTCGTCTGCATATTTTTATTCGATCGGGAATTTATTCGAACGTTAATTTTTGCGATCGAAAATTTTCTAAGTCTTGGAGAAAAACACGAAAAATTTTCTGTCTTTTTCAGCGTGTTTTTATTCGAGTGATAATTTATTCGATCGTTAAATTTTGCGAGCGAATAAAAATGCTAATAACTCAAATTTTTCGCCGATGATTTTTACGATCGAATAAAATGTTGTCGAAAGCAATAGTTTTTCGCTGAGTAATATTACGATCGAATAAAAAGTTGTCGAAAAACAAGTTTTTTGCCGCTTATTTTTGCGATCGAATAAAATTTAATCGAAAGATTAAGTTTTCGACGCGAAGTTTTACGATCGAATTAAAATATATCGAAAACAAAAGGTTTTCGACGCTGAGTTTTGCGATAGAATAAAACTTAATGAAAACTAAATTTTTCGACGACACTGTTTGCGACAGGTTTTTAGATCGAAGAATATTCAAATCAAACAGTAAATGCGTAACACGTAAATGTCTATTTATGGGTAAATCATGATAAATCTGGATTCGGAACGTTCAGAAAACATTTGCGAATCCAAATATCATGATTTTAACCCAAACTGTCGAGTTTAAACACGTTGATTTGAGAGTTAAAATCATTTTTAGTCGAAAAAGTATCAAAATGATATTTCTACAAATATTTTTGAGAAACTGTTTGCGAATCATTTGTTTTTTATCGGAAAGTGATTCGAACGTGTTCTACCTTTGAAATCAGCGAGGTATATGAAAAATTTCTGAAGATTGAGAGGTTGTGTTGAAATCGCCGAAGTGAGTTCGAAGTTAGTTTTCGGAAGTCGAAAAGTTTTTCGAGTGAAGTGAGTTGCGTGTGAGTGAGTTTTTCGATCGATAAAGTGGTATTAATACTTTACGATCGAGTAAGGTAAAAAAATACTTTGGGCCGTATAAAAAATATTTTTGGCTTTCGTTAAAATTCAAGTCTGATAAAACTAAAACTTAATCTTTTATGAATTAACCCAAAAAATAATTTGTTTAATGGTCCCTGTATTTCTGAAAGAAATGCAATTACCTACCAATGTTGATGAAATTCAACACTTGACTCCTCGGATGAGCTCGAAATTTTCTGTGATGCTTAGAAAAAAATATTAGAAGTCATGTTTTACAAGTAAATCATATAGGAGATAAAAAAAAATCTCATGTAAAACTCCCCCTCAATAAATGCACATTTTAACTTTTCGGCATTTTAAGCACATAGTTAATACAATTTTGCGTATGAAGATTTACTATTTAAGCACAAGTAACGCATTTTAGCAATTCAGCATAGATTCATTAAAAATTTTCGTTTCTCAAGATAAATTTCGCATTTTATCAATTCCGAACCAATGCATGTATTAATGCATTTAAATTGTGAGATATTTAAAAAAAATTCAAAAATATTTTTGTTTTGGGGTCAGATTGGACATTTTAACAATTATCACGCAAAAATTTCTCATGACATAAAAAATAATAATTTGCTGTCAAATCATGTAACTAAACTAATATTCTAAGATCATAGTATGAATCATTTTGACAACTCTCGCAAGTTTCGCTCATACCACTCAATTTATTTTTATCATGGAGATATTTAGTAGATATATCACTCCTATCATCACGACAAAATTATATCAATTAATTTTTTATCGTAACATATTTAATCAACTTACCAAGTGAAAGTTCATCATTTTGAATCAAAGGGATTTTGAAGGGTTATTTTTAGGCCCTGAGTAAAAGGGTAGGATAATTTTTGGATTAGTGAGCTTGAAAATTCTTCAATTCCAGGGGCTCTTTTTTGAAATTCATTTCTGATCCTTTAGCTTTTCTTTTCTTCTGTGCTTGCTGAAGATGAGTCTCGTCTTCTTTACAAAACTTTGAGAGATGAGATCTTCTTTTTGGGTTGAGACCGTGTTCCTTTCGAAGGTTCCACAGTTATGGAATTCGAACCCAAGGTCGTGCTTCTCTTCTCGTTTTCTCTATTTATAAGATCTAGATTATCGTAGGAGAAGTTCACTTCGAGGTGCTTCTCTTCTAAGAGTATACGAGATTATCTAGGAGAGTTCACAGCGAGATCCGTGTTTCTCATCTATAATGATTGAGACTTTCATCATATGCACCTCTTTTCTCCCCCTCTTTTCTTGATTGAGCAACCCCGAAACTTATGAAAAAGGTTGAAGGCTTAATCGGGTTTCAAAAGAAAAGAATGTTGGAGAAGGCGCAAAGAGGATTTCTATAGGTAAAAGTAAAGGTTTTATAATTTGGCACAAGTGAGGAATTTCCTAATTTTGCCCTTATCATTTTCATCACAAACTAACACAAAAGCAAGAATGAAGCTACGAAGTACAAATCAAGAGATAGGCTTTGGAAGTGTGACCCACTCAAAAATAATATTGAGGTTCAAATTCTCACATATATGATGTGGCTTTGTGTTTATTGAAACAAAGGAAGCTCTTTGAATAAAGAATGTCACATGAATTTTTTAAGCAAAGAACTAATCATATATCAAAGAAATATTTTTGTGAGTAGTTCAAAATTGATAAGATTATCGTCATCCCCCATTTTTTTTTATTTTATTATTATTATATATATACTATTTTATTTTTACTCATCTTTTCGTATTTATATAAAAATTTTGAAAGATAGAATCACGCAAGATAATCCACGAATATCAAGAAGCACATAGAATATCATATGGAAGCATAGTAGAGCATATAGAGCACATTTCAAGTAAGATTGAGGTTCAATGCCTAACTTCGCAATAAGGAATTGGAATCGTTTTTCATCCAATGCCTCAGTGAATAAATCGGTAAGTTGAAGCTCCATTTTAACAAAATACATATATATAGTGCCTTTTTCTACATGATCTTTTATAAAATGATAGCGAATATCTATGTGTTTCGTGCGTGAATGATGAACATGATTGCATGTAATGGCAATAGCACTTTGAGAATCACTATAAATGAGAATGTTATTAAATTCAAACCCGTAATCGCGTAGTTGTGTCCGCATCCATAGACCTTGCGAGCAACAGCTGGCAGCCGCAACGTACTCCGCCTCGGCCGTCGAGGTTGACACACAATGGTGCTTCTTTGAGGACCAGCAGACTAACTTATCGCCTAAAAATTGTGCTCCGCCAGACGTGCTTTTTCAGTCCATTCGACAACCTGCATAATCAGCGTCAGTATAGCCAATTAATCGAAAATCAGTATCTTTTGGATATCATAGCCATAAGTGTAGAGTTCCTTTGAGATAACGTATAATTCGCTTGACTGCATGCATGTTGGACTAATTTGGGTTAGCTTGAAAACTAGCACAGAGACAAGTGGCGAACATGATGTCGGGTTGGGACGTCAAGTATAGAAGAGATCCGATAATGCTCCGATAGGTTGTGATGTTGACTTCTTTTAAAGACGGATCAGCATCCAATTTGCAGTTTGTTGACATTGGAGTATTCATCGGTGTGCTCTTGTCTTGATTAAATCTCTTCAGAATATCTCGAATATATTTGGTTTGACTGATGAAGATTCCATCTTCGAGTTGCTTTACTTGTAGTCCAAGAAAGAATCGGAGTTCTCCCATTCAGCTCATCTCGAATTTAGTCTTCTGGAGGTCACCAAATTTCTGATAGAGACGTTCATTCGTCGAGCCGAAGATGATGTCTTCAACGTAAACTTGTACGATCATCAGGTCTTTGCCTTGTCTTTTGATGAATAGTGCCGTATCGATTGTTCCTCTTATGAAGTTGGACTTGACTAAAAATTTGCTTAGAACATCATACCAAGCACGAGGAGCTTGTTTTAGTCCATAAAGAGCTTTGTCCAATAGATAGACATGATCGGGATGATTATCGTGCACGAACCAATCGGGTTGAGCGACGTAGACTTCTTCTTTTAACACACCGTTGAGAAATGTGGCGACCCTACTTCCTAATTAAGTTAATTGGCGGATTTCCCCGCAACAGAACACGCGGAAGACCCGATAAATTTTCTTTTCTTTTTTCTTTTTTTTTTTTTTAAATAACCTACATAGTATTATATCGGGTTTACAAAAATATCTACTATTAATACTTTGGGCCGAAGCCCCAAAATTTCAAACCCAATATCAAACACTATGCCACTCCACAGGTCGCGTCCCATGTACTGCGCCACCCTCAAAAGTCCGTGGAGTCACCGCCGCCAGCTCGCCATGAATCTCAACCCTGACACTAGTCGGTGTCGGGTTCATTCTTACCTACAAACAAAAATAGGATAGAACCCAAAGCTATTGCCCAGTAGGTGATTACATAACATGCAATACGTGCGTGCACTCCACCCAATCCCGGTTCCTCACAATATAATATAATGCACACTCAACAAATCTCATCTATCAATTCTCAATTCTCAACAGGGCCCTAGGTCAGACTCGGCACCCACGCGCGCAATGGCAAAGTACACCATCAACCATGCGGTAGCCCACACCGGCCGCGCCGGGTCGCTCCTTCCGCACACAATCTCAACCCGACGGCTTTTTCCCCGAATGTTATACCACAAGTTCGGGTAGACAGGAATCTCACATCTGTCTGCCGTCCCTGAGCCAAATAATATCCGGTGGTTTACACCTCGGGTGGCTCAATCCCGAGTAGATGGGTGTCGCAAACCCCCTCTCCCACCAAGTGCATAATCGAGTCTGAACCTGACTGCCAAAATCGGCAACTCTACCCTTCTCACATTCGACACAATATCGTGTCACCGTATCATTACGGTACCTTCGCCTCTCTTATGCATGTCGTGAAATGCATATCACATTCGTCACATATATCACGTATTATTTCTTACAAATAATACCCCAAAATACTCTCGTATCTTAAAATAAGGGTTGACCCGAAAATTCTAGTCAAAGTATGAATATACTTTGATTTAAAGATAAAATGAACTTAAAATAATTTTATTTGAATATTTGGGCCTAATTTAAGACAAAAGTCCAAAAATAATTAGACTGGTCGAATCGTGAAGTTCAGTCAACTTCAGACTTTTTAAAAGCATATGGTCAACCCGACATTTGGAGTCAAAATTCGGGACTCTTCACAGTGTTAGCGGTATTGCCCGAATTTGGATTTCGCGCGTCATTTGATCGAATTTGCGAAGTCTGATTTAGTTCGCGTGTCACCCGAAATTCACTCACAGGAATCACCCCGCGAAATTCAAGTTGACCCGCGAAACTTTAGTCCGACCCGCTACTTCTCTCACAGGAATCACCCTGTGGTCGACCCGCGAAATTAATTCTGACCCGCGAAAAACCCATTTACTCACACAATAAAATCCATTTGAGTCCGCGAAGAACTTTTCGCGACCCGAATATAATTCGCGAACTAAACTTCGGCGAACTATCGAAAATCTGCCCGAATTTCAACCTTTCAAATTTGGCGAAATTTAAAATTTGGCCCGCGACCTTCTTTTCTCACTCACATCTTTACAAATCTTTCGGCCCGCGAATTTTATCGCAGCCCGCGATTTTCTTTCCTCTCTCACACTTCACGAACCTTTTTGGCCCGCGAATTCTTTTCAACCCGCGAATTTCTCATGAGCTGAAACTTTCTTCATTCATCGAAATTCATATTTTCCAGAACTTCATCACATGAATCCGTTCCAGATTTCACATAAACATGTAAGAATTCATAGAACTCATATATTGAGCTCAAACTTAACATCTCAACACAGCAAATACAACACATAATCATTCAAAGCTCCCGAAATTCATGAATTCGGATGACCTTTCATCCAAATTCGTTAAACTAAATAAATCAAACTTAAAAACAGTTTGTAGGGGTTAAAAACCACCTACCTCACTTCCAAGTTAGCCGAAATTGCTTAGTTCTTCTCTGCTTTTCTTCGTTTGTTTTCTTTCGTTTGATATTTTCGTTTGTCCTTATCACCTTTTGAGATAAACCTTTAAAAGGAAAGTTACGTTTCCTTTCTCTTAAGGAAATCTCTTATTGGGCCTACTTTAAATTAATTTGGGCCCATATCTATTTATTTTACTCAAAGAGTATTTTTCTTATTTTCGGTTCAATTTCCCGAAAATTCGCTTTGTCCGAAAATTAACTTCATAATTTTCCGAAACTTACAAATAATTTTCACGCTAATTGCGCATTATTCCCGTATTAATTTTACGGGTATTACATCCTCCCCCCCTTAAAAGAAATTTCGTCCCCGAAATTTAAGTTGTCTGAAACAACTCAGGGTATTTCTCTCTCATTTCGTCTTCTCGCTCCCAAGTGGCTTCTTCCAATATCTGGTTTCGCCATAAGACCTTCACGAGGGGAATATTCTTATTTCGTAATTGCTTCACCTCATACATTAGAATCTCTACCGGCTTTTCTTCGTAACTCAAGTCCGGCTTCAATTGTTGGTGAAGTCTTTTGTCTCTTAGCACATGATACGGGTCCAACACATACTTTCGCAGTGTAGACACGTGGAATACGTCATGGACTTGTGCTAACGGCGTCGGTAATTCTAGCTGATATGCTACTTCACCGACTCTTTTCAAAATTTTGAAAGGTCCTATATATCTCGGACTCAACTTTCCTTTTTGTCCGAACCGTTTGACACCCTTCATAGGTGATACTTTCAAAAATACTTTATCACCTTCTTCAAATTCTAACGACCTTCGCCTCTTGTCTGCATAACTCTTCTGGCGACTTTGGGCCGTTTGCATTTTCTCCCGAATTTTCTTAACAACTTCAGTCATTTCGCGTACCATCTCGGGACCTAATAGCGCCTTCTCGCCGATTTCATCCCAATGAACTGGGGATCGACATTTACGTCCGTATAAGGCTTCGTAAGGCGCCATTCCGATCATTGCTTGATAGCTGTTGTTAGATGAAAATTCTATTAACGGGAGATATTTACTCCAACTCCCTTGAAAATCCAAGACACATGCTCTCAACATGTCTTCGAGTGTCTGGATCGTCCTTTCCGATTGTCCGTCAGTCTGGGGATGATAAGCTGAACTAAATGATAATTTAGTTCCCAGAGCTTTCTGTAAGCTTTTCCAGAACTGGGACAGAAATCTTGAATCTCGATCTGATATGATCGATATCGGAATTCCATGGAGTCTCACTATCTCTTGAATGTAGAGTTCAGCGAACTTCTCCATGGGATAGGTCTGGTGAATAGGCAAGAAATGGGCGGACTTAGTCAGTCTGTCAACAATCACCCAAATTGCATCATAACCTTTCACCGTTCTTGGCAACCCGACGACAAAATCCATTGTTATATGGTCCCACTTCCACTCGGGAATCGTCAAAGGTTGTAACATTCCTGCCGGTCTTTGATGTTCTGCTTTGATCTGCTGACAAGTCAGGCATCTATGTACAAATGCAGCAACATCCTTTTTCATTCCCGGCCACCAATAATTTAGTCGCAAATCACGATACATTTTCGTTGCACCGGGATGCACCGAATATATTGTCGTATGTGCCTCCGTCATTAAAGTTCGACGAATCTCTTCATCTTCCGGCACATATAAGCGACTTTTAAATCGTAAACTCCCGTCTTCTCGGAATTCAAATTCCGATGAGACTTCTTTATCTTGTTCTCTTTGTTTCTTCAAGTACAACTCATCTTTCTTTTGTACTTCAATGATTCGGTCTAATAGTGTTGGCTTAAGTGTCAACACTGCCAACTTTTCTTCAATCTCCGAAATTGATTACTTCAACTCCGAATTGGCGTAATTCACTGTTTACAGTTTTGCGGCTCAATGCATCTGCGACTACGTTCGCTTTTCCTGGATGATAATTTATCACACAGTCGTAGTCTTTGACTAACTCGAGCCATCTTCTTTGCCTCATATTTAACTCCTTCTGGGTGAAGAAGTACTTCAAACTCTTGTGATCCGTGAAGATCTCGCATCTTTCTCCGTAAAGATAGTGTCGCCATGTTTTAAGAGCAAACACTACGGCTGCGAGTTCGAGATCATGAGTGGGGTAATTTTTCTCATATGGCTTTAATTGTCGGGAGGCATAAGCGATCACCTTCCCGTTTTGCATTAAAACACACCCCAACCCATATTTAGAGGCATCACTATAAACAGAAAAATTTCCAGTACCCGAAGGTATTGCTAACACTGGAGCAGTTGTTAGCCTTTTCTTTAATTCCTGGAAACTTTGCTCACATTCATCCGTCCATTTGAACGGAACATTTTTCTTTGTCAAATTGGTGAGCGTCGAGGCGATGCTGGAAAAGTCCTTAATGAACTTTCGATAATACCCAGCTAGCCCGAGAAAACTTCTTATCTCCGTGGGAGTGGTTGGTCTTGGCCAATTTTCTATAGCTTCTATCTTGCTGGGATCTACTGAAATTCCGCTTCCCGAAATAACATGCCCCAGAAAGATTACTCGATCCAACCAAAATTCGCACTTTTTAAATTTGGCGAATAATTGTTTCTCCCGAAGAATTCCTAGGACCGCTCTCAAATGTTCCTCATGTTCTTCTTTTGTCTTGGAATAAATGAGAATATCGTCGATAAAGACGATAACACATCGGTCCAGCAATTTTTTGAATACTCGGTTCATCAAATCCATGAAGGCTGCCGGAGCATTCGTCAATCCGAAAGGCATGACCAAAAATTCATAGTGGCCGTACCTCGTACTGAATGCGGTTTTTGGAATGTCCGCTTCCCGGATCTTCAGCTGATGATAACCGGAGCGCAGGTCGATCTTAGAAAATACTGTTGCTCCTTGGAGTTGATCGAATAAATCGTCAATCCTTGGCAATGGGTATTTATTCTTAATCGTGATCTTGTTGAGTTCACGATAATCGATACACATCTCATCGACCCGTCCTTTTTCTTCACAAATAAAACCGGGGCTCCCCATGGTGAGAAACTGGGTTGAATAAAACCCTTCTGCAACAAATCTTCCAATTGCTCCTTCAATTCTCGTAATTCGTTCGGTGCTAACCGATACGGGATTTAGAGATCGGGGCAGCTCCAGGTACAAGATCGATTGCAAATTTAATCTCCCGATCTGGGGGTAATCCCGGAAGATCCTCGGGAAATACATCGGAATATTCGTTCACTATCGGAACCTCCTCAAGTTTAAGCTGGGAAGATTCCTCAGCATTCACCGCAAAAACTAGGAACGATTCGCAACCCGTATTTACGAGTCGCTGAGCTTTTAAAGCAGAAATCCGAGGGATTGAGTTTCTATTCTTTCTCCCGAAAATTCAAACTCCTCTCCCTCTGGCGATCGAAACCTAACTACCCTTTTTGAACAATCAATAATGGCTCCGTATTTCAAAGCCAATCCATCCCGAATATAATATCGTAATCATTCATCGGGATTACTATTAGGTTCACATCTAACTCTCTACCCTCAATTCTTACGGGACATTTCTCAACCACCAAATTTGATCGAGTTGGATCCCCATGTGGTAAAGATACCACGAAATCACATAATCATATCAAAGTATTACACTTAACTTACAGGCGAGGCTGGTTCTCCCGGCTTTTGAGTGGCAGTACATGGACAGTCTTCAGAATCTAAAGCCTAAGCTCTGATACCACCTGTGGCGACCCTACTTCCTAATTAAGTTAATTGGCGGATTTCCCCGCAACAGAACACGCGGAAGACCCGATAAATTTTCTTTTCTTTTTTTTTTTTTTTTTTTAAATAACCTACATAGTATTATATCGGGTTTACAAAAATATCTACTATTAATACTTTGGGCCGAAGCCCCAAAATTTCAAACCCAATATCAAACACTATGCCACTCCACAGGTCGCGTCCCATGTACTGCGCCACCCTCAAAAGTCCGTGGAGTCACCGCCGCCAGCTCGCCATGAATCTCAACCCTGACACTAGTCGGTGTCGGGTTCATTCTTACCTACAAACAAAAATAGGATAGAACCCTGAGCTATTGCCCAGTAGGTGATTACATAACATGCAATACGTGCGTGCACTCCACCCAATCCCGGTTCCTCACAATATAATATAATGCACACTCGACAAATCTCATCTATCAATTCTCAATTCTCAACAGGGCCCTAGGTCAGACTCGGCACCCACGCGCGCAATGGCAAAGTACACCATCAACCATGCGGTAGCCCACACCGGCCGCGCCGGGTCGCTCCTTCCGCACACAATCTCAACCCGACGGCTTTTTCCCCGAATGTTATACCACAAGTTCGGGTAGACAGGAATCTCACATCTGTCTGCCGTCCCTGAGCCAAATAATATCCGGTGGTTTACACCTCGGGTGGCTCAATCCCGAGTAGATGGGTGTCGCAAACCCCCTCTCCCACCAAGTGCATAATCGAGTCTGAACCTGACTGCCAAAATCGGCAACTCTACCCTTCTCACATTCGACACAATATCGTGTCACCGTATCATTACGGTACCTTCGCCTCTCTTATGCATGTCGTGAAATGCATATCACATTCGTCACATATATCACGTATTATTTCTTACAAATAATACCCCAAAATACCCTCGTATCTTAAAATAAGGGTTGACCCGAAAATTCTAGTCAAAGTATGAATATACTTTGATTTAAAGATAAAATGAACTTAAAATAATTTTATTTGAATATTTGGGCCTAATTTAAGACAAAAGTCCAAAAATAATTAGACTGGTCGAATCGTGAAGTTCAGTCAACTTCAGACTTTTTAAAAGCATATGGTCAACCCGACATTTGGAGTCAAAATTCGGGACTCTTCACAGTGTTAGCGGTATTGCCCGAATTTGGATTTCGCGCGTCATTTGATCGAATTTGCGAAGTCTGATTTAGTTCGCGTGTCACCCGAAATTCACTCACAGGAATCACCCCGCGAAATTCAAGTTGACCCGCGAAACTTTAGTCCGACCCGCTACTTCTCTCACAGGAATCACTCTGTGGTCGACCCGCGAAATTAATTCTGACCCGCGAAAAACCCATTTACTCACACAATAAAATCCATTTGAGTCCGCGAAGAACTTTTCGCGACCCGAATATAATTCGCGAACTAAACTTCGGCGAACTATCGAAAATCTGCCCGAATTTCAACCTTTCAAATTTGGCGAAATTTAAAATTTGGCCCGCGACCTTCTTTTCTCACTCACATCTTTACAAATCTTTCGGCCCGCGAATTTTATCGCAGCCCGCGATTTTCTTTCCTCTCTCACACTTCACGAACATTTTTGGCCCGCGAATTCTTTTCAACCCACGAATTTCTCATGAGCTGAAACTTTCTTCATTTCATCGAAATTCATATTTTCCAGAACTTCATCACATGAATCCGTTCCAGATTTCACATAAACATGTAAGAATTCATAGAACTCATATATTGAGCTCAAACTTAACATCTCAACACAGCAAATACAACACATAATCATTCAAAGCTCCCGAAATTCATGAATTCGGATGACCTTTCATCCAAATTCGTTAAACTAAATAAATCAAACTTAAAAACAGTTTGTAGGGGTTAAAAACCACCTACCTCACTTCCAAGTTAGCCGAAATTGCTTAGTTCTTCTCTGCTTTTCTTCGTTTGTTTTCTTTCGTTTGATATGTTCGTTTGTCCTTATCACCTTTTGAGATAAACCTTTAAAAGGAAAGTTACGTTTCCTTTCTCTTAAGGAAATCTCTTATTGGGCCTACTTTAAATTAATTTGGGCCCATATCTATTTATTTTACTCAAAGAGTATTTTTCTTATTGTCGGTTCAATTTCCCGAAAATTCGCTTTGTCCGAAAATTAACTTCATAATTTTCCGAAACTTACAGAATAATTTTCACGCTAATTGCGCATTATTCCCGTATTAATTTTACGGGTATTACAAGAAAGGCGGTTGTAACATCCATTTGATAGACTTTGAAGTCTTTATGAGCTGCGTATGCTATAAATGGAATTGCTTCGATACGTGCAACCGGAGCATACGTCTCATCGTAGTCAATTCCTTCTTGTGGATTGTACCCCTTGGCTACGAGTCGTGCTTTATTCCTGATTACTTCACCGTTCTCGTTCTTCTTATTCTTGAAAACACATTTAGTTCCAATTATTGTTTTGCCTTGCGGTCGAGGAACTAATGTCCAAACTAGTAGAAGCTCGAATTGATTGAGTACATCTTGCATTGCGATTACCCAATCCGGGTCTTTAAGGGCTTCGGCTACCTTAATTAGTTCGTTTTGGCTTAAGAATCATGTGAATAATCCGCTTTGTGTAGACGTCCTAGTGCGTACTCCACTTGAAGGATCACCGTTTAGTTGGTCAATACAATGAGCTCGAGTCCATTTCCGTTCATGAGGAAGAACCGAAGTAGATCCTTTGTTGATTTGTAGATCATGACATCCTGCATTGATGGGTTGATCATTCGTGGTTAGGAAATTCAATTTTGAGGTTGAATTGGAAGGAATTTCCTCATCTGCATTTGTAGGAGCTGCAGCACTAGTTGAAGATTCAGAATTAGGAAAATCCGTAACATTTGTCGGAGTTTGAGGATTGGGAGCCTCAATTGGAATTTCTTCCGTAGAGGGAAAAGGAGCACTGCTTGGTATACAATGAGACGAAGCAGGCATTTGAGACTCGTTCAGCTAAAAATGTTCAAATAGAAAATCCAAATCTTCTAGGTCAGCGGGAATTGCTTCTCTTGACTTTGAGGTAGAAGTTGTCCGAAATTGTTGACTTTGTGCCAACACGCCTATAAGCTCGGGTTCTGAACTGTTCTCTTCAGAAGCTTAATCAGTCACTTCTTGAAAAGTGACGTTGTAGCTTTCCAAGATAGTACGCGAAGACTTGATATAGCCGCGGTATGCTTTAGAAGTGGATTTCAAATGCTTTAAGGTCGAACATGCTTCGATGCTCCCGATCGTTGGCCACAAAACATGTGCACCCGAATACTTTGAAGAATGAGATATTCGGAATCCTTTGATTAATTATCTCATACGGCGTCTTTTCGAAGCGTTTGTGAATAATTGTCCGATTTTGCGTAAAGCACGCGGTAGTCACTGCTTCAGCACATAGAAAATGAGGGAGACCAGAATGTATTAGCATTGTTCTTGCAGCTTCAAGTAGAGTCCGATTCTTCCGTTCTACGACGCCATACTGTTGAGGCATTTTAGCGGCTGAAATTGTTGAATAATTCCAAGTGACTGATAGTAATTGTTGAGATGTTGATTCTTGAATTCAGTTCCGTTATCACTCCAAATTACTTGGATTTTCTTTTGCAGGAGATTATGAGTCGTATTCACAAAGCTGATTATCAAGTCTCCAGTCTCATCTTTTGTTCGGAGATATCTTGTCCATGTGTAGCGAGAATAATCATCGACAATTACTAACACATATTTACGATCGTTGATACTTTGTGTACGCATTGGTCCACAAAGGTCCATGTGAAGTAGTTCCAAGTGTCGAGATGTAGAAGCAACTTACTTGAGTTTGTGTGATGCTCGCTTCATTTTTCCCATTTGACAAGCCGAACAATTATGCTCTTGATGTATGGAAATCGTTGGTAGACCGTGTACCAAATATTTGATAGAGAGATTGTGTAGAGCTTTGAGATTTGATGCCATAAGTTGTTCCTCTTGATTGTAGTTTGTTAGATGAGGCAAACAGCTGTCGAAGGTCGAACTGTTTTCAGATTGATGGTGTATAGATTTGATCTTCGTGATCCTGTTAGAAGTTGTTGATTCTGACTATTTAAAATTCTGCACTGATCAGCTAGAAACACCACTTGAAATCCTTTATCGCAGAATTGTCCTATGCAGAACAAGTTGTGTTTACGACCTTGGACGTAAGAGACATATTTGATTGTTAGATTCTGCAGTAGTATATCTCCATAGCATAGTATTGGGCTTAATCATTGTTGTCGAATCTGACTTTTCCGTTGTAACGGTTTGGGTAGTTGCTCAACATTTCTTGATTTCCCGTCATGTGTGTGGAGCAACCAGAATCTAAATACCACACATGATGGATCTGCATAGAAAGATTTTAGAGAGACTTAGGTACCCACTTAGTAATGGGTCCTCTCAGATTAGCAGATTTGGTAGGTAAAGTTTGTTCATTTTTTGTTCCTAAACCATTTATGCTTTTAGGTACCTAAACCAACTTGGAAGTAGTTGGTTTAAGTGGTACCTCCTTAGGCAACTTGGCCTCTTGGACTTCCGTTGGCCAAGATGGTGTCTTGGGAACCCATTGAAGTTGAACCTTACATGAGAGGTTAATTTCAGCGCGGACAAATGTCTTATTAATCTTAGCGCATGAGAAAATATTTTCTCTAGCTAGTCTCTTAAGGTGTTTGGTTGAGTGTACTTTGACCGGATACCTTAAATGAGGACAAGAATGTATCGAGCTATAAGCTTTCTTTATAGCTAGATCTTGTTTTCTACAAGACTTAAGATTTGCATTTGTCTTAGAATGACGGGTTCTGTTTTTAGAAGTAGAGCCGATTTCAAAATTTGTGCTTTCAAAATTAATAGGCTTTAACACATAAGTGGAAGCAACAACATTAAAGTTAGAAACGACTGTCTTCTTGCAAGTGTCCATAGTTTTTTATACAGAAGAAAATTTTGATAATAAATCTTTTCTATCATTTTTCTTCTAAAATTCTATCCTAGACACTCTGTCCTTTGCATGATTCATATAACTGTTTGACATTGACCTTTTTCAAGTTACAAGGATTGTTAAAACCTAAGCCTTCTTTCGGTTTATAAAATTCTATATCAAGAGGTTGATTTAGAAATATAGTCTGATCGGTTTGCCCCCTTTTCGTTAGAAGATCGTCTACTAAAGTTTAAATCCTAGAGAAAGCTTCTTACGTTCATAAGAGATTTCCTTAAAATTATTTCTAGAAATTTCTAAATCTCTCTGACAATCGCTAAGAGTCTTACTAATGTCATTTATTTTTATTTCAGAGGTAGCTATCCTAGATTCAAGACTAGTTATGGTTTCTTTAGCATTAGATAAGAGAATATCTAAGTAAATTGTTCTATCTAATTGTTCTAAGTAAATTCCTTTTTACTTTCCGCTCATTCTTCATGTTAGAATACCTAATTTGTAAAGATTCTAACATGTTTAATAATGTAGAACTAGGCATCGTTACCTCTTGTGATGATGTGGATGCTTTTTCTTCATCGTCTGACCTTCTTGAAGAGTTATCGTTTGAGACGTCGTCAAGGTACGCCATTAGAGCAAGATTTTCATCTTCAGAATTTGTGGTATCTTCCAGCCAATGCACTTGTTTCGCCATCAGAGCTACTCCTGCCTCTTTTTGTTTAGTTAGTTAGAATTTTTGGAGTAGTAGTTGTGTTCTTCTTCTTGGGAAGTTTGCATTCTCTTGCGAAGTACCCTATCTTTCCACAATTATAGCACTTTGTAGTTCTTTGGAGTTTTTAGATTTTGATGAATCAGCCGTTCTTTCCTTGTGCTTGGAGCTTGATGTCCGAAGTCTATTAGTTGAAGATGAGGATTTCCTTTTATAGAACTTTTTGCTCATCATCTTAGTAATGAGAGCCAATTGTTTCTTGAACTCTTTCATATCTGACTCAGAGTCCGATTCGGATTCGTCTTCATCTTCTGAAGATCTTGGCAACTTGATGCTTTTATCCTTGCGAGATCGACTCATTCTTCTTTCAGAAACTAGAGATATAGAGTCGTCGATCTGCTTGCCCTTAAGTTCTTTTTGTATCTCGCTTATATCTTCCTCGTGTTGAGCGAGATAATCAAAGACGGCGAGGATATCCATTTCGTCCAAATCCTTATTTTGACGGATTTGCATTGATATTTTTTATTTCCACTCTAGTTGAAGAGAAGAGAGAAACAGATGTTGACCTCCATGTTGGTCTTGAAAATTTCTATCTTCCTCATCTCGTTGAGAAGAGTTAGATAACGTTGATAGAGTTCATAAACGTTTTCCTCCGACTTTGCTTTGAATGAGTCGTAGGCCGTGGGAATATTGGCTTTCTTGGCTTTGACTCCGAAGTCGGTTCTTTGCATCATTTTGTGGAGTTCATCCCACATAGCTTTTGCACTAGATAGACTATCTATTTGCATATAGATGTCGTTAGGAATTCCTTGCATTAGGAAAGTTTTGGCTCCTAAATCCGCTTTTGTTCTTAATCGCTCCCCTTCGGCACTAGGAATTTTGAGTCTTCTAGTGGCGGGAATGAGAGGATTATTAGTGGCATCGCCTTCTTGGATGAGCCAAAATTGAGCGGGACCTTCTTGAAGGGAAGCTATCAAATTGGTAGCTTGATCTTTAGTTTCCAAGAAGTTCAAGAATCGACTTCTCCAAACGGTGTATTCGCCTATTCGTAGAATTGGAAGGCGGACGTCGTTTTCGAGTGAGTAAGCATCCATTTGTAGTTGATTGGTAGGATCTTCGTGAAAGTTTGGAATCGAAATGGTAAAAATGCTTCACAAGTGACAAACTTCGTTAGTAATGTTTGATTCGTACTTTAAGCAATTTCCCTTTCGAATCTATGTTTCGGTTGTTTAAGAGAAATTCTTTTGAAAAAAAATATTTGATATGAGAATTGTTACCTCAAAATTTTGTTAAAGAATTTTGAATTTAAGAACAAAAATTTTGAGTATCGTAGAAGATAATTCGGAGACAAATATTTTTCGTAAGTTTTGAAAATTACGAATTTTGATTTCTTTCAAAATAGTGTAAAATGTGTGTGTGTTTGAGCAGTGATCGAAAATTATTTCGAGCAATAATGTTTTCGATAAAAAAATTTTGAACCTTTAATCGAAAAAGATTTTCGATCGTATAAGTTTTTCGTTGTATTTATCGAAAATTATTTGTCGAACGTAAGAGTTTTGCAGAGGAAATATTCTATCGAAAAATAGTCTGTCGAACAATTGTTGATCGCAAAAACTTTTAGCGAAAAATTTGTAATCGAAAAATTAAGAGAGATCGAAAATTTTTTCTGAAGTTTGACTCAAATTGTTGATTAAAAGTTTTTCGAGTGTGAATTATTCGATCGAAATATGTTTTCGCTAAATTTTGACTCGAAAATTTAAATGATTGAAAATCTTGTGATCGAAAAACTTGTTTTACTATTACAAGTTTTTCGAGTCAAAATTAGATATTTATTTAGCAAAAACAGTATCCTTCGAAAAAGAAAAAAAATACGCTTTATTACCTCGAAAAAGATATTTATATATGAATCAAAAAACTAATTATCGAAATGACATTTTTCGAGTCTTAAATTTGAGTAAAACACACGAGAACAGTGTTTGTCATCGAAAAATTTCTCAGCTGCAAACTTATTCGAAAAAAATATTTTTCGGACCAAGTTTTTCGATCGAAAAACCGATCGAAGAACATCCAACTTAAATGTAACAGTGAAAATTCCAGATTCGACTGAGATGTTCAAGTTAGGTGCTAAAATTCTGGATAATCACTCGTTTCTTATTTCTTAATATGAACAAACACAAGATCAACCACGTTTTACAACAAAATATATCGAATATTAAGAAAATCAAATCGGAATCAAAACTTGATCGCAAACGCAAATATCAATCTAAATCGAAAATCTGAATTAATATGACGTTGTAAGCGATTGAAATCAGTACGTAAATCATTCATAACATATAATCTATCACTTAATCAGCAAGATCATCAACAAAATTAGCAAACATTAAGCACATTGATCAAAATTCATTTCACGTAAGTTTTTCGATCGAAAAATCTGGAAAATTATTTTGATCTTAGAAAAGCGAATTCAATCCAAATGCGATCACGATCTGCTTTGATACCAATTGTTAGGTCCTCTTATATCAACTACCGATCAATCTAAGCACGAATTCTAGATATTCGAATGATAAATCTTACAAAATACTTTCGGTCGAATATCTTCTTTGAAGATCTTGAGAGAGAGTGTTTCTCAATTGCTATTATCTCTCTTAGAATGTGAATTCAATGCTTGTGTTTTTCCGAAAATGAACTTGTCTTTTTATTTTGATAGTGTACATTGTATTTATACCTACTTACATGGTATATTTACTATTTAGTCCTACACTATTAAAACTACTAATTACGCCCCTAATTACAAGGATAACAAAATAACAAAGCACAATTCTAATGTCTCTTCAATTTTTCTTGAAAAACGCAACAGTTTTATGAATCTATGCTGAATAAATTAAATGTGTTACTTGTGGTTATATAAGTAAATTCTCATATGCAGAACTGTTTTCTCTATGTGCTATGATGCCGAAAAAGTTAAATGGGCACTTGTTGAGGGGGTGTTTTACATGAAAATTGTTTCTTATATCCTAAATGATTTACTTCCAAACACGACTCCTAACAATTTTTTAAGAATCATAGAATATTTCGAGCTCATCCGGGAGTCAAGTGTTGAATTTCACCAACATTGGGAGATAACTGCATTTATTTCAGAAATACAGGGAGCATTATGCAATTTATTTTTCGGTTCACAAGTAAAAGATTAAATTTTTCGTTTAATCATACATGAATTTTTAAAAAAGCCAAAAATAATTTTTTTTTGGCCCAAAGCCTTTAAACCTTACCTGATCGAAAAGTATTAATATAACTTTTTCGATCGAAAAACTCACTCTCACGCAACATCTCACAGTCGAAAAACTTTTTGCATTCCAAAATCTCTTTGGCGATTTCTTCAAAACTCTTCAATCTTCATTGATTTTCTGTCAAAACTCGCCAAATTCGAAGGTAGAAATCCGTTTCGGATCATCTTTCCGTTCAAAAAACGCACGATTCGCGACAGTTTCTCAAAATCATTTGACGAAAATTTGACTTCGAAATTTTTTCGACTGAAACGTCTTAAACTCTAAAAATTAACGTGTTTAAACTCGACCATTCGGATTAAAATCATGATATTAGGATTCACAACTGATTTCTGATCGTTCTGAGTCCATATTAACTCGTGATTTACTCAGAAATCGTCATTTATGTTTTTAAGTGTTTACTGTTTAATTTCAAACTTTTTCGATCGAAAATGTTCTTATCGCAAACAGTATCATCGAAGAACTTTTGTTTTCGTTAAGTTTTATTCGATCGCAAAACTCAGCGGCAAAAACCTTATGTTTTCGATATGTTTTTATTCGATCGAAAAACTTCGCGGCGAAAACTTTAGTCTTCGATTAAATTTTATTCGATTGCAAAAATAAGCGTCGAAAACATAAGTTTTTCGATATATTTTTATTCGATCGCAAATCTACGCGGCAAAAAACTGATGTTTTTCGACAAGATGTTATTTGATCGCAAAATTACTCAGAGAAAAACTTTTGTTTTCGACTAATTTTTATTCGATCGTCAAAGTCCGCGACGAAATCTTGAATTATTCGATAATTTTTTATTCAATCGCAAAACTTAACGATCCAATAAATTCACGATCGAATAAAACACGCTGAAAAGACTTAGCAAATTTTTCAAATTTTCTCTAAGTCTTTCGATAACTTTTCGATATATTTTTTATTTGATCGCAAAATCTTTCATTTTCGCCATCCACATTTACTTCGAACAATTCGCATATAAAAAATTTCATCTAATGAATTTCACTTCTTCTTTGCAGATATGGCACATCAAGAGTACTCCCACATTTACTCTTCTGACGGATGGCTGACGGTCCACGACAACAACTACCAATTGGACCTCGCTACATTCCAATGTCCGGAAGAAGTGATAATCTCCATCCTCAAGGGACATCCTCTATGGCCAGCTATGACGATGACCGCCTCCGTACAAATGGTCAATCTCTAGCAATTTTGGGGATGATTGAAGAGCTACGTCGGCGGCGACGATATGCAATACACAACGAAGATCAATCAAAGACATGTCATCATGGACAAGAATTTATTGGCCATGGTGCTCGATCTTCCGCATCACGAAGAATACGGCACACTACCAACAGATACGGTGATCATCGAAGATATGCTCCGGATGGGATATAAGCCACCGCTGACCAAATTGGCTAATTTCCAAAACAGCGGGATCCCACACCCATGGAGGAAACTGTTCGGCAACATCAACAAATGCCGCTCCCCAAAGCACTCCGGTTTTGACAAGGTGAACGGGAATATCATTCGCATCTTCCATGGAGTCATTTTCTAGAAAAATACGACGTGGCCCAGCTAATATGGAATGACTTAGCGGACCAAATGCGTCAGAGGTAGACAAAATCGAAGGCGAAGTTCCTTCCGTATGTTCGGTGGTTCCCGATGCTGATATCCCACTTCATGACGTACATCCGGAGATCCCGCGCCTACCACCCATTGGAGATTATATCCCGCCAAGGCTGCGGTTCTTTCATAACCCGAAAGCAGTCGATGTAGCACTCTAACCGATGCTGATCCGATCCCACTGGAGTTGCTCAGTCTAGTTAATCCAACCGATGAGGCCTACGAGAATTATTGCCAAAATAATTCCATCATGGAGGCAATGGCACGGTCCGTAGATCAAGCTCCGGTGCCTTCCCAACAAGAAACTTTTGTGGTGCCACACGAGCCAGAAGCTGAGGCTCAGGAGACAGAAACACTGACTGTTGAGCCCGAAGGTGTCCCTCAACAAGCCGACTTTCCTGAGGCTACCGAGTCTGACGAGGAATGCAGACTACAACGACGGAGATCACGACGACAACAGATTTCTGCCCCTTTTGCATCTCCTTCAACCCAAATAGCTTCAATGTCGTCTCCTTCACCACCATCGGTTCATAGAACCACACATATTCACATTGAATCTGTTTCAACACCCATAGAAATGATAGATACCGTATCATCTCAAGGATTGGGTGGAAGCCCCGTTGGACCCCCGACATCTTCACAGCAAACGATGGGCCAACCCACTGAAGTGGTGACTTCTGGGTTATTAACGGATGTCCTTGGACGTTCTGGTATTTCAAGTCCTCTCCCAGGCGGTACATCGGAAATCTTCTCCGATGTTGTGACAGTGGAGCACCTCCCTGGCCCCACTCACCCATGATCGTGACGGAGCAACGACTGCAAGAAGCCCTCTCCACAGTCATCTCTTCTCTTGAAGACCGACTAATGGATAGGATACTCAAAGCTATTGAGACTTCCTGACGGAATACCGAGAAAGCACCAGTCTCAGAGGCAGTTCCGTCCGAAGCCCACACCACACCCGTATCCTCACCACCACTAACCACCACCATCCACACTCCCATACAACCCACCCTCACCAGTCCAACTCAATCACCTTCCCTCATCAATCCATACACCATTCCTATCACCCAGCTTCACGACATCCTCATCTCTCGACTACTAGCCTATAGACCAGGACCCCAACTGAGGATAGACTCTACAAACGGCTACTAGATGAACCTAAGCCGCCCGCCCAAACACGGTGCCGTGAAGAAAGCTCTCGCACGAAGCGAAGACATGATGATCCCAATGATCTGGATCGTCATGAGGGGAAGAAACGGCAAATGACCACACGAAGCGACCGTGGTCAGAGTCGAGAAAAACAAACAACGACTCGAGAAGCTGGAGGATCATCCACCAACCCACCAACAAGAAAACCCACTACCCGCCAACAAACAACCACTACATACACCACATTCCATACACAGACACTACCTCCCACTCTCATAAGTCCAAATCCAATCCCGACCTCCAATCTCCTCCAAAATCAACCGGAAGCAGTCGTCTACGGTCCACATGCGATCGTAGATGTTTACATCTTAATCGAGAAGTGGCTGATGCAATGGGTACCAAACGAAGCTATTCAAGCCAGACTTTCCAATGTCAGATACTTCTTACAACAAGCTTCAGTAGATTTGGTGCTGCTTGAAGACGAAGAACTTCATGAGGGCGAGAACTACAACTTCGCACTCCCCGAATTACCAGAGATGATCAGACATCGAGTGGACTTTCCTCCTCACTTATCAAAGGGGACTGTCAGAGTTGAGACGCCTTGGGATAATATAAGCATTGAAGTCCTGTTCCTTGAAGACATAAGGAAGCAGATTTGGACGGTTCGTAATCCAATCAAGAAGCTCAATGAGCTGAATATACGGGACATCTCCCACTGGGAAGAAGGAAGAAGATGGAGCACATCTTCTTACTGAACTACCTTGGTCCGGATCGAAATGGCAACAACTCAGAAAAAATTTCAGGGACAAGCCACCGATCCTCCAACTCGTTTGCGTATCGCACATGATTGGATACTATCCAACCCTGATCTACCACATCGAGCTAGCGGACAACAACCATACTCGAGAGGAGATAGACGAAAGCTATCTGTCGTTCCTTCCACCAGACGAAGTGTATCGTCTGTTTCAGATGTACAAGAGAAAATACCAGACGCCCACTGGTTACATCAAAAAGGAAAGACTCGAGGGGTTAAAGAGAATCATGGTGCGGCAGATCAAGTTCCACATCGCACACGACCTTCAAATGGCCGTAGAGAACAATATGAAGAAGGTCAACATGGATTCTCCACTCATGAAAGGCTTCCCACTCGACTTCCCAGAGAATTACATATTCAAGAAACCAGGCGTCGCCATCACATATCGAAATCCAATCATTGGAAAGACGAAAGCGATGATGAAGTCTGAAGTTCACAAATTCTGTGACGGGACGTTGGAGCTTGTGAGGAAGAACATCGAGAAGAGGTTGGCGGAGATCACTGAAGAAACGATCTTCCAGGATCTTGGTGAAGAAGAGGCCCCGCTCCTAAATGAGCTTCTGGATGCTATAAATGAGAGACCGGAGTTGAGGAATGTTGTCAGACACTATGAGACATCATTGGGATTGAGAAGATCGTTCGACGCCCGACATAAATAAACGGAGCTGAAAGAAGAACAAGCACAAAAGGGGAGATTGAAGAAACATAGAAGTTGTGCATTGTTAATTAGTTATCCTTGTAATTAGGGGTGTAGCTCGTATTATTGTTAGTGTAGGACTAGTTTGTAAATATACCATGTATAGAGATACATATACCATGTACACAACAAAAATCAATACACAAGTCATTTTAGAAAATTAAAAAGTATTGAATTCACATTCTAGAGAGAGAAAGGCAATCAAAAACTTCCATTCTCTAATCGTTTCTCTCTCCCTATCTTCAAACTCGATATTCGACCGAAGGTAATTCTCAAGTTTCTCATTCGAATATCTAGAATTCATTCTTAGATTGATTGTTAGTTGATGAAATAGGACCTAACAACTTACACAAATTTTGAAAGTGAAGCTGTATCGAGAAAAATTTGCGTAAGTGGCTTTTCAGGACTTGGAAAATAATTTGAGATGTTTTTTCGGTAAAAGCACTATATTGCTAAAGAATTGTGAGAAATTTTCTCGATAGGCAAATTTTATCGGTAAATAGTTACGAGAAATTTTCTCGATAGACAAATTTTATCGGTAAAATAGTGACGACAAATTTTCTCGATAGACAAATTTTATCGGTAAAACAGTGACGAGAAATTTTCTCGATACACAAATTTTACGGTAAAACAGTTACGAGAAAAATTTGTCTCGATAGAGACTGGCTCGTATGGATAAAAAATCTCGATAAAATTTCTCGATAAAAATTTGTCAATAACAGTTGTTCTGTAGCACGAGAAAAATTTGTCGTAAATTTTGCGTTGTCGAAAATTTAACTTTCGCGTGAAAGAATTAGCGAAAGTGTTTTGGAAAGGCGTACATGAGCGGCAACTACGATCTTTAAAGCTCGTGGTGTTCGCTTGATTTGACTACACTTGAAGATATAACATTCTTCTGATCAATCTTGCACTTACGTTGTGGTATTGCTCCCATTTTTAGTACGACTCCCCCTCCCCCCATGATGATCGAGGTTAGGGAGGTCGTCATGGCGACGGGTGAAATTGGGGCATCGTCTTCGAATGAGGATTGTATCGTTGGGGGTTGGTAGATATCGTAGGAACTCGGGTTTCGTAATAATCGGACGAAACCATTGAGGGGTTTCGTCGTTACGAAACTGGGGCAACTTAGGCGTCTCGTTAACGGAAGGACTTCCTTCCGATCCAAGCATGTGTAAGAATGAAATATATACGAATGTTCTAACTTGATCGCAAAGATCAGGTGTTATAATAGTGTATGTGTCCTCGAAAACATTAAAAACTTTGAAAGTGATGACACACTACGCAAGGAAGTGTGGTGTGGGGCTAATTACCACTTAATTCAATATCTCCCATTTCCGAGTGAAGAGATGATAGTAGTTATGGTTCCTCGTTATTTTTGAAACACCTGTATTTTATGAGACTGACGAATGGGTAAGGCTCGGATGTGCACTTGCCGTTTCCAAATCATCTATCGCGTTGTGTTCGGATGATGTAATATATGTGGCTATTTTCGTAAAATCGTGACTAACGCTTGATTTCATTCTGGGGTTAGATACAGTTGGGTTTGACTGAATAATGGGAAATTAGAATTCCATGGATCCAGTAGAACGTGATGATTGCTGCTTTCTTGTGCCAGCAATCCAGAGCATTAGTAACCACTGTTGCCTTTTGAAAAGAGTTGAACGTTAATCTCGAGATTCTTCGTTGAAGTCCTACCTACGAGGTGGAGGGAATATCCCTGATGCTTGATCTAGAGAGGAGATTTTCTTTTCTTATTTTTTCTTTTATTTTTCTCTCTTTTTTTATTTCACCTTTTTCTTATTTTATCCCTGTTTTTGAATTTTTTTATTATATATATATTATTAGTAATATATATTTTATTGTATTATATCATATATACGGTTTGCTGGTAAAGAGTGTCGTGTTGAGGTTTACGAATGAAGAGGAGTGCGGTCGAGGTTTGTAAATGGATGAGATTTTTGGTAGTGAGGGTTTGCGATAGGGTAGGTTTGCGGGTTTGTGGTGTTTTAGTGTGGGAAGGTTTTTGATGAGTGGAGGTTTTCGGTAAGGTGAAGTTTTCGAATAGGTAGGCTTTTGGGCTAGCGGTAGAGGTATCGAAAGTGAGATTGGCGAGTGATAAGGTTGTCGAGAAGGGGATGTCGATGAGTGAGTTTGTGGGTTATATATATATATATATGTATTGTAGGTCAAAAAGTGCCTAACGATCAACAAAAATGGTGGTGGAATCGATTGAGATTTACGTAAAACCTTCAAGTATGTGTTCGTGCATGTTGATCTCTCGTAAGGTTCTGTACATGCGCCTTTCCCATGAATGATTCACCTTGATTAAGGGTTAGGGTTTTACTATTTATACCACACATTATGTATATAATACTTGGGCCCTAACAAGCCCAATTACAATTTAGACTCTATTAAAAGAATCTAATTAAATAAGTACAAGATAAAGACGAAATACATATTGGACGCTATTTTAGATCTAACAATCTTCCGCTTAGTGTCTGATCTTCAATTTCACCGTCTTCGCCTCTGTCTTTTTCTTTTCTCTTTCTGGAAGAAGAAGGATCTAAGTAGTCCTAGAACTACCTCGTATTGTCTGATGTTGTTTCTTAGACAGTCGGTTCTCTCAAGGATTCCTTCTATTCCGAGGACTTTGGAGTAGTTCCCGGGTCCAAAAAAAGGCGAACCGTGTACGAAGCTTTTGGGCACTTATCTTAAGTGTACCATCGCATGATTTAGAGATTTCCGAGAGCACGAGCTCATGCGTCCTCTTCTCCGTAGGATGGTAGCAGGTGACTTCCGGCTCAATATGAGTGAAGATGTGGTTCTTTGGGTTCCATCTCTTTAACGGATGTTATTAAGGGTGACATAATAACTTTCTACATGTTGCTTTCCGAAGTACTTTGAAGGTCATCAGCGGTATGGTACTTAATCTGCCTTTGCATATACCTCTTCAACGCGTCGAACCGGGCACGATACTTGTGACTCCTTGGGATGAATTTTCTTTACATGTTGTACATGTTGGTGGCTTCATCAGGGGGTAGTTAGGGAGATCGGCCTATAGAGCTGGTCTTTGGAGCCATCTGCTCTCACGACAAAGTAGATGGGAGTTGGGTACCTTCCGCCACTATATCCACTTCTCTAATGTCAGAGATGTGGTACTTCTATTTTTCTTTTTGAATCATCTCCTTTCTTGTTAGGCCACTTATGTTGGTTAACTACGAGAGCATAAAGAGGTGCCCGAAGCCACGCCTTGTGTTCTTCAAATGGGTCAAACGTCTGATGGCGAGCCCGTCGATCGGCTTAACTTTTTCGGGATGCCTCCATATCTTGGGGCAGTAGTCTTCCAGGAAGGGTGTCATAATTTGCTTGTTCTCGCATGGAGTCTCGACCGGTACCTTGTCGTGGCTCACATTTACAGGCTCTTTGAATTGTAGGTCAACAAGCTCGAGAGTATGAGAATGTCTCGTCGGTGGTCTCCCCCTTTCTGTTATTCTTCTGGATCGATAAAAAAGATGTCTGATGCTGCTTTCTTAGAAAATATTGCACGTTTTCGAGGCGATCGCGAATGTCTTTCTTAGCCTCTAATTTTGTCCGCTATTACTCGTTCATGATGTAGTCGTCGATACAAGTTGGGGATTGAAGTCCCAGGAGGATGGTTGTCCTGTAGTTTCTTGGATTGTTTCATTTTGGGAGGCTTGGGGGGTTGTGATTTGTGGTGGTATGTTGGGTTGAGTTTGGGCGGAAGTGGTGGTTTGTGGTGGTGTTTGAGTGGTAGCATTTTGTGTTGGCTGTTGTTTGGATGATGATCATGTGGGTGGAGGTGTTTAGGATGTTGATGCACCATGCCCTCTTCTTCGGGCTCCGCGTCCCCGTCCGGCTTGTGTGGTTTGTTGGCTCTTCTCCCCGTCAGAGCGATCCTGATCGTCAGGATCGTCATGTCGGCGTTTGAGGCTAGGCGAGTGGTTGTCGAGGTGAGAAAGGTGGTGGAGGGGGTTCGTCCGTCACGGGAGCTTTATCCTTGTCCCGGAGGGCGTTGTCAATCATCGAACGCAGTTGCCAAGGGAGATTGTCTTCGAAGGTGGGGGCAAATGCGTCGATGGTCACCTTGATGCTCCTAGAGAGGTTCTCCTTCGTGACGAACGGGGGCGGTAACCTGCCGAAGCCACTAAGGCATTCCGTTGTCACGACATCATAGTAAGTTATTGATACGTGGCTTGCGCTTACTTTGGCAAGACTTTTGATCGGTCCTTACGACACCATTTTTAGAATTTTCACTACGATCGTTATGGTAGGTGCACTGAGACATGCTGAGGTAATCACATGTTTGGGGTCACTGAGGTTTCCTATTGACATCACGCTCGGTGTGGGTTCGAGTCAATGACCCGTTACTGTTGTTGTAATTGATGTTGCAGCGATGGGACTTTCCTCCAATCCTTGAAGCACGTACGTATGGACGTGTCTATGGAGGCTCTGTCTAGGTCATTGAGACATAGAGAGAAATGTGTATGTGTCCTAAATGGGGAAAAAATATGGGCACATTGGACACTTGACCTATCCTGATCAATGAAGTGGCGATGGTCAAGGGTTGTGAACCACCTTTCTCAATATCTCCCGCCTCAGAGTGAGGCGGTGATAGCTTATGCAGATCCCCTTGTGTTGATATTGAAACATCAATATTTTGGGAGATAGATGAGTGGTCGGTAGTGGGTTGTGTATGCGTTGTTGGACTCGATGCGACGACTTGTAATCGGGAGTCCAACAAATCGACTCTTGTACCTATGGTGTTTGGTCCGATTCTAATCCAACCGAAGCAAATTATGCAAAAAATTCAACAATCGAAGAGCTAAAGATGAATTACCGTAAAGAAATGAGTAGCAGAAGCGTTCTCTGTAATTCCTGTTTTGCTCGTTCTCCGATTCACTTAAGCTCAATATGTATTACACAAATGGTTTCTTCGAAAGTGTGAACCCTATACAAGTCATTAGGGTTGTATATATACCAAACAAGTTTGATATTTTTACAAAATAGTCCATAAACTATGGATAATTACAATTTAGTCCGTACTTATTTACATTGACTAACATAATGTATATATTGAACACAATAAAAGTAATCTAACAATCCCCCCCTTTATGTCAATTGCTTGAATTGAAGGGTTTGATTGTGTGGGTTGAAGTTCGTGCTCAATTCTGCAATTCAACACTTGTTATTTTGGTCTTGTAAAAATGACTTCTTATGTCTGACGACTCCTTATTATTCGATCAATATCAATGGTCGAGCGGAGGGATATTTTCCGGGACGGCGGGGTCTTCATCAGGACGATCCTATATCTCCATATCTTTTTACGTTGGCCATGGAGGTGCTTCATGGTATTCTTCGGAACAAGATTCTTTCGGAGGGGAGATTTACTTTCCATTGGAGATGCGAGCCTTCCCGTATTTTCATGCTGACATTTGCCGACGATCTTCTTCTTTTCAGTCACGCGGACACTGAATCCATCCAGACTTTCCGAGCGGGGTTGGATGAATTTGCGATACTTTCGGGGTTAAAGGCTAACCCTATAAAGAGCGAGATGTTTCTCTCCAAACGGGCGAGTGGCTGCCAAACCTTATTATCTATTATGGGTTTTCCTTTAGACCATTTACCAGTGAGGTATTTGGGTGTCCCGTTACTTACATCACGACTGACCATTCAGGACTGTACTCCACTTCTACATCGCATTGACCAACGCTTAGGCTCTTGGCTAAATCGCTCTCTTTCATATGCTGGACGGGTACAGTTGATCCGTTCAGTCCTTGCTGCGTGGAATGGGTATTGGTCCGGGGTGTTCATCCTGCCCAAAGGCGTTATTAGAGTGATTGAGCAACGATTAGATCGTTCCTCTGGGCGGGTTCTACTGCCCAGGTTGCTTGGGATGATGTATGTTTCCCGGTGGATGAGGGTGGTTTGGGCATTTGCTTGCTTGTGGACGATAACAAGGCCCTTCTTCTTAAGCACCTATGGAGTATTCTGACCAAGGATCCCAATTCTATTTGGGTATCGTGATTTCACTAGACGCGGCTGCAAAATCGCTCGTTGTGGACTATATCGGGAACCGCCCAATCGGCATGGAGTTGGAGGAAACTCTTACAACTACGCCCTATGCTTCGGTCGAAGGTTAGTATCCGTATTGGTAATGGCGAAACTATTTGGTTGTGGCAGGACCCATGGATCGATGATAAGCCGCTTCTGGAGCGATTTCCACGGGGATCGATGATTATGGGCCTTTCTGATGATTCACGTTTGAGTCGAGGCATTGCTAGTGACGGTTGGAGGTGGCCGGCGACTTCCTCGACAGAATATCTGATAATTGAACCCATGCTCCCGGAGGTTTACCCATTGGAAGCTGACTCTTACCGATGGCTACCGTCTCCAAGAGGCCTTTTTACCGCGGCTTCTGCTCGGGATGCGTTCCGGCAGAATCGCTCGCCGGTTCATTGGGCAGCCCTATTTGGGGGTGCTTAGGGTCCCAAGCTATGAATTCATCTTATGGCTTGCTATTCGTGAACGCCTAGCTACCAGAGATAAGCCTTGGGTTGCCCTCAAGGCCGCGTCGAGTGCTTGCTTATTATGTGACGCGGATGAGATGGAGACGATCAACTACCTTTTCTTTGATTGCCCATACACATCTCGATGCTTACGACTTCTTCGGCGGCAGATTCTGTTTCTCTGGCCTTACCGCAATTGGCAGCAGGGGATTAGGTGGGCTGCCCTGCGGTGGAAAGGTATGCACCTCCAGCATCTAGCATATCGACATGTTTTGGCTTCGACGATTCACCACATCTGGACTGAGCAAAACCACCGTTAGACTGATGGCAGACAGCAGCATCCCCAGCAGCTCGTTGAGGATATTGTAAGGGTATTGCTTATGCACCTGTCATTACTACCATGTCGATATGAGCTACAGTATTGTGCCCTGCGTCGCTTGTGGCACATTACTTGGTAGATGTATCATCGTTATTTACGGTAGTTTGTTTGGTGGATAGAAATTAGATCCATCTTGTACACAGTGGCCTGTCACTGGTCTTTGCGACATGAATCCTATCATGTGCGCTTTACTGTCCTTTATTTCATTTATTTAGGGAACGTTCCCCAAAAAAAAAATTAATAATTGGTGCGGAGGCGATTGAGAAACAACTAGTCCACCCAGATCGAGGTCTCCTCACGGGAAACAACACTCCATAGATGACGCAAAGGGAGGACCTTGTTATCCGTTGTAATCGAACTAATCCCAAGGCCTCCCTCAGCAATGGGTAAACAAATGTCCACCCACGCTACCTTGGCCGGCGACCCAACCCAAAGAAACAGTCTAAATCGAGCCTCCAAAGCCGCAATGATCCCCTTTGGTAGTAGAAAAACCCTCGACCAATATGCATGCATTGAGGAAAAGACCGATTTGATTCGTTGTACCCGCCTCACATATGAAAGGGATTTGTTGAGCCACGAACCCAGCCGCGCATCTACCTTGTGCAACAATGGGGCACAATCTGCTAACGTCAAGCGAGAATGAAGCAAAGGAACTCCCAAATAACGAACAGGCAACTGGCCCCCTCACAAGTCCCATGAGGCCTTGCACGTCATTCGCAAGACTCTCCGCCTGCTTGGCGACAAACATCTCGCTTTTGGTCGGGTTAGGATGAAGACCAGAAAGCGCCGCAAACTCCACCAAGGCTTCCTTGAGCACCCCTGCCGACACAAGATCTACATGACAAAACATGAGGAGATCGTCTGCAAAAGCGAGCATAGCAAGTCGATTGGCCTCGCACCGCCAATGATAGCGAAACTGAGGCTCGCGGCTGATCCGATGTGTAACGACACCATACAACACCTCCATGACTAGCGTAAAGATATACGGCGATAGAGGATCGCCCTACCGTAGACCATGCTTCCCCTCGAAGTATCCAAACTGGGCACCCATGGAGATTAATCGAAAAAGTTGTCGTAGTCATACAACATCGCACCCAATGGACAAAGGTTGGATGAAACTTCATAGCCGTAAGCGTGGCAGTCACGAAGCTCCACTCAAACTTATCATACGCCTTGGCTAGGTCAGGCTTAAAGGTCACACGAGGGGACGTCGATTACACCGATACCCCAAACAAATCTCCTGTCCTAATAAGATATTATCGCTAATTCTCCGACCTGGAATAAAGGCCGTCTGAGAAGAATGAACCAAACTCCCCAGCCACGGCTTGAGTCGATTGGCTATAATCTTCGAGATAACCTTGAAGATAACATTACAACACGAAATTGGCCGAAAATCCGACGCTTTGCTCGGAGAAGCACCCTTCGGAATAAGGGTGCTATTCAGACCTTTTAGCAAATGCCCTGAAAAAAAGAAATCTTGGACTGCCTGAATCAAGTTATTACCAATAACCCCCATGCCGCCTTCAAGAACCCCGCCGTATAGCCATCCGGTCCAGGCGCCTTCTCATCCCCCATCGAGAAAAGTGCCTCCTTAATCTCTGACGCCTCCACCGTTCGAACCATATCAGCTGCAGTCTCATCAGATAATGTCCATGCAACGAACGGTGTAACCTCTTGTGTCTCACGGGGACATCCCTGGTCGATTGTCCCAACAGTGCCTGGTAAAACCGAATCAACTCCGCCCTAACGCTATCCTCCCCCTCTAAAACCTCGCCCATATCGACTTCTAGGGAGAAGATACGGTTAGCTGCACGTCGCAATGCCACCTTCTTAAAAAATAAGAAGTGCATTGATCCCCATCCTTAAGCCATACCAACTTAGCTCGTTGGGATAGGGCGGCATGCTCGATCTCAACAACCCGTGCATACACTCCCCGACACACCCGCTCTAACTCATGGAATCGGCCTTCCATCGAAAGTAACATCGCAAACTGTTGACACACGTCAAGAAAGTGCTTTGCTTCACTAACATTCGCCGCAAGGTCTCCCATCGCCCTTCGCATCTGTCGGAATATAGGCTTCAGCAGTTTCAGTCGTCGTACCATCGTGTACATCAGGTATCTCGGAGTCGGGATTCTCCATATCTGCTGAACATGTGCAAGAAATTGCGAGTCTTTGATCAGGAAATTGTCAAAGCGAAAAGGGCCTCTACGGGACGATCGTCTCACTGCCTCAAGAATCAGCGAGCTATGATCCGATGTCGATGGGAGATCAGCGTGATAAGCTATATCTGGATATTTAGAGAAACACGTCGGGTTACCAAGCATACGATCAATTCGGCGCCAAACACCTGCATCCCCCCTCTGCTGATTATAGAAGGTATAAAAGTGCCCAGTTGAAGGCAACGTGATAAGATTCGCTGTAACCAGGCATGCTCGCATGTCTTCAACATCAAGGACATTGGGCGACCCTCCCCTTGCTTCGCCTAACTCCAAAATGGTATTGAAATCACCCAATACCAACCAAGCAACCTACGCCCGCTCCTCGGAACGTGCAATAATATCCTCCCATACCGCTATGCGCTCCTCTCGCTGATTTTTCCCATAGATGAAGGAAGCGAACACCGTCTCGCGTGTCTCACGAGAAAAAACCTCACAATGTATCGCTTAATCCGAAAGCTCAAGAACTGATACCTGAAGAAACGCGGGATCCCATCCTACCCAAATCGGCATGCCGAGGCCCCCTCCATAGTCATAAAACCAAGTCCACTGTGTCTTTAAACCGCTCGACGCCATCGCAACATTAATACTAGCAACTCTCGTCTCCAATAGCCCTAATAATTTAACTGCATGTTTAGCCACTAGCTCCCCCACCGCCCTTCTGTTGTCCCTCTTATTGAGACCACGCACATTCCACACACCTACAGGGATCATGGATCACCCCCTGTGGGGGCTGCCGTTGCTTCAGGGCCCGTAGAAAAAGGAGGATCATTATTCTGATCCCGTAACGAGTGCAAAATAGCGAAAGAATTAGAGGCCAACCCAACCTCCTCATGCACGGGCACCACCCGCGAATGTGGCTCTGTGGTCTGAGACGATGTCGACGATCCTCCAGCACACTCCGTTGACCGGACCATTTTTCCACCATTAGCTGCCCCATCCCGTGGTTCCACCCTCACGGCTTTGCCCTTTGCGCCCACCTGCCTCCACTCTACACGTGCGCTAGAAATCACCTCTCCACTTGTTGTAATGCCATCAGCAGACAAGGGCTGCCCCACAGCACTAGCAACGATCCCCAAACCAGCCTGAGTCCAGAATTTGCTTGGGACATTCCATAACTTAACCCATAGAGGTACTTCTACGAGATCCCGCTTCGCCAACGACATTCATGGCCTCCAAACCTCCATGAAGAGTGGCTGCCCTTGGAAGAGCCAAAGTCCCCCTTCAAGGACCCCATGCATCGCATCCGCCGACGTACAAAACTTAAAGAAACCATTAATGGTAACCCTGACCTCGGCAAGGTCAGCCCAATTCGCTCGCACAAATCGCTCCACAAAGGGAAAATATGGCTTCTTTCCCAAAAATAGCCCACCAGTGTATGCTCCCATCGAGCAAAACCTTCACGGGCCACCTCCCACGTAGGTCGAACCTCCGCCACCCCATCTATGACTGCCGGCGCAGTGTAAACCAATGGAAGTCGCCGCACTCTGGTGCGGTTAGCCTGCCTCGCCGACCCCTTAACAAACACCGCAAATGTCGGCTTTGGCGGATTTACCTTAGCCGGCACCGAAACTGTATCCGTCACCATTGCCACCACTGTAGAAACTCTAGGTCCATCATCAAGGATAGAAATTTTTTCCACGATAGCCGTCGGTGCAGTCGTCGTCATCCCCTCTTTCGCACCATCTCAATCGTGAGATTGCATCTGCCAGCCTCCCGTTTTGGAGAAAACCTAGGCCCGAGACCACGTGGATGCTTATGGCCCATATCAATCAAAGAAACCCTAGCCTTCATAGGATGATCATGCAAATTTCCCGCATCGGGTTGTGCGTCATCCCTAACCACCATATGATCAACGCGTGGAATATGATGCGTGACCAATGGCGCAGCCGCATCAACCACGATCTCGTTATCACATCCAAAATCTTTACGAAGATATGTAGTATCCTTTCTAAAGACGGATTAGTAGTAGATTTCTTCATTAAGTATACGAGATCCTCTCCCAAAATAGAAGCATTTTCCATAACTTCAAGATCTCCCAGCAATTTCTTACCATCCAGCCTGATCCTTTTCAAAGACGGATTTGTAGCAGATTCCTTCATTAAGTATACGAGATCTCCTCCCAAAATAGAAGCATGTTCCATATCTTCAAGATCTCCCAGCGATTTCTTACCATCCGGCCTGATCCTTTCCAAAGAGGATTAGTAGCAGATTCCTTCATTGAGTATACGAGATCTCCTCCCAAAATAGAAGCACTTTCCATATCTTCAAGATCTCCCAGCGATTTCATACCATCCGGCCTGATCCTTTCCAAAGACGGATTAGTAGCAGATTCATTCATTGAGTATACGAGATCTCCTCCAAAAATAGATGCACCTTCCATATCTTCAAGATCCCCCAGCGATTTCTTACCATCCGACCTTCGTTGATCTTCAAGATCTCCCAGCGATTCCTTACCATCCAGCCTTTGCTGATCACGAGTAGGTGGTGGTGTATCCGGCCTTCGCCGGATCAGATCTCGGACCGGAGATCCCGATCCACGTAGTGGCTGTAGAATCGTGGTACCAGTCCCGATTGTGGCATCTCGCGCGTTTTGAGCAGCCACGACATCGGATCTACCATGAACTTTCTCCTTAAAACGTGCCCCATCAAAACGCTTAGCAAACGTAGGATGGTCTTGCCATAAAGAATCTTTCTCGAGCGGCCCGGGATCCTCAGCAATCACCATCTCAACCGAAGAGATCGAATTCATCGTTGATCCACACATCAACGAGCATGAAGCCATAACAACACCGTAGAAGTGAATTAACTAACGAATTGAAAATAATTTAAAGAGACACAACCCTCCAAAGCCGTCTGATCCCGGCGATGGAGGCGGCCGATCATGATCCACCGCCCTACAAAGTGACGTTAGGTTGGTGATGATAAAAAAGGGTGAAGATTTGGCCGATTGTGGACGAAAAATGTTAGAGAAACTCTAGAGAGAGGAGAGAGATAAATCTCCTAGAGAGAGAGAGAGAGAGCATTAGTTCTGTTGACCAAGTTATGCCTTGTTGACAGAGTATAATGCCTTGTTGACCAAGTGGAATGCCTTGTTGAAACAAGTAGAATGCATGGTTGACCTTGTACACCAAGTCGAATACCTTTTGAACAACTCAAATGCCTTGTTGACCAAGTCGGATGCTTTGTTGACAAATAGAATGCCTTGTTAAACAAGCCGATTGCGTTGTTGACCAAGTAGAATGCCTCGTTAAACAAGTCGATTGCATTGTTGAACAAGTCAAATGCCTTTATGACTAAGTCATGCCTTGTTGACCAAGTGGAATGCCTTGATGAATAAGTCGAATCCTTACTGAACAACTTAAATGCCTCGTTGACCAAGTCAAAAGCCTTGCTGAACAAGTCGAATGCCATGTTGACCAAATGGAAAGCCTTATTGAACAAATCGAATACCTTGTTTACTAAGTCGAATGCCCTTTTCAACATGTATAATGCCTTGTTGAACAACTCAAATGCCTTGTTGACCAAGTCGAATGCCTTGTTGACAAAGTCCAATGCCTTGATGACCAAGCCACTCGTTGTTGACAAGTAAAATGCCTTGTTGAACAAGTCAAATGCGTTGTTGACCAACTAGAATGCCTTGTTGAATAAGTTATATGCCTTGTTCTACATGTAGAATGCATTTTATGCCTTGGTGACTAAGTTGAATGCCCTTTTTAAAAAGTAAAATGCCTTGTTGAACTAGCCGAATGACTTGTTGTACAACTCAAATGCCTTGTTGACCAATTTGAATGCCTTGTTGAACAAGTCGAATGCCATTTTGAACAACTACAATTCCTTGTTGAACAACTCAAATGCCTTATTGACCAAGTCGAATGCCCTTTTGGATAAGTAGAATGCCTTTTGACCAAGTCTAATGCCTTGTTGACAAGTAAAATGCCTTGTTGAACAAGTCGAATGCGTTGTTAACCAATTAGAATGTCTTTTTCAACAAGTAGAATGCCTTGTGTGCCTAGTTAACTAAGCCGAATGCCCTTTTGAACAAGGCGAAGTGCATTGTTGAACAACTCAAATGCCTTGTTAACCAAGTCGGATGCTTTGTCGATGTCGTTGTTGATATCGTAGTTGTACCCGATAGCATGTTATCAGTTGATGCGGCATGAGTTTTTCTCCTGCGCGCTCTTTTGTATTCTTCTTTTTATATATATATATAAATGGACATTAATCCAAAAAAAAAAAGTCCAATGCCTTGCTGACAAAGTCTTTTTTTTTTTGGGAAATGTTCACTAAATAAATGAAATAAAGAAACCTTGTTGACACAGTCATCCTTGTAGACCAGTAAAATGCCTTGTTGACCAAGTATAATGCTTTGTTGAGCATATTGATTGCCTTGCTGACCAAGTCGAATACCTTGTCGAACAAGTAGAATGCATTGTTGAACAAGTGGAATACCTTGTTGAACAAGTCGAATGCCTTGTTGATCAAGTTATGCCTTGTTAACCAAGTCATGCCTTGTTGACAAAGTATAATGCCTTGTTGACCAAGTAGAATTCCTTGTTGAACAAGTGGAATGCCTTGTTGAACAACTAGAATGCATGGTTGACCTTGTACACCTCAAATGCCTTGTTGAACAACTCAAATTCGAATGCTTTGTTGACAAGTAGAATGCATTGTTAAACAAGATGATTGCGTTGTTGACCAAGTAAAATGCCTTGTTAAACAAGTCGATTGCATTGCTGAACAAGTCAAATGCCTTGTTGACTAAGTCGTGGCTTGTTGACCAAGTGGAATGCCTTGATGAACAAGTCGAATGCCTTACTGAACAACTTAAATGCCTCGTTCACCAAGTCAAAAGCCTTGCTGAACAAGTCGAATGCCTTGTTGACCAAATGGAAAGCCTTATTGAACAAATCGAATACCTTGTTTACTAAGTCGAATGCCCTTTTCAACATGTATAATGCCTTGTTGAACAGCTCAAATGTCATGTTGACCAAGTGAAAAGCCTTGTTGAACAAGTCCAATGCCTTGTTTACCAAGTCAAATGCTTTTTTGAACAAGTATAATACCTTGCTGAACAACTCAAATGCCTTGTTAACCAAGCCGAATGCCTTTTAGACCAAGTCGAATGCCTTGCTGACAAAGTCATGCCGTGTTCACAAGTAAAATGCCTTGTTGACCAGTAAAATGCCTTGTTGAACAAGTCAAATGCTTTGTTGACCAAGTACAATGCCTTGTTGAACAAGCCAAATGCCTTGTTAAACAACTCAAATGCCTTGTAGACCAAGTAATGCCTTGTTGAACAAGTCAAATGCCTTGTTGACCAAGTCATATGCCTTATTCACCATGTACAATGCCTTGTTAAACAAGCCGAATGCCTTGTTGACTAAGTCGAATGCCCTTTTGAACACGTAAAATGCCTTGTTGAACAACTAAAATGCCTTGTTGACCAAGTCGAATGGCTTGTTCACCAAGTAATGCATTGATAAACATGTCAAATGGCTTGTTGACCAAGTAATGCCTTGTTGAACAAGTCGAATGGCTTGTTGACCAAGTATAATGCATTGTTGAACAAGTTAAATGTCTTTTTTCAAACAGTAGATGCCTTATTGACTAAGCCGAATGCCATTTTGAATAAGTGAAATGCCTTGTTGAGCAAGCCGAATGCATTGTTGAACAAGTTGAATGCATTGTTCACCAAGTCGAATGCCTTGTAAAACAAGTCGATTGCGTTGTCGAACAAGTCGAATGCCTTGTTGACGAAATCATGCCTTGTTGACCAAGTGTAGTGCCTTGCTGAACCAGTCGAATCCCTTGTTATACAACTCAAATGCCTTGTTGACCAAGTGGAAAGCCTTGTTTAACAAGTCGAATGCCCTTTTGAACAAGTATAGTGCCTTGTTGAACAACTTAAATGCCCTGTTGACCAAGTCGAATCCCCTTTTGAACAAATGGAATGCCTTGCTGACAAAGTCATGCCTTGTTGAGCAAGTCGAATGCGTTGCTAACCAAGTAGAATGCGTTGCTGACCAAGTAGAATGCTTTGGTGAACAAGTAGAATGCCTTGTATGCCTTGTTGACTAAGTCGAATGCCTTTTTGAACAAGTAAAATGCCTTGTTTAACAAGTCGAATGCCTTGTTGAACAACTCGAATGCCTTGTTGACCAAGTCGAATGCCTTCTTGAACAAGCGAATGCCTTTTGACCAAGTCGAATGCCCTTTTGAACAAGTATAATGACTTGTTGAACAACTCAAATTCCTTGTTGACCAAGTCGAATGCCTTGCTGACAAAGTCATGCCGTGTTGACCATTAAAATGCCTTGTTGACCAGTAAAATGCCTTGTTGAACAAGTCGAATGCCCTTTTGAACAAGTATAATGCCTTGTTGAACAACTCAAACGCCTTGTTGACCAAGTCCAATGTCTTGCTGACAAAGTCATGCCTTGTTGACCAGTAAAATGCCTTGTCAAACAAGTCGAATGCATTGTTCACCAAGTAGAATGCCTTGTTGAACAAGTTGAATGCCTTGTTCAACAAGCAGAATGCCTTGTATGCCTTATTGACTAAGTCGAATGCCCTTTTGAACAAGTAAAATGCCTAGTTGAACAAACCAAATGCTTTGTTGAACAACTCAAATGCCTTGTTGGCCAAGTCATTCCTTGTAGAACAAGTCGAATGCCTTGTTGACCAAGTGGAATGCATTATTGAACAAGTAATGCCTTGTTGAACAAGTCGAATGCCTTCTTGAACAAGTAGAATGCCTTGTTAAACAAGCCAAATGCCTTGTTGAACAAGCCGAACGCCTTGTTGAACAAGTTGAATGCGTTGTTGACCAAGTCCAATGCCTTGTTCACCAAATAATGCCTTGTTGAACAAGTCAAATGGCTTGTTGACCAAGTAATGCCTTGTTGAACAAGTCGAATGGCTTATTGACCAAGTAGAATGCCTTGTTGAACAAGTTAAATGTCTTTTTGAATGAGTAGATGCCTTGTTGACTAAGTCGAATGCCCTTTTGAATAAGTCAAATGCCTTGTTGAACAAGCTGAATGCCTTGTTGAACAAGTTGAATGCATTGTTGACCAAGTCGAATGTCTTGTAAAACAAGTCGATTGCGTTGTTGAACAAGTCGAATACCTTGTTGACGAAATCATGCCTTGTTGTCCAAGTGTAATGCCTTGATGAACAAGTCGAATGCCTTATTAAATAACTTAAATGCCTCATTGACCAAGTCAAAAGCCTTGCTGAACAAGTCCAATGCCTTTTTATACAACTCAAATGCCTTGTTGACCAAGTGGAAAGCCATATTTAACAAGTCGAATGCCCTTTTGATCAAGTATAATGCCTTGTTGAACAACTTAAATGCCTTGTTGACCAAGTCGAATGCCTTGCTGACAAAGTGATGCCGTGTTGACCAGTAAAATGCCTTGTTGACCAGTAAAATGTCTTGTTGAACAAGTCGATTGCTTATGACCAAGTAGAATGCCTTGTTAACAAGTTGAATGCTTTGTTCAACAAGTAGAATGCCTTGTATGCCTTATTGATTAAGTCGACTGCCCTTTTGAACAAGTAAAATGCCTTGTTGAACAAGCCAAATGCCTTGTTGAACAACTCAAATGCCTTGGTGACCAAGTCGAAAGCCTTGTTGAACAAGTCGAATGCCTTGTTGAACAAGTCGTATGCCTTTTGACCAAGTCGAATGCCCTTTTGAACAAGTATAATGCCTTGTTGAACAACTCAAATGCCTTGTTGACCAAGTCGAATGCTTTCTGAACAAGTGGAATGCCTTGTTGACCAAGTCCAATGTCTTGCTGACAAAGTCATGCCTTGTTGACCAGTAAAATGCCTTGTCGAACAAGTCGAATGCATTGTTAACCAAGTAGAATGCCTTGTTAAACAAGTTGAATGCCTTGTTCAACAAGTAGAATGCCTTGTATGCCTTATTGACTAAGTCAAATGCCCTTTTGAACAAGTAAAATGCCTTGTTGAAAAAGAAAAATGCCTTGTTGAAAAACACAAATGCCTTGTTGGGCAAATCATGCCTTGTTGAACAAGTCGAATGCCTTGTTGACCAAGTCGTTGTTGGGAAAAGGTACACGGTTTGTACCCGAGACGCAACGCCCCGGGATACGGTGCGGAATAAAATTTTTTCCGGGTTCCTTCGCAGCTTGAATCGAAAACTCTAATCATGTTGACACGTAATAGGGCGGGTCATACCCGTGAGAGATTACCTTTGAAGCGAGTGGCAGCTCCTCGTCGATTGCGTCGTCGGCCGCGGTCGTGTTGGGTATCGTCTAAATCGTCACGCCGACCTCGCAGTGTACCACGGTTTTGATTCTTCGAAGATGCCTAGAGAGAATTGATCCGTCGCTCGGGAGAGTGGTTTGCGTTTGTGTGTTCGTGTTTCGATTCTCGGGTCGAGAAATTTCGCGTTGATTCTCTTCCCGTGTTTTTTTTTTTTTACGATGGTCTCACCCTTATTTATAGTAGGGGAGGACGAAATTTTCAGCCCTAAACAAGGCTAAAATCTCGAAATATTTGTTCCTAAATATGAGAGATATTCTTGCCAAAATATCTCTCCTAATTGAATTCAAAATTCTATTAAAGGAACATACTATAAATAGAAAACTAACTAAGATATTAAAATATCTTCAAATATGGTAAATAAATTTCGAAATTTATATAAAATATAAATTCGAATTTTAGTTTAATAAATAATATTCCAAATATTTTTATTACCATATTTGTAAATTACGAAAATACCCTTTAAGGCATTTTTCGAATTTCTCGGCTTAGGGTTGAATTCCAATTCTTCCCTCAAGTCTTTCTAAGCACTTAGCCAAGCCTAAGTCTTAAAGTTAGTTTCATATGAAGTCCGACTTCGGTCCACTTAATGACCCCGAGGCCCAATAAGGCGTGGCATAACGACCCGAGGCCCGTTAAGGCCCAAAACACAATCTCTCCTTCTCGGTACACATTGATGATCCTTTTTAAGCCCGACTCTCTAGGTTCGACTCAATCGGCAAGGGAGGAATCCAAGAGTCCGGTAGGTGCCTAGCCAATCCCGCAGTACCGGACAGATCCCGACTTGAGCACGAATTTCGAACTAGTCTTATTCCAGAACCTAACTATAGATTATAGTACTACGTACAAACCCTTCAGCTGTGTCCCGATCGAGTGAGAGCCATGGTATTTGTCAAACTCACTAAACTCGATACTATGATAAAATGACACGAGGCAAATTACCAAACTACCCTCCATGTCTAACATGAGTTAGTTTAATACCTTGGCCAAGGATTTTGTAATTTCCCGTCGTCATTCTCATAGGACACTTGTCTCGATTACTTGCGAGACTGTGAATCCGTACTCGGCGGTCTAAGCCCGGCAATCAAAATATCCATCAGACCGCATCTGTCCCGCTGACCCATGCAATAGCAAATCGGATCTAGCGAAACCAGTGATAGTCAAGACTTCAAAGTCAACTCCGTCAAAGCCCCTTTCGGTCTAAGGTTCAAGCAGACTACTATAGTTTTTGTCGTCGATCATTGACACTCCTTGAGTAATAAGCCATGTTTGATCGTACGACCTGCGAGTCAGTGTCCATGAAACGATTCAATCCCTTGATTCGACTCGTTTCACAAGTCATGACTTCCGCTTCCAAGCTGTATATCGGCACACGATAAGTCATCTACAAATAAGCCATGATTGGTTTTCCAGCACCCAACTGAAACCTAAGGCTTATGGACATTTTATGTTCGAGGTTAAGAGTCCACTGGTGCCTTCCTCTCTCGTACCCATCGAGAACAGTGACTCAACTCGACACATTTGGATTTATTCATTTATTGCTTTACCCGATGCTAAGTAAAGAACTCATATAACCAATAAACGAATAATGCCTTTATTAATACGCAAAACAATGTTTGATTACATTGACAATCGAATGATAAATAAGCTAATGCCCTATACATATCCAATCCTCGTATAGCATTCGAGAGCATATCCCTAACAATCTCCCACTTGCACTCAATGCCATGCGCTGTTGTATCTAATACCCATCTTCTCGAGATGTTTGTTCAGCACTGCCTGAGATAAAGGCTTAGTGAATGGGTCGGCCACGTCGTCCGCAGTCGCAATCTTCTGGACGGCTATGTAGCCACTGTCAATGAATCCAGGTAACACGTGGTATTTTCTTTCTATGTGTTTGGATTTACTGTGAGATTTTGGTTCCTTCGCTTGCGCGATTGCACCACTATTGTCGCACCACAGTGGCAGTGGTTTTTCGGCAATCGGAACCACTTGCAGTTCTTCCAAGAACTTTCTCATCCAAACTCCTTCTTTAGCTGCCTCTGAGGCGGCTATGTACTCAGCCTCGCAGGTGGAATCAGCTGTTGTGCTCTGCTTGGAACTTTTCCAAGATACTGCTCCACCGTTGAGTGTAAAGACGAAACCTGAAGAGGATTTTCGGTCGTCCACGTCTGACTGGAAATCCGAATCCGTATATCCTTCCACTTCTAATTCTCCATTTCCATAGACCAGCATCATATCCTTTGTTCTTCTAAGATACTTGAGGATATTCTTGACTGCTGTCCAGTGTTCTTTACCCGGGTTGGCTTGAAATCGACTGACTACGCTCACAGCGTATGCTATGTCCGGTCGCGTGCAAAGCATCGCGTACATCAAGCTACCCACTGCGGATGCATAGGGGATTCCATTCATCTCTTTTCTATCTGCCTCACTTTGAGGACACATAGCTTTGGAGAGATGTATCCCATGCCCCATAGGTAAGAACCCTTTCTTAGAATTGTCCATGTTATATCGTTTCAGGACCTTTTCTAAGTATAGGGCTTGGGAGAGCCCTAACATCTTATTCGTTCTATCCCTATAGACACGAATTCCTAGGATGTAGGTCGCTTCTCCCAAGTCTTTCATGGAGAATTCGGTCGAAAGCCATGCTTTCACCATCGAGAGCATCCCAATATCGTTTCCTATCAAAAGGATGTCATCGACGTACAATACGAGGAACGATATCTTGCTCCCACTGCTTTTTCTGTAGACGCATGGTTCATCTTCGTTCTTTATGAATCTGTAGCTCTTAACTACTTCATCAAACCGAAGATTCCAGCTCCTAGAGGCTTGTTTAAGTCCGTAAATTGACTTATTCAATTTGCATACTTTATGAGCATCCTTTTGTGATGTAAAACCCTTTGGCTGTTCCATATATATTTCCTCCTTGAGGTATCCATTTAGGAACGCGGTTTTCACATCCATCTGCCAGATCTCATAATCGTTATACGCTGCTATCGCAAGTAATATCCGAATGGACTTCATCATCGCAACGGGCGAAAAGGTTTCCTCATAGTCAATTCCTTCTTTTTGACTATAACCTTTCGCTACAAGCCTAGCTTTCTATGTATCCACCAGTCCGTCTGATCCAATCTTTTCTTGAAGATCCACTTACACCCAATGGGTCTAAAACCATCGGGAGATCAACAAGTGTCCAGACCTGATTTATGCATTGAATCCATTTCGACTTGCATAGCTTCAAGCCATCTTACGGAGTCTATATCCGTCATTGCCTGGTCATAGGTAGCGGGGTCGTCCCCGACGTTACCCCCCGTCGCAGCATCCCGTGCTCGACGTGTACCATTCCATATCTCTCAGGCTGGCGAGATACTCTACCAGACCTGCGCAACTCTGATTGCGTCTTGGACTGCTCTACGGTGTCTTCTAACACTGGAGTTTGTGAAATCGTTTCTGTCGTTTCTCCAAGAGTTACTTCACGACCCACTCCACCTTCTCGAACGAACTCTTCTTCGAGAAAGTGAGCCTGAAGGGCTACAACGATTTTCTGATCGTCGTGGAAGTAAAATTGGTATCCCATGGAATCCTCAGGATACCCGACAAAACGTCCTTTCACAGCTCTCGATTCCAATTTTTTGTCTTGAGCTTTTTCACAAAAGCGGGGCAACCCCATATTCTTATGTGGTTCAAGCTCGGCTTTCTACCAGTCCATATTTCATAAGGGATCTGGTCGACAGAACTAGAAGGGATTCGGTTTAAAACGTGCGTTGCGGTTAATAACGCATGACCCCACAGCGACAGTGGCAGGTCTGTGTAACTTAGCATTGATCGAACCTTGTCCAACAGCGTTCGATTTCTGCGTTCGGACACACCATTTAATTGTGGTGTTCCCGGCGGTGTCATCTGTGAAATGATCCCGTTCTCTTTCAAGAACTCGTCAAACTCGAGACTCATGTACTCGCCACCTCGATCAGATCGAATGGCCTTTATATGATTCCCAGTTTGTTTTTCTACTAAAGCCTTATATTCCTTGAACTTATCAAGGGCTTCAGACTTGTATCTCATAAGATATACCTTCCCAAATCTTGAATGATCGTCGGTGAAGGTAATAAAGTAGTGGAAATTACCTCGAGCCGCTTCCCCGAATGGCCCACAAACGTCTGTATGAATCAAAGTGAGAAGTTCTGTGGCTTTTTGGAAAGTCCCGGTAAAGGGAGACTTAGTCATCTTTCCAAGGATACACGATTCGCAAGTCGGATAAGGGTCCGAACCCAACGGCTTAATCATGCCATTTTTCTCCAACTCACGAATTTTTGATCTCCTGCATGACCAAGTCGAAGATGCCACAATTGTCTCATATTGGTCTCTAATTTTCGTTTGTTGGTAATTGTGTTCACAGATTCAGTTTTATCTTTGACATTTAGATAATATAATCCGTTAAGTAAAGTTGCACTTCCGACGCATTTATTTCCAAAATAAATATCGCAAATATTATTACTAAAGCGGAACTCATATCCGTTTCCGCTCAAAACGGGAATAGAAATAATATTCTTAAGCCCTCTGGGCAATACTAAACAATCAGAAAGCAATAACTTATGTCTACTAGATAAAACAAGAGTTCTTGATCCAATGTGGGTCGCCGGCACACTATGTCCGCTTCCTACGTTGATCATGACCTCTCGATCCGCCAACCTCCTACTTCGTTCCAGACCCTGGTTTGAAACACAAATGTGAGCGCTAGCTCCTGAGTCTAGGATCCATGAAGTGGAGTACACAGTCATAGAACAATTAGTTTCTAAAACATAAAGTTCTTTACCTGAGGCGGCTAGCTTCGGGCAATCGCGCTTCCAATGGCCGAGCTCATTGCAGTGAAGGCATTTGTCCGTGGGCTTGGCGCCTTTAGACACGTTTTTCTTGGCCTTGCCTTTTGAAACTCCTCCCTTGGGCTTAATGGGCTTGTCCGACTTTTTCTTTCTAATCGACTTCCGAGTCTTATAAGTCGCAACAAGAGCCACTTCCTTTCCCTTTATCTTTTTCATCTGAGTTTGGGCCGTTGACAACTGGTTCATCAACTCAGTTAATGTCATCTCGACCCTATTCAGATTATAATTCACAATGAAGGGATTAAAGGAAGCCGGCAGTGACTGGAGCACGAGATCGTTTTGGAGCTCATTGTCCATGAGGAAGTCGAGTGCATCGAGTCTCTCGATCAAACCGATCATTTTCAGCACATGTTCTCTAACGTCGCTGCCCTCATCCATTTTGCAATGAAACAGTTGCTCTGTCAAAGAGTAGCGAGCACTCCTGGAGTGTTCACCAAAGAGCTCCTTCAAATGAAGCAAAATGGCGCCCACTTCCATTTCCGAGTGGCTTCGCTGCAACTCATTGCTCATGGATAGGAGTATATAGCCCTTGACCTTTGGCTCGTCTATTTGCCACTTGACATACGCAGCCCGGTCGTCGTCACTCGCATCAGTCCCTGGGACTTGCGGTGTAGGGGAATCGAGGACATAAGTCAAAGACTCCATACCTAGAACTATCCTGAGGTTACGGAGCCAGTCCACGTAGTTTGGTCCTACCAAACGGTTTTCAAGCAGCATGTTTAAAAGATTCGTCATAGTAACTACAAAGAAAATAACTCTGCAGAAGATAAAGATCACACAGTTAGGTTTATTCTATCATTCATCAAGCGCAAACACGGACTTTTCGTTTCGCTTGACTCCCACTATTTTTCTCGAAAATTCTATTCTCCCGATTTAAGAATTTCGGAAACTTCGTTGAGTAGTTTCATAGTGGAGTTGAGGTCCCCGACTCGATTAGACATGCCTCAGCCTTTAACGCAATATTTGGCCTGCCTAATCGATCGAAGTCGAGTTTCACTCGAACCCATCCTATGAGTATTTCAACTATCTTTGTCTCAGTCAGTGACCCTCACGGCTAACCCTGCATTTTGGGTATAACTGTCTAAGTGCAACCTAATCAACTTATGCTCTAACCGCACATTTGAATTCCGCCTTGCTGCCTTACGCTTCGTGGGGCGGAATATGCTATGGTGAGCGTCGTCAAACGAACCCGAAACGCTAATGTTAGGGCTTGATGTACGGCGCCAACTTACTCGGAACAAACCGTACAAACTCCCTAACACCAGACATCTCAAGCATGATAGAAGACAGGAACCCAATTCCTTTTCTCACTTAGTATTTATCAAACGGGAGAAAAAACCTTTTTCACATAAGAGCACATAAAGCATGCATATCATTTCACAAATCGACACGCACGTAAGTAGTAAATAAACCCTAGGAAAATAAACTACAAGGCAACACGAACGGGTTATTTATATTCTAGCCCTATTACGTGAATTATGTGTATGTGGCTTCAAAAAATCATCGGTTCTCCGTATGGGCTTTGAAGTCGACAATCGCCCTTCATCATTCGAACGGCCTCCAAGTCGTCGATCGTCCACCAAGTCATCTTCTCCCGGGGAGTCGTCAACCGTCGAACAGCTTCGTGTATTCTAAACTAAGCCTAATCTAATAAAGACTTTGAAGTACAACACGGGGGATCATCAGTCCCAAACAACCCGTAAAAGACAAATACAACCCGGGGGGACGAGGCCCTTAACAAATAACCCGGAAAACCAAATAAAAATCCTAAACCCGTAAGTGTGCCTTAAATCATAATCATAACGAGCACGTTGACAATTTCATGAATTATAACCGAAACCGACAATTTGGGCCTTAAATGGGCCAGGCCCGATAAAAAGGCCCGTTAGGGTTTTTGGGCGAAAAACCCTAGGCGGCCGTCGTGTCGCGGAGGCTGCAGTTTCGTGCGGGTACGCGGCTGTCCGCGCGCCGCTGGCGCTGCCGTCAGAGGTGGCACCACCATCGGACAGCGGTGTGCCACTGCCCGAGGCAACGGCGCGGTGGTTCGGGTCTTCGTTGCCCGAAGCCGCGGCAGCGGATACGCCATCGCACGGCGCGGTTGTGCGTGCGGCTGTCTGCGTGTCGCAGCGTCTCCGCGGTGGTGCCTTCGACCCCGTCGAGCGGTATGGCAAGCGCCGCATCGAGCAACCCCACGCGCCTAGTGCGTTGGCTTTTCGATCGTCTCCCACGAGCCTCGTTTTGATATAATCATGTTATGATTCCGATCACGAGCCCTGGCTCTGATACCACTGTTGGGAAACCCGGTTTGTACCCGAGACGCAACGCCCCGGGATACGGTGCGGAATAAAATTTTTTCCGGGTTCCTTCGCAGCTCGGATCGAAAACTCTAATCACGTTGACACGTAATAGGGCGGGTCATACCCGTGAGAGATTACCTTTGAAGCGAGTGGCAGCTCCTCGTCGATTGCGTCGTCGCCGCGGTCGTGTTGGGTATCGTCTAGATCGTCACGCGACCTCGCAGTGTACCACGGTTTCGATTCTCCGAAGATGGCTAGAGAGAATTGATCCGTCGCTCGGGAGAGTGGTTTGCGTTTGTGTGTTCGTGTTTCGATTCTCGGTCGAGAAATTTCGCGTCGATTCTCTTCCCTGTCCTTGTTTTTGGACGAGGGTCTCACCCTTATTTATAGTAGGGAGGACGAAATTTTCAGCCCTAAACAAGGCTAAAATCTCGAAATATTTGTTCCTAAATATGAGAGATATTCTTGCCAAAATATCTCTCCTAATTGAATTCAAAATTCTATTAAAGGAACATACTATAAATAGAAAACTAACTAAGATATTAAAATATCTTCAAATATGGTAAATAAATTTCGAAATTTATATAAAATATAAATTCGAATTTTAGTTTTAATAAATAATATTCCAAATATTTTTATTACCATATTGTAAATTACGAAAATACCCTTTAAGGTTGAATTCCAATTCTTCCCTCAAGTCTTTCTAAGCACTTAGCCAAGCCTAAGTCTTAAAGTTAGTTTCATATGAAGTCCGACTTCGGTCCACTTAATGACCCCGAGGCCCAATAAGGCGTGGCATAACGACCCGAGGCCCGTTAAGGCCCAAAACACAATCTCTCCTTCTCGGTACACATTGATGATCCTTTTGAAGCCCGACTCTCTAGGTTCGACTCAATCGGCAAGGGAGGAATCTAAGAGTCCGGTAGGTGCCTAGCCAATCCCGCAGTACCGGACAGATCCCGACTTGAGCACGAATTTCGAACTAGTCTTATTCCAGAACCTAACTAAAGATTATAGTACTACGTACAAACCCTTCAGCTGTGTCCCGATCGAGTGAGAGCCATGGTATTTGTCAAACTCACTAAACACGATACTATGATAAAATGACACGAGGCAAATTACCAAACTACCCTCCATGTCTAACATGAGTTAGTTTAATACCTTGGCCAAGGATTTTTAATTTCCCGTTGTCATTCTCATAGGACACTTGTCTCGATTACTTGCGAGACTGTGAATCCGTACTCGGCGGTCTAAGCCCGGCAATCACAAATATCCATCAAGACCGCATCTGTCCCGCTGACCCATGCAATAGCAAATCGGATCTAGCGAAACCAGTGATAGTCTAGACTTCAAAGTCAACTCCGTCAAAGCCCCTTTCGGTCTAAGGTTCAAGCAGACTACTATAGTTTTTGTCGTCGATCATTGACACTCCTTGAGTACTAAGCCATGTTTGATCGTACGACCTGCGAGTCAGTGTCCATGAAACGATTCAATCCCTTGATTCGACTCGTATCACAAGTTATGACTTCCGCTTCCAAGCGGTAAATCGGCACACGATAAGTCATCTACAAATAAGCCATGATTGGTTTTCCAGCACCCAACTGAAACCTAAGGCTTATGACATTTTATGTTTGAGGTTAAGAGTCCACTGGTGCCTTCCTCTCTCGTACCCATCGAGAACAGTGACTCAACTCGACACATTTGGATTTATTCATTTATTGCTTTACCCGATGCTAAGTAAAGAACTCATATAACAAATAAAGGAATAATGCCTTTATTAATACGCAAAAAATGTTTGATCACATTGACAATCGAATGATAAATAACCTAATGCCCTATACATATCCAATACTCGTATAGCATTCGAGGGCATATCCTTAACAGTCGTATGCCTTTTTAACCAAGTCGAGTACCTTGTTGACCTGTCGAATGCCTAGTTAAACAAGTAGAATGTGTTGTTGACTAAGTAGAATGCCTTGGTGAACAAGTTGAATGTCTTGTTCAACAAGTAAAATGCCTTGTTGACTAAGTCGAATGCCATTTTAAACACGTAAAATGCCTTGTTGAACAACTAAAATGCCTTGTTGACCAAGTCAAATGTCTTGTTCACCAAGTAATGCCTTGTTGAACAAGTCAAATGGCTTGTTGAATAAGTCGAATGGCTTGTTAACCAAGTAGAATGCCTTGTTAAACAAGTTAAATGTCTTTTTCAACAAGTAGATGCCTTGTTGACTAAGTCGAATACCATTTTGAATAAGTAAAATGCCTTGTTGACAAGCTGAATGCCTTGTTGAACAAGTTGAGTGCATTGTTCACCAAGTCAAATGTCTTGTAAAACAAGTCGATTGCGTTGTTGAACAAGTCGAATGTCTTGTTGACGAAATCATGCCTTGTTGACCAAGTGTAATGCCTTGATGAACAAGTCAAATGCCTTACTGAACAACTTAAATGCCTCATTGACCAAGTCAAAAGCCTTGTTGAATAAGTCGAATGCCTTGTTATACAACTCAAATGCCTTGTTGACCAAGTGAAAAGCCCTGTTTAACAAGTCGAATGCCCTTTTGAACAAGTATAATGCCTTGTTGATCAATTTAAATGCCTTGTTGACCACGTCGAATCCTTTTTTGGGCAATCAAAGAAAAGGTAATTGATCGTCTCCATCTCATCCGCGTCACACAATAAGCAAGCACTCGATGCGGCCTAGAGGGCAACCCAAGGCTTATCTCTGGTAGCTAGGCGTTCATGAATAGCAAGTCATAAGATGAATTCATAGCTTGGGACCCTAAGCACACCCCCAAATAGGGCTGCCCAATGAACCGACGAGCATTTCTGCCGGAACGCATCCCGGGCAGAAGCCGTGGTGAAAAGTCATGTGGGAGACGGTAGCCATCGGTAAGAGTCAGCTTCCAATGGGTGAACCTCCGGGAGCATGGGTTCAATCATCAGAAATTCCATCGAGGAAGTCGTCGGCCACCTCCAACCGTCACTAACAATGACTCGACTCAAACGTGAATCATCATAAAGGCTCATAATCATCGGTCCCCGTGGAAATCGCTCCAGAAGCGGCCTATCATCGATCCATGGGTCGTGCCACAACCAAATAGTTTCGCCATTACCAATACGGATACTACCTTCGACCGAAGCATAGGGCGTAGTTGTAAGAGTTTCCTCCAACTCCACGCCGATTGGGCGGTTCCCGATATAGTCCACAACGAGCGATTTTGCAGCCGCATCTAGAGAAGCCACGATACCCAAATAGAATTTGGATCCTTGGTCAGAATACTCCATAGGTGCTTAAGAAGAAGGGCCTTGTTATCGTCCACAAGCGAGGGAATGCCCAAACCACCCTCATCCACCGGGAAACATACATCATCCCAAGCAACCTTGGCAGCAGAACCACTCCAGAGGAACGATCTGAATCGTTGCTCAATCACTCTAATAATGCCTTTTGGCAGGATGAACACCCCGGACCAATACCCATGCGCATCAAGGACTGAACGGATCAACTGTACCCTCCCAGCATATGAAAGAGAGCGATTGAGCCAAGAGCCTAAGCATTGGTCAATGCGCTGTAGAAGTGGAGTACAGTCCTGAATAGTCAGTCGTGATGTAAGTAACGGGACACCCAAATACCTCACTGGTAAATGGCCTAAAGGAAAACCCATAATAGATAATAAGGGTTTGGCAGCCGCTCGCCGGTTTGGAAAGAAACATCTCGCTCTTTCCAGGGTTAGCCCTTAACCCCGAATGTATCGCAAATTCATCAAACCCCGCTCGGAAAGTCTGGATGGATTCAGTGTCCACGTGACTGAAAAGAAAAAGATCGTCGGAAAATGTCATCATGAAAAGACGGGAAGGCTCGCATCTCCAATGTCTTGTTCAACAACTCGAATGTCTTGTTGAACAAGTCATGCATTGTTGACCAAGGAGAATGACTTGTTGAACAAGTCGAATTCCTTGTTGACCAAGTAGAATGCCTTGTTGACCAAGTAATGCCTTGTTGAACAAGCCGAATGCCTTATTGAACAAGTCGAATGCTTTGTTCACCAAGTACAATGCTTTGTTGACCAAGTAGAATGCCTTGTTGATCAAGTCGAATGCTTTGTTGACCAAGTGGAATGCCTTGCTGAACAAGTCGAACGCCTTGTTGAACAAGTCGACTACCTTGTTGACTAAGTCAAATGTCTTGATGAGCAACTCCAATGCTTTGTTGAACAACTCGAATGCCTTGTTAACCAAGTCGAATGCCTTGTTTTCCAAGTCATGCCTTGTTGACCAAGTCGAATGCCTTGTTAACCAAGTAATGCCTTTTGAACAAGTCCAATGCCTTTTGAACAAGTCGAACGCCATTTCGACCAAGTCATTCCTTATTGACCAAGAGCACTGCCTTGTTGAACAAGCAGAATGAATTGTTGAACAAGTCGAACGCCTTGTTCAACAAGCTGAATGTCTTGTTGACAAGGTCGAATTCCTTCTTGACCAAGTAATGTCTTATTAAACAAGTCGAATGCCTTGTTGAACAAGTCTAATGCGATGTTGAACAAGTAGAGTGGCTAGTTGAACAAGTCAAACGCCTTGTTCAACAACTCGAATGTCTTGTTGACCAAGTCATGTCCTGCTGACCAAGTAGAATGACTTGTTGAACAAGTCGAATTTCTTATTGACCAAGTAATCCCTTGTGGAACAAGCCGAATGCCTTGTTGAACAAGTCGAACGCCTTGTTCATAAAGTATAATACCTTTTTGACCAAGTCGAATGCTTTGTTGAACAACTCAAATGCCTTGTTAACCAAGTGGAATGCCTTGCTGAACAAGTCGAATACCTTGTTGACTAAGTCGAATGCATTGTTGAACAACTCGAATGCCTTGTTAACCAAGTCGAATGGCTTGTTGAACAAGTCGAATGCGTTGTTTCGAATGCCTTGTTGACGAAGTAATATCTTTTGAACAAGTCCAATGCATATTGAACAAGTCGAACGCTTTGTTGTCCAATTCATGCCTTGTTGACCAAGAAGGATGCCTTGTTGAATAAGCAGAATGCCTTGTTAAACAAGTCGAACGCCTTGTTCAATAACCTGAATGCCTTGTTGACTAAGTCGAACGCCTTTTTGAACAAGTCGAATGCCTTGTTGAACAACTCAGATGCCTTGTTGACCAATTAATGTCTTATTAAACAAGTCGAATGCCTTGTTGACAAAGTACAATGCCTTGTTGAACAAGACGAATGGCTTGTTGACAAGGTGGAATGCCTTGTTGAACAAGTAGAATGCCATGTTGAACAAGTCGAATGCCTTGGTGACCAAGTCGAATGGCTTGTTGACCAAGTCGAATGCCTTGTTGACCAACTCCAAGGCCTTGTTGAACAACTCAAATGCCTTGTTAATCAAGTCGAATGCCTTGTTGACCAAGTCATGCCTTGTTGAGCAAGTAGAATGGCTAGGTGAACAAGTCCAACGCCTTATTCTTTTTTTTTTTTGGATGACTGTCCCATTATATATATATATGAAGAGAAAAACTACAAAATAGCACGTATAAGTAGAACTCATGCCGCAAACAACCGATAACTAGCTATCAGATAACAATGACATCAACTAAACAATTCGAATGTCTCGTTGAACATGTCGAATGCCTTGTTGACCAAGTAGAATGCCTTGTTGAACAAGACGAATGCCTTGTTAGCCAAGTTGAAGAACTTGTTGAAAAAGTCGATCCTTGTTGATCAAGCAGAATGCCTTGTTGGACAAGCTGAATGCCTTGTTGACCAAGTAGAATGCCTTGTTGAACAAGACAAGTGCCTTGTTGAGCAAGCCATGGCTTGCTGACAAGGGCATGGCTTCTTGACCAAGTGGAATGCCATGTTAAACAAGTCGAATGCCTTGGTAACCTTGTTGACCAAGTCGAATGCCGTGTTGAACAACTTAAATGCCTTGTTGAACAAGGAGAATGCCTTGTTGTCCAAGTGGAATGCCTTGTTGACCAAGTGAAATGCCTTGTTGAACAAGTCGAACGCCTTGTTGAACAAGTCGAATACCTTGTTGAACAAGTCGAATGGCTTGATGAACAACTCAAATGCCATGTTGAACAACTCAAATGCCTTGTTAACCAAGTCAAATGCCTTGTTGACCAAGTAATGCCTTTTGAACAAGTCAAACGCCTTGTGGACAAAGTCGAAGGCCTTTTTGAACAAGTCGAATGGCTTCTTGACCAAGTCGAATGCCTTGTTGACCAAGTCGAATGCCTTTTTTAACAACTCAGATGCCTTGTTGACCAAGTAATGTCTTATTAAACAATTTGAATGCCTTGTTGAACAAGTCGAATGCCTTGTTAGCTAAGTCATGCCTTGTTGATCAAGTAGAATGCCTTGTTAACAAAGTAGAATGCCTTATTGAATAAGACGAATGCCTTGTTTAGGAATTCATTGTTTTTTGACCAAGTCATGCCTTGTTAACTAAGTGGAATGCCTTTTTGAACAAGTATAATGCCTTGTTGACCAAGTCGAGTTCCTTGATGAATAATTCAAATGCCTTGTTAAGCAAGACGAATGGCGTTGTAACCAAGTCGAATGCTTTGTTGACCAAGTAATGCATTTTGAACAAGTCCAATGCCTTGTTGAACAAGTCGAACGCCTTGTTGACCAAGTCATGACTTGTTGACCAAGAAGGATGCCTTGTCGACCAAGAAGGATGCCTTGTTAAACAAGCAGAATGCCTTGTTGAACAAGTCGGACGCCTTTCTCAACAAGCCGAATGCCTTGTTGACCAAGTCAAACGCCTTTTTGAACAAGTCGAATGCCTTGTTAAACAACACAGATGCCTTGTTGACCAAGTAATGTCTTATTAAAAAATTTGAATGCCTTGTTGACCAAGTAATGCCTTGTTAACCAAGTAGAATGGGTAGTTGAACAAGTCGAACGCCTTGTTCAACAACTCGAATGTCTTATTGACCAAGTCATGCCTTGTTGACCATGTAGATTGACTTGTTCAAAAAGTCGAATGCCTTGTTGACCAGGCAGAATGCCTTGTTGACCAAGTAATGCCTTGTTGAACAAGACGAATGCCTTGTTGAACAAGTGGGACGCCTTGGTCACCAAGTAGAATGCCTTGTTGACCAAGTCGAATACTTTGCTGACCAAGTGGAATGCCTTGTTGAACAAGTCGAACGCCTTGTTGAACTAGTCGAATACCTTGTTGAACAAGTCGAATGCCTTGATGAACAACTCCAATCCCTTGTTGAACAACTCAAATGCCTTGTTAACCAAGTCGAATGCCTTGTTGACCATGTAATGCCATTTGAACAAGTCGAACGCCTTGTGGAGCAAGTCGAACGCCTTGTGGAGCAAGTCGAAGGCCTTTTTGAACAAGCTAATGCCTTGTTGACCAAGTCGAATGCCTTGTTAAACAACTCAGATGCCTTGTTGACCAAGTAATGTCTTATAAAACAATTTGAATGCCTTGTTGAACAAGTCGAATTCCTTGTTAACTAAGTCATACCTTATTGACCAAGTAGAATGCCTTGTTGACCAAGTAGAATGCCTTGTTGAACAAGACGAATGCCTTGTTTAGGAAGGCATGGTTTTTCCGACCAAATCATGCCTTGTTTTTTTTTTGGGGAACCTTCACTAAATAAACGAAATAAAGGACAGTAAAACGCACATGATAGGATTCATGTCGCAAAGACAAGTGACATGCCATTGTGTACAACTTGGATCTAATCTCTATCGACCAAACAAACTACCGTAATTGGAATGCCACTGCGTACAAGTCATGCCTTGTTAACCCAGTGGAATGCCTTGTTGAACAAGTAGAATGCCTTGTTGAACAAGTCGAATGCCTATGTTACCAACTCAAATGCCTTGTTAACCAAGTCGAATGCCTTGTTGAACAACTTCAATGGCTTGTTAACCAAGTCGAATGCCTTGTTAAAAATCTCCAATGCCTTGTTAACCAAGTCGAATGCCTTGTTGAACAAGTCGAACGCCTTGTTGACCAAGTAGAATACCTTGTTGAACAAGTCGAATGTCTTTTTGAACAAGTCGAACGCCTTGGTAAACAAGCCAAATAATTTGTTGACCAAGTCGAAGGCCTTTTTGAACAAGTCAAATGCCTTGCTGACCAAGTTCAATGCCTTGTTAACCAAGCTGAATGCCTTGTTGACCAAGTCGAATGCCTTGTTGAACAACTCAGATGCTCTGTTGACCAAGTAATGTCTTATTAAACAATTCGAATGCCTCGTTGAACAAGTTGATGCCTTGTTGACCAAGTAGATTCCTTGTTGAACAAGACGAATGCCTTGTTGAGCAAGTCATGGCTTGTTTACCAAGTGGAATGCCTTCTTGAACTCGTAGAATGCCATGTTGAACAAGTTGAACGCCTTGTTGATCAAGTTGAATGCCTTGTTGGACAAGTCAAATGTCTTTTTGAACAAGTCGAACACCTTGGTAAACAAGCCGAATGCCTTGTTGACCAAGTCGAAGGCCTCTCTCAACAAGTCAAATGCTTGTTGACCAAGTCGAATGCGTTGTTAACGAAGCTGAATGCCTTGTTGACCAAGTCGAATGCCTTATTAAACAATTCGAATGCCTCGTTGAACAAGTCCAGTGCCTTGTTTACCAAGTGGAATGCATTCTTGAACAAGTAGAATGCCATGTTGAACAAGTCGAATGACTAGGTGACCAAGTAGAATGCCTTGTTGACCAAGTCGAATGCCTTGTTGACCAAGTCGAATGCCTTCTTGACCAAGCTGAATGCTTTGTTGACCAAGTCATGCCTTGTATACCAAGTAGAATGCCTACTTGAATAAGTAGAATGGCTAGTTGAAAAAGTCGAACGCCTTGTTCAACAACTCGAATGTCTTGTTGACCAAGTCATGCCTTGGAACCTAAGTACAATGCCTTGTTGAACCAAGCAGAATGCCTTGTTGATCAAGTAATGCCTTGTTGAACAAGCCGAATGGCTTGTTGACCAAGTAGAATGCCTTGTTGAACAAGACAAATACCTTGGTGAGCAAGTCATGGCTTGTTGAGCAAGACATGGCTAGTTGACCAAGTCCTAGCTTGTTGAGCAAGACATGGGACCAAGTCATGGCTTGTTGACCAAGTGGAATGCCTTGTTAAACAAGTATAATCCCTTGTTAAACAAGTCGTATGCCTTTGTTACCAAGTAGAATGTCGTGTTGACATGGTCGAATGCCTTGTTGAACAACTCAAATGCCTTGTTAACCAAGCCGAGATCCTTGTTGAACAAGTAGAATGCCTTGTTGTCCAAGTGGAATGTCTTGTTGACCAAGTGGAATGCCTTGCTGAACAAGTCGAACGCCTTGTTCACCAAGTCGAATACCTTGTTGACCAAGTTGAATGCCTTGATGAACAACTCCAATGCCTTGTTGAACAACTCAAATGCCTTGTTAACCAAGTCGAATGCCTTGTTGAACAAGTCCAATGCTTTGTTAATTAAGTCGAATGCCTCGATGACCAACTAATGCCTTTTGAATAAGTTCAATGCCTAGTTGAATAAGTCGAACACCTTGTTGACCAAAAAGGCTGCCTTGTTGAACAAGCAGAATGCCTTGTTAAAGAAGTCGAACGCCTTTTTGAACAAGAATGTCTTGTTGACCAAGTCGAACGCTTTTTTGAACAAGTCGAATGCTTTGTTGAAAAACTCAGATGCCTTGTTGACCAAGTAATGTCTTATTAAACAATTTGAATGCCTTGTTAACAAAGTAGAATGTCTTTTTGACCAAGTAAAATGCCTTGTTAACCAAGTAGAATGCCTTGCTGAACAAGTCGAATGCCTTGTTGAGGAAGTCATGGTTTTTTTGACCAAGTCATGCCTTGTTAACCAAGTGGAATGCCTTGTTGAACAAGTAGAATGCCTTGTTAAACAAGTCGAATGCCTTGGTTACCAAGTAAAATGCCTTATTGACCAAATCGGATGCCTTGCTGAACAACTCCAATCCTTGTTAAGCAAATCGAATGCCTTGTTGAAAAACTCCAATGCCTTGTTAACCATGTCCAATGCCTTGTTGAACAACTCCAATGCCTTGTTAACCAAGTCGAATGCCTTGTTGAAAAACTCCAATGCCTTGTTAACCAAGTCGAATGCCTTGTTGAACAAGTCGAATGTCTTTTTGAACAAGACGAACACCTTGGTAAACAAGCCGAATGCCTTGTTGACCAAGTCGAAGGCCTTTTTGAACAAGTCCAATGCCTTGTTGACCAAGTCGAATGTCTTGTTGACCAAGCTGAATGCCTTGTTGACCAAGTCGAATGCCTTGTTGAATAACTTAGATGCTTTGTTGACCAAGTAATGTCTTATTAAACAATTCAAATGCCTCGTTGAACAAGTCGAATGCCTTGTTGACCAAGTAGAATTCCTTGTTGAACAAGACGAATGCCTAGTTGAGCAAGTCATGGCTTGTTTACAAAGTAGAATGCCGTGTTAACCAAGTCGAATGCCTTTTTGAACAAGTCGAATGCCTTGTTGACCAAGCTGAATGCCTTGTTGACCAAGCTGAATGCGTTGTTGACCAAAGCATGCCTTGTTTACCAATGGAAAGCCTAGTTGAACAAGTAGAATGGCTAGTTGAACAAGTCGAACGCCGTGTTCAACAACTGGAATGTCTTGTTGTACAAGTCATGCCTTGTTGACTAAGTAGAATAACTTGTTGCAAAAGTCGAATGCTTTGTTGACCAAGCACAATGCCTTTGTGACCAACTAAAGCCTTGTTGAGGAAGTCATGGATTTTTTTACAAGGTCAAGCCTTGTTAACCAACTGGAATGCCTTGTTCAACAAGGATAATGCCTTGTTCAACAAGTCGAATGCCTTTGTTACCAAGTTTAATGCCTCGTTGACTAAGTCGAATGCCTTGTTGAACAACTCAAATGCCTTGTTAACCAAACCGAATGCCTTGTTGAACAAGTATAATGCCTTGTTGTCCAAGCGGAATGCCTTGTTGACCAAGTGGAATGCCTTATTGAACAAGTCGAACGCCTTGTTGAACAAGTCAAATACCTTGTTGACCAAGTCGAATGCCTTGATGAAGAACTCCAATCCCTTGTTGAACAACTCAAATGCCTTGTTGACCAAGTCGAATTCCATGATGAACAACTCCAATGCCTTGTTGAACAACTCAAATGCCTTGTTAACCAAGTCGAATGCTTTGTTAATTAAGTCGAATGCTTCATTGACCAACTATGCCTTTTGAACAAGTCCAATGCCTTGTTGAACAAGTCGAACACCTTGTTGACCAAAAAGGATGCCTTGTTGGACAAGCAGAATGCCTTGTTGAACAAGTCGAACGCCTTTTTTTACAAGAATGCCTTGTTGACAAAGTCGAACGCCTTTTTGAACAAGTCGAATGTCTTGTTGATCAACTCAGATGCCTTGTTGACCAAGTAATGTCTTATTAAACAATTCGAATGCCTTATTAAACAAGTCGAATGACTTGTTAACCAAGTAGAATGCCTTGTTGACCAAGTAGAATGCCTTGTTGACCAAGTAGAATGCCTTGTTGAACAAGACGAATGCCTTGTTGAGGAAGTCATGGTTTTTTTGACCAAGTCTTGCCTTGTTAACCAAGTGGAATGCCATTTTAAATAAGTAGAATGTCTTGTTAAACAAGTCGAATGCCTTGGTTACCTAGTAAAATGCCTTATTGACCATGTCGAATGCCTCGTTGAACAACTCCAATGCCCTGTTCACCAAGTCAAATGCCTTGTTGAAAAACTCCAATGCCTTGTTCACCAAGTCTAATGCCTTGTTCAACAAGTCGAACGCCTTGTTGACCAAGTAGAATGCCTTGTTGAACAAGTCGAATATCTTTTTAAACAAGTCAAACGCCTTGATAAACATGCTGATTGCCTCGTTGACCAAGTAGAATAACTTGTTGCAAAAGTCGAATGCCTTGTTGACCAAGCAGAATGCCTTGTTGACCAAGTAATGCCTTGTTGAACAAGCTGAATGCCTTGTTGACCAAGTAGAATGCCTTGTTGAACACGACAAATACCTTGTTGAGCAAGTCATGGCTTGTTGACCAAGTGGAATGCGTTGTTAAACAAGTCGAATGCCTTTGTTACCATGTAGAATGCCGTGTTGACTAAGTCGAATGCCCTGTTGAACAACTCAAATTCTTTGTTAACCAAGCCGAATACCTTGTCGAACAAGTAGAATGCCTTGTTGTCCAAGTGGAATGCCTTGTTGACCAAGTGGAATGTCTTGTTCACCAAGTAGAATGACTTGTTGAACAAGACGAATGCCTTGATGAGGAAGTCATGCTTTTTTTGACCAAGTCATGCATTGTTAACCAAGTGGAATGCCATTTTGAACAAGTAGAATGCCTTGTTAAACAAGTCGAATGCCTTGGTTACCAAGTAAAATGCCTTATTGACCAGGTCGAATGCCTTGTTGAACAACTCCAATGCCTTGTTAACCAAGTAGACTGCCTTGTTGAAAAACTCAAATGCCTTGTTAACCAAGTCGAATGCCTTGTGGAACAAGTCGAATGCCTTGTTGAACAAGTCGAACGCCTTGTTGACCAAGTAGAATGCCTTGTTGAGCAAGTCGAATGTCTTTTTGAACAAGTCAAATGCCTTGGTAAACAAGCCGAATGCCTTGTTGACCAAGTAGAACAACTTGTTGCAAAACTGGAATGCCTTTTTTTTTTGATTAATGTCTCTTTAAATATATATATATATATGAAAAGAAGAATACAAAAGAGCGCGCAGGAGAAAAACTCATGCCGCATCAACCGATAACATGCTATCGGGTACAACTACGATATCAACAACGACATCGACAACTACAGCTACAGCTCGAAACCAGCTACCATGCGACTCGCAAAACACGGCAAATACTAACAACCTGTAAAGGATATCTAGCAGCCACAATATCCAATCGTAGGCAAGCGTTCCCCGAACCAAAGCAATCACGTGCACAGGAGAACCGCGAATATGCTACTTCCAACGTTGATTCCTCTCCTGCCAAATGTGATAAATGAGCGAAGACAGAACATGACGATAAGCGACATGGTAAAGATGATGCCCGCGCCATCTAGCCGCTGCCCAGGTGACACCGATACTCCATTCCCGTAACGGCCATTGCCATCTAATCTTACGGTGCAACAGCCCCAAGCAATGCCTCGATAGTCTACACTCAAATAATAAATGGTTATGTGTCTCACGTATGTTATCGTCGCACAACATGCATGCATCCGTACCCGCCCGTTGTGTCTCACGTATGGTATCGCGGATCGCCAGCCGTAGGATGAATTCATACCGTGGGACTCGTAAACTACCGCCAAATAGCATAGCCCAACCCACCGGTGCACGTCTGAAATGAATGGCTTCTCGTACCTTAGCAGCCAAGTAACGGCCATCCGGAATGCCTTCCCACCGCACTAAGTCCGGACGTGACGGGTCAACTTCCGGCAGTTGTGAACTAATCTCAATGAACTTAATAGTAGATTGGGCAGGCCAATCCATCCCAGTGTTGAGATAACGACGCTAAGATGAGCATCCTGTGGTAGACCCGTAACCAACGGGCCCCGAGGAAACCGATCCAACAATGGAAACGGAAATAACCAAGCGTCCTTCCATAACCAAATGGAAGAACCATTCCCAATCTGAAAGGAGATGAGAGACCTAAGTAGAGGCCGTAGCTTCAACATCTTCTTCCAGCTCCAAGCATCATTATGTGACGGACGCACCACCCAAAAAGAATTGGTGCGGAGGCGATTGAGAAACAACCAGTCCACCCAGATCGAGCTCTTCTCTCAGGAAACAACACTCCATAGATGACGCAAAAGGAAGGCCTTGTTATCCGTCGCAATCGAACGAATCCCAAGGCTTCCCTTAGCAATGGGTAAACAAATGTCCACCCACACCACCTTTGTCGGCGACCCAGCCGAAAGAAACCATCTAAATCGAGCATCCAAAGCCGTAATTATCCCCTTTGGTAGTAGAAAAACCCCCGACCAATATGCATGCATGGCGGAAAAGACTGATTTGATTAGTTTTACCCGCCCCGCATATGAATGGGATTTGTTGAGCCTTTGTTGAGCCACGATTCCAGCCGCGCATCTACCTTGTGCAACAATGGGGCACAATCTGCTGACATCAAGCGAGAATGAAGCAAAGGAACTCCCAAATAACGAACAGGCAATTGTCCCCTCAGAAATCCCATGAGGCCTTGCATGTCATTCGCAAGACTCTCCGCCCGCTTGGCGACAAACATCTCGCTTTTGGCCGGGTTAGGATGAAGACCAGAAAGCGCCGCAAACTCCACCAAGGCTTCCTTGAGCACCCCTGCCGACACAAGATCTGCATGACAGAACATGAATAGATCGTCTGCAAAAGCGAGCATAGCAAGTCGATTGGCCTCGCATCGCCATTGATAGCGAAACCGAGGCTCGCGGCTGATCCGATGTGTAACTATGTCATGCAACACCTCCATGACTAGCGTAAAGATATACGGCGATAGAGGATCGCCCTGCCGTAGACCACGCTTCCCCTCGAAGTCTCCCTCTGGGCACCCATGGAGATTAATCGAAAAAGTTGTCGTAGTCATACAACAGCGCACCCAATGGACAAAGGTTGGGTGAAACTTCTAGCCGTAAGCGTGGAATTCACGAAGCTCCACTCAACCTTATCATACGCCTTAGCTAGGTCAACCTTAAAGGTCACATGAGGGGGACGTCGATTGCACCGATACCCCAAACAAATCTCCTGTGCTAATAAGATATTATCGCTAATCCTCCGACCTGGAATAAAGGTCGTCTGAGAGGAATGAACCAAACTCCCCAGCCACGGCTTGAGTCGATTGGCCATAATATTCGAGATAACCTTGAAGATAACATTACAACACGAAATTGGCTGAAAATCCGACGCTTTCCTCGGAGAAGCACCCTTCGGAATAAGGGTTATAAGGGTGCTATTCAGCCCATTTAGCAAATGCCCTAAAGAAAAGAAATCTTGGACTGCCTGAATCAAGTTATCACCAATAACCCCCCACGCCGCCTTGAAGAACCCCGCCGTATAGCCATCCAGTCCAAGAGCCTTCTCATCCCCCATCGAGAAAAGTGCCTCCTTAATCTCTGATGCCTCCACCGTTCGAACCATATCATGCGCAGTTTCATCAGATAATGTCCGTGCAACGAACGGTGTAACCTCTTGTGTCTCAACGGGGACATTCGTGGCCGATGTCCCAATAGTGCCTGGTAAAAGCGAATTAACTCCGCCCTAATGCTATCCTCCCCCTCTAAAAGCTCGCCCATATCGCCTTCTAGTGAGAAGATAAGGTTAGCTGCACGTTGCAATGCCACCTTCTTAAAGAAATAAGAAGTGTATTGATCCCCATCCTTAAGCCACGCCAACTTAGCTCGTTGGGATAGGGCGGCATGCTCGATCTCAACAGCCCGTGCATACAATCCCCGACACACCCGCTCCAACTTATGAAATCGGCCTTCCATCGGGAACAGCATCGCAAACTCTTGACACACGTCAAGAAAGTGCTTTGCCTCACTAACATTCACCGCATGGTCGCCCTTCGCCCTTCGCATCTGTCGGAGTATAGGCTTCAGCAATTTCAGTCGCCTACCATCGTGTATATCGGGTATCCCGAAATCGGGATTCGCCATATCTGCTGAACATGTGCAAGAAATTGCGAGTCTTTGATCAGGAAATTGTCAAATCGAAAAGGGCCTACTCGGGACGATCGTCACGCTGCCTCAATAATCAGTTGGGTATGATCCGATGTCGATGGGAGATTAGCTTGATAAGCTATATCCGGATATTTAGAGAACCACGTCGGGTTACCAAGCATACGATCAATTCGGCACCAAACACCTGCATCCCCCCTCTGCTGATTATACCAGGTATAAAAGTGCCCAGTAGGAGGCAACGTGACAAGATCCGCTGTAACCAGGCATGCTCGCATGTCTTCACCATCAAGGACATTGGACAACCCTCCCCTTGCTTCGCCTAACTCCAAAATGGTATTTAAATCACCCAATACCAACCAAGCAACCTCCGCACACTCCTCCGAACGTGCAATAATATCCTCCTACAGTGCTACGCGCTCCTCTCGCCGATTTTTCCCCTAGATGAAGGAAACGAACACCGTCTCGCGTGTCTCACGAGAAAAAACCTCACAATGTATCGCTTGATCCGAAAGCCCAAGAATTAATACCTGAAGAAACGCGGGATCCCATCCTACCCAAATCCGCGTGTCGGGGCCCCCTCCATAGTCATAAAACAAAGTCCACTGTGTCTTTAAACCACTCGACACCATCGCAGCATTAATACTAGCAACTCTCGTCTCCAATAGCCCTACTAATTTAACTGCATGTTTAGCCACTAGCTCCCCCACCGCCCTTCCGTGGTCCCTTTTATTGAGACCACGCACATTCCACACACCTACAGGGATCATGGATCACCCCCTGTTGGGGCTGCCGTTGCTTCAGGGCCCGTAGAAAAAAGAGGATCATTATCCTCATCCCGTAACGTCGAATGCCTTGTTGACCAAGCAGAATGCCTTGTTGAATAAGCTGAATGCCTTGTTGACCAAGTAGAATGCCTTGTTGAACAAGACAAATACCTTGTTGAGCAAGTCATGGCTTGTTGACCAAGTGGAATGCCTTGTTAAACAAGTCAAATGCTTTTGTTACCAAGTAAAATACCTTGTTGACTAAGTCGAATGCCTTGTTGAACAACTCAAATTCCTTGTTAACAAAGCCGAATGCCTTGTTAAACAAGTAGAATGCCTTGTTGTCCAAGTGGAATGCCTTGTTGACCATGTAGAATGCCTTGTTGAACAAGACGAATGCCTTGTTGAGGAAGTCATGGTTTTTTTGACCAAGTCATGCCTTGTTAATTTAAAGTAGAATGCCATTTTGAACAAGTAGAATGCCTTGTTAAACTAGTCGAATGCCTTGGTTACCAAGTAAAATGCCTTATTGACCAGGTCGAATGCCTTTTTGAACAACTCCAATGCCTTGTTAACCAAGTCGACTGCTTTGTTGAAAAACTCAAATGCCTTGTTTACCAAGTCGAATGCCTTGTGGAACAAGTCGAATGCCTTGTTGAATAAGTCGAACGGCTTGTTGACCAAGTAGAATGCCTTGTTGAACAAGTCGAATGTCTTTTTGAACAAGTCAAACGCCTTGGTAAACAAGCCAAAATGCCTTGTTGACCAAGTAGAATAACTTGTTGCAAAAGTCGAATGCCTTGTTTTTTTTGGGATTAATGTCTCTTTATAAATATATATATATATATGAAAAGAAGAATACAAAAGAGCGCGCAGGAGAAAAACTAATTCTGCATCAACCGATAAAATGCTATCGGGTACAACTACGATATCAACAACGACATCGACAACTACAGCTACAGCTCGAAACCAACTACAATGCGACTCGCAAAACACGGCGAATACCAGCAACCTGTAAAGGATATCTAGCAGCCACAATATCCAATCGTAGGCAAGCGTTCCCCGAACCAAAGCAATCACGTGCACAGGAGAACCGCGAGTATGCTACTTCCAACGTCGGTTTCTCTCCTGCCAAATGTGATAAATGAGCGATGACAGAACATGACGATAAGCGACATGGTAAAGATAATGCCCGCGCCATCTAGCCGCTGCCCAAGTGACACCGACACTCCATTCCCCTAACGGCCATTACCATCTAATCTTACGGCAGAACATCCCCAAGCAACGCCTCGAGAATCTACACTCAAATAATAAATGGTTATGTGTCTCACGTATGTTTTCGTCGCACAACATGCATGCATCCGTTGCCGTCCGTTCTTCCACCCATGCAAAATCACGTGTCGAAAGACGTCCCCGGATCGCTAGCCATAGGATGAATTCATACCGTGGGACTCATAAACTACCGCCAAATAGCATAGCCCAACCCACCGGTTCACGTCTGAAATGAATGGCATCTCGTACCTTAGCAGCCAAGTAACGGCCATCCGGAATGCCTTCCACTGCACTAAGTCCGGACGTGACGGGTCAACTTCCCGCAGTTGTGAGCTAACCTCAATGAACTCAATAGTAGATTGGGCAGGCCAATCCATCCCATTGTTGAGATAACGACGCTAAGATGAGCATCCTGTAGTAGACCCATAAACAACGGGCCCCGAGGAAACCGATCAAACAATGGAAACGGAAATAACTAGGGGTCCTTCCATAACAAAAAGGAAGAACCATTCCCAATCTGAAAGGAGATGAGAGACCTAAGTTGGGGCCGTAGCTTCAGCATCTTCTCCCAGCTCCAAGCATCATTAGGTGACGGACGCACCACCTAAAAGCTTTGGTGGGGAGGCGATTGAGAAACAACCAGTCCACCCAGATCGAGCTCTTCTCTCGGGAAACAACACACAAAAGATGACGCAGTAGGAGGGCCTTGTTATCCGTCGCAATCGAACGAATCCCAAGGCCTCCCTCAGTAATGGGTAAACAAATGTCCACCCACGCCACCTTTGCCGGCGACCCAGCCTAAAGAAACCGTCTAAATCGAGCATCCATAGCCCCAATGATCCCCTTTGGTAGTAGAAAACCCCCCGACCAATATGCATGCATGGCGGAAAAGACCGATTTGATTAGTTGTACCCGCCCCGCATATGAAAGGGATTTGTTGAGCCACGATCCCAGCCGCGCATCTACCTTGTGCAACAATGGGGCACAATCTGCTAACGTCAAGCGAGAATGAAGCAAAGGATCTCCCAAATAACGAAATGCAACTGTCCTCTCAGAAATCTCATGAGGCCTTGCATGTCATTCGCAAGACTCTCCGCCCGCTTGGCGACTATCATCTCGCTTTTGGCCGGGTTAGGATGAAGACCAGAAAGCGCCACAAACTCCACCAAGGCTTCCTTGAACCCCCTGCCGACACAAAATCTGCATGACAGAACATGAGGAGATCGTCTACAAAAGCGAGCATAGCAAGTCGATTGGCCTCGCATCGCCAATGATAGCAAAACCGAGGCTCGCGGCAGATCCAATGTGTAACTATGCCATACAATACCTCCATGACTAGCGTAAAGATATACGGCGACAGAGGATCACCCTGCCGTAGACCACGCTTCCCCTCGAAGTATCCCACTTGGCACCCATGGAGATTAATCAAAAAAGTTGTCGTTCGTACAACAGCGCACCCAATGGACAAAGGTTGGATGAAACGTCATAGCCGTAAGCGTGGCAATCACGAAGCTCCACTCAACCTTATCATACACCATAGCTAGGTCAACCTTAAATGTCACACGAGGAGGACGTCGATTGCACCAACCCCCCAAACAAATCTCCTGTGCTAATAAGATATTATCGCTAATTCTCCGACCTGGAATAAAGGCCGTCTGAGTAGAATGAACCAAACTCCCCAGCCACAGCTTGAGTCGATTGGCCATAATCTTCGAGATAACCTTGAAGATAACATTACAACACGAAATTGGCCGAAAATCCGACGCTTTCCTCGGAGAAGCACCCTTCGGAATAAGGGTGATAAGGGTGCTATTCAGCCCTTTTAGCAAATGCCCTAAAGAAAAGAAATCTTGGACTACCTGAATCAAGTTATCACCAATAACCCCCTACGCCACCTTGAAGAACCCCGCCGTATAGCCATCCGGTCCAGGCGCCTTCTCATCCCCCATCGAGAAAAGTGCCTCCTTAATCTCTGACGCCTCCACCGTTCGAACCATATCGGCCGCAGTCTCATCAGATAATGTCCGTGCAACGAACGGTGTAACCTCTTGTGTCTCCATGGGGACATCCGTGGCCGATTGTCCCAATAGTGCCTGGTAAAACCGAATCAACTCCGCCCTAATGCTATCCTCCCCCTCTGAAACCTCGCCCATATCGCCTTCTAGGGAGAAGATACGGTTAGCTGCACGTCGCAATGCCACCTTCTTATAGAAATAAGAAGTGCATTGATCCCCATCCTTAAGCCACGCCAACTTAGCTCGTTGGGATAGGGCGGCATGCTTGATCTCAACAGCCCGTGCATACACTCCCCAACACACCCGCTCCAACTCATGAAATCGGCCTTCCATCGAGAACAACATCGCAAACTGTTGACACACGTCAAGAAAGTGCTTTGCCTCACTAACATTCGCCGCAAGGTCGCCCTTCGCATCTGTCGGAGTATAGGCTTCAGCAGTTTTAGTCGCCGTACCATCGTGTACATCGGGTATCCCGGAATCGGGATTCGCCATATCTGCTGAACATGTGCAAGAAATTGCCTTGTTGACCAAGTAGAATAACTTGTTGCAAAATGCCTTGTTGCAAAATGCCATATCTGCCGAATGCCTTGTTGAACAAGTTGAATGCCTTGTTATCCAAGTGGAATGCCTTCTTGACCAAGTAGAATGCCTTGTTGAACAAGTCGCACGCCTTGTTGAACAATCGAATACCTTGTTGACCAAGTCCGATGCCTTGATGAACAACTCCAATGCCTTGTTGCACAAACTCAAATGCCTTGTTAACCAAGTTGAATGACTTGTTGAACAAGTCGCATGCTTTGTTAATTAAGTCGAATGCGTCGTTGACCAACTAATGCCTTTTGAACAAGTCCAATGCCTTGTTGAACAAGTCGAACACCTGGTTGACCAAAAAGGATGCATTGTTGAACAAGCAGAATGCATTGTTGCACAAGTCGAACACCTTTTTGAACAAGAATGCCTTGTTGACCTAGTCGAATGCCTTTTTGAACAAGTCGGTTGCCTTGTTGAACAACTCAGATGCCTTGTTGACCAAGTAATGTCTTATTAAACAATTCGAATGTCTCGTTAAACAAGTCGAATGCCATGTTGACCAAGTAAAATTCCTTGTTGAACGAGACGAATGCCTTGTTGAGCAAGTCATGACTTGTTGACCAAGTGGAATGCCTTCTTCAACCAGTACAATGCCATGTTGAACTAGTCGAATGACTTGGTTACTAAGTAAAATGCCTTGTTGACAAAGTCGAATTCCTTTTTGAACAAGCCGAATGCCTTGTTTACCAAGTAGAATGCCTAGTTGAACAAGTCGAATGTCTTGTTCAACAACTCGAATGTCTTGTTGACCAAGTCATGCCTTGTTGACCAAGTAGAATAACTTGTTGACAAAGTCGAATGCCTTGTTGAACAACTCAGATGCCTTGTTGACCAAGTAATGTCTTATTAAACAATTCGAATGCCTTGTGGAACAAGTCGAATGAGTTGTTAACCAAGTAGAATGCCTTGTTGACCAAGTAGAATGCCTTGTTGAACAAGACGAATACCTTGTTGAGGAAGTCATGGTTTTTTTGAGCAAGTCATGCCTTGTTAACCAAGTGGAATGACATTTTGAACAAGTAGAATGCCTTGGTTACCAAGTAAAATGCCTTATTGACCAAGTCGAATGCCTTGTTGAACAACTCCAATGCCTTGTTAACCAAGTCGAATGCCTTGTTGAAAAACTTCAATGCCCTGTTAACCAAGTCGAACGCCTTGTTGACCAAGTAGAATGCCTTGTTGAACAAGTCTAATGTCTCTATGAACAAGTCAAACGCCTTGGTAAACAAGCCGAATGCCTTGTTGACCAAGTCGAAGGCGTTTTTGAACAACTCGAATACCTTGTTGACCAAATCGAATTCCTTGTTGAACAACTCAGATGCTTTGTTGACCAAGTAATGTCTTATTAAACAATTCGAATGCCTCGTTGAACAAGTCGAATGCCTTGTTAACCAAGTCGAATTCCTTGTTGAACAAGACGAATGCTTTGTTGAGCAAGTCATGACTTGTTGACCAAGTGGAATGCCTTCTTGAACCAGTAGAATGCCATGTTGAACAAGTCGAATGACTTGGTGACCAAGTAGAATGCCTTGTTGACAAAGTCAAATGCCTTTTTGAACAAGTCGAATGTCTTGCTGACAAAGTCGAATGCCTTGTTCACCAAGCAGAATGCCTTGTTGACCAAGTAATGCCTCGTTGAACTAGCCGAATGACCAAGTCATGCCTTGTTGACCAAGTAGAATGCCTTTTTGGCCAAGTCATGCCTTGTTAAACAAGGCAAATACCTTGTTGAGCAAGGCATGGCTTGGTGAGCAAGTCACGGCTTGTTGACCAAGTGGAATGCCTTGTTGAACAAGTTGAATGCCGTGTTAAACAAGTCGAATGCATTGGTTACCAAGTAAAATGCCTTATTGACCAAGTCGAATGGCTTGTTGACCAACTCCAATGCCTTGTTAACCAAGTCGAATGCCTTGTTGAAAAACTCCAATGCATTGTTAACCAAGTTGAATGCCTTGTTGAACAAGTTCAATGTCTTTTTGAACAAGTCGAACGCCTTGGTAAACAAGCCGAATGCCTTGTTGACCAAGTCGAATGCCTTTTTGAAAAAGTCGAATGCTTGTTGACCAAGTCGAATACCTTGTTAACCACGCTGAATGCCTGGTTGACCAAGTCGAATGCCTTGTTAAACAACTCGGATGCTTTGTTGACCAAGTAATGTCGTATTAAACAATTCGAATGCCTCGTTGAACAAGTCGAATGCCTTGTTGACCAAGTAGAATACCTTGTTGAACAAGACGAATGCCTTATTGAGCAAGTCATGGCTTGTTGACCAAGTGGAATGCCTTCTTGAACCAGTAGAATGCCATGTTGAACAACTCCAATGCATTGTTAACCAAGTCGAATGCCTTGTTGACCAAGTCATGCCTTGTTTAACAAGTAGAATGCCTTGTTGAACAAGTAGAATGAGTAGTTCAACAAGTCGAACGCCTTGTTCAACAACTCGAATGTCTTGTTGACCAAGTAGCATAACTTGTTGAAAAAGTAGAATACCTTGTTGACCAAACAAAATGCCTTGTTGACCAAGTAATGCCTTGTTGAACAAGCCGAATGCCTTGTTGACCAAGTCATGCCTTTTTGACCAAGTAGAATGCCTTGTTGACCAAGTCATGGCTTGTTGACCAAGTGGAATGCCTTGTTGAACAAGTATAATGCCTTGTTAAACAAGTCGAATGCCTTGGTTACCAAGTAGAATGTTTTGTTGACCAAGTCGAATGCATTGTTGACAACCTCAAATGCCTTGATAACTAAGCCGAATGCCTTGTTATACAAGTAGAATGCATTGTTGTCAAGTGGAATGCCTTTTTTGACCAAGTGGAATGCCTTCGTGAACCAGTAGAATGCCATTTTGAACAACTCCAATACCTTATTACCAAGTCGAATGTCTTGCTGACCAAGTCATGCCTTACTGACCAAGTAGAATGCCTTGTTGAACAAGTAGTATGGGTAGTTCAACAAGTCGAACGCCTTGTTCAACAACTCGAATGTCTTGTTGACCAAGTAGCATAACTTGTAGAAAAAGTCGAATACCTTGTTGACCAAGCGAAATGCCTTGTTGACCAAGTAATGCCTTGTTGAACAAGCCGAATGCCTTGATGACCAAGTCATGCCTTTTTGACCAAGTAGAATGCCTTGTTGAGGAAGTCATGGCTTGTTGACCAAGTGGAATGCCTTGTTGAGCAAGCATAATGCCTTGTTGACCAAGTAAAATTCCTTGTTGAACGAGACGAATGCCTTGTTGAGCAAGTCATGACTTGTTGACCAACTGGAATGCCTTCTTCAACCAGTAGAATGCCATGTTGAACTAGTCGAATGACTTGGTTACTAAGTAAAATGCCTTGTTGACAAAGTCGAATTCCTTTTTGAACAAGTCGAATGCCTTGTTGGCCAAGTCATGCCTTGTTTACCAAGTAGAATGCCTAGTTGAACAAGTCGAATGCCTTGTTCAACAACTCGAATGTCTTGTTGACCAAGTCATGCCTTGTTGACCAAGTAGAATAACTTGTTGACAAAGTCGAATGCCTTGTTGAACAACTCATATGCCTTGTTGACCAAGTAATGTCTTATTAAACAATTCGAATGCCTTGTGGAACAAGTCGAATGACTTGTTAACCAAGTAGAATGCCATGTTGACCAAGTAGAATGCCTTATTTAAGAAGACGAAGACCTTGTTGAGGAAGTCATGGTTTTTTTGACCAAGTCATGCCTTGTTAACCAAGTGGAATGACATTTTGAACAAGTAGAATGCCTTGGTTACCAAGTAAAATGCCTTATTGACCAAGTCGAATGCCTTGTTGAACAACTCCAATGCCTTGTTAACCAAGTCGAATGCCTTGTCGAAAAACTTCAATGCCCTGTTAACCAAGTCGAACGCCTTGTTGACCAAGTAGAATGCCTTGTTGAACAAGTCTAATGTCTCTATGAACAAGTCAAACGCCTTGGTAAACAAGCCGAATGCCTTGTTGACCAAGTCGAAGGCCTTTTTGAACAACTCGAATACCTTGTTGACCAAATCGAATTCCTTGTTGAACAACTCAGATGCTTTGTTGACCAAGTAATGTCTTATTAAACAATTCGAATGCCTCGTTGAACAAGTCGAATGCCTTGTTGACCAAGTCGAATTCCTTGTTGAACAAGACGAATGCCTTGTTGAGCAAGTCATGACTTGTTGACCAAGTGCAATGCCTTCTTGAACCAGTAGAATGCCATGTTGAACAAGTCGAATGACTTGGTGACCAAGTAGAATGCCTTGTTGACAAAGTCAAATGCCTTTTTGAACAAGTCGAATGCCTTGTTGACCAAGCTGAATGCCTTGTTGACCAAGTAGAATGCCTAGTTGAACAAGTCGAACGCCTTGTTCAACAACTCGAATGTCTTGTTGACCAAGTCATGCCTTGTGGACCAAGTAGAATAACTTGCTGACAAAGTCGAATGCCTTGTTCACCAAGCAGAATGCCTTGTTGACCAAGTAATGCCTCGTTGAACTAGCCGAATGCCCAAGTCATGCCTTGTTGACAAAGTAGAATGCCTTTTTGGCCAAGTCATGCCTTGTTAAACAAGGCAAATACCTTGTTGAGCAAGGCATGGCTTGGTGAGCAAGTCACGGCTTGTTGACCAAGTGGAATGCCTTGTTGAACAAGTTGAATGCCGTGTTAAACAAGTCGAATGCATTGGTTACCAAGTAAAATGCCTTATTGACCAAGTCGAATGGCTTGTTGACCAACTCCAATGCCTTGTTAACCACGTCGAATGCCTTGTTGAAAAACTCCAATGCATTGTTAACCAAGTTGAATGCCTTGTTGAACAAGTTCAATGTCTTTTTGAACAAGTCGAACGCCTTGGTAAACAAGCCGAATGCCTTGTTGACCAAGTCGAATGCCTTTTTGAACAAGTCGAATGCTTGTTGACCAAGTCGAATACCTTGTTAACCACGCTGAATGCCTGGTTGACCAAGTCGAATGCCTTGTTAAACAACTCGTATGCTTTGTTGACCAAGTAATGCCGTATTAAACAATTCGAATGCCTCGTTGAACAAGTCGAATGCCTTGTTGACCAAGTAGAATACCTTGTTGAACAAGACGAATGCCTTATTGAGCAAGTCATGGCTTGTTGACCAAGTGGAATGCCTTCTTGAACCAGTAGAATGCCATGTTGAACAACTCCAATGCCTTGTTAACCAAGTCGAATGCCTTGTTGACCAAGTCATGCCTTGTTTACCAAGTAGAATGCCTTGTTGAACAAGTAGAATGAGTAGTTCAACAAGTAGAACGCCTTGTTCAACAACTCGAATGTCTTGTTGACCAAGTAGCATAACTTGTTGAAAAAGTCGAATACCTAGTGGACCAAGCAAAGTGCCTTGTTGACCAAGTAATGCCTTGTTGAACAAGCCGAATGCCTTGTTGACCAAGTCATGCCTTTTTGACCAAGTAGAATGCCTTGTTGACCAAGTCATGGCTTGTTGACCAAGTGGAATGCCTTGTTGAACAAGTATAATGCTTTGTTAAACAAGTCGAATGCCTTGGTTACCAAGTAGAATGTTTTGTTGACCAAGTCGAATGCATTGTTGACAACCTCAAATGCCTTGATAACTAAGCCGAATGCCTTGTTATACAAGTAGAATGCATTGTTGTCAAGTGGAATGCCTTCGTGAACCAGTAGAATGCCATTTTGAACAATTCCAATACCTTGTTACCAAGTCGAATGCCTTGCTGACCAAGTCATGCCTTGCTGACCAAGTAGAATGCCTTGTTGAACGAGTAGTATGGGTAGTTCAACAAGTCGAACGCCTTGTTAAACAACTAGAATGTCTTGTTGACCAAGTAGCATAACTTGTTGAAAAAGTCGCATACCTGGTTGACCAAACAAAATGCCTTGTTGACCAAGTAATGCTTTGGTGAACAAGCCGAATGCCGTGATGACGAAGTCATGCCTTTTTGACCAAGTAGAATGCCTTGTTGAGGAAGTTATGGCTTGTTGACCAAGTGGAATGCCTTGTTGAGCAAGTATAATGCCTTGTTAAACAAGTCGAATGCCTTGGTTACCAAGTAGAATGTTTTGTTGACCAAGTCGAATGCATTGTTGACAACCTCAAATGCCTTGATAACTAAGCCGAATGCGTTGTTATACAAGTAGAATGCATTGTTGTCAAGTGGAATGCCTTTTTTGACCAAGTGGAATGCCTTCGTGAACTAGTAGAATGCCATTTTGAACAACTCCAATACCTTGTTACCAAGTCGAATGTCTTGCTGACCAAGTCATGTCTTGCTGACCAAGTAGAATGCCTTGTTGAACAAGTAGTATGGGTAGTTCAACAAGTCGAACGCCTTGTTAAACAACTCGAATGTCTTGTTGACCAAGTAGCATAACTTGTTGAAAAAGTCGAATACGTGGTTGACCAAACAAAATGCCTTGTTGACCAAGTAATGCCTTGTTGAACAAGCCGAATGCCTTGATGACCAAGTCATGCCTTTTTGACCAAGTAGAATGCCTTGTTGAGGAAGTCATGGCTTGTTGACCAAGTGGAATGTTTTGTTGACCAAGTCGAATGCATTGTTGACAACCTCAAATGCCTTGATAACTAAGCCGAATGCGTTGTTATACAAGTAGAATGCATTGTTGTCAAGTGGAATGCCTTTTTTGACCAAGTGGAATGCCTTCGTGAACCAGTAGAATGCCATTTTGAACAACTCCAATACCTTGTTACCAAGTCGAATGCCTTGCTGACCAAGTCATGCCTTGCTGACCAAGTAGAATGCCTTGTTGAACAAGTAGTATGGGTAGTTCAACAAGTCGAACGCCTTGTTAAACAACTCGAATGTCTTGTTGACCAAGTAGCATAACTTGTTGAAAAAGTCGAATACGTGGTTGACCAAACAAAATGCCTTGTTGACCAAGTAATGCCTTGTTGAACAAGCCGAATGCCTTGATGACCAAGTCATGCCTTTTTGACCAAGTAGAATGCCTTGTTGAGGAAGTCATGGCTTGTTGACCAAGTGGAATGCCTTGTTGAGCAAGTATAATGCCTTGTTAAATAAGTCGAATGCCTTGGTTACCAAGTAGAATGTCTTGTTGACCAAGTCGAATGCATTGTTGACAACCTCAAATGCCTTGTTATACAAGTAGAATGCCTTGTTATTCAAGTGGAATGCCTTGTTGACCAAGTGCAATGCCTTGTTGAACAAGTTGAACTTTGAACAAGTCGAATACCTTGTTGACCAAGTCGAATTCCTTGATGAACAACTCCAATGCCTTGTTGAAAAACTCAAATGCGTTATTAACCAAGTCGAATGCCTTGTTGAACAACTGGAATGCTTTGTTAATTAACTCCAATGCCTCGTTGACAAAGTCGAATGCGTTGTTGACCAAGTGGGATGCTTTGTTGAACAAGTCGAACGCTTTTTTGAAAAAGACGAATGCCTTGTTGAATAACTCAGACGTCTTGGTGATCATGTAATGTCTTATTAAACAATTTGAATGCCTTGTTGAACAAGTCGAATGCCTTGTTGACCAAGTAGAATGTCTTGTTGAACAAGATGAATGCCTTGTCGAGCAAGTTATGGCTTGGTGACCAAGTCATGCTTGTTGACCAAGTGGAATGCCTTGTTCAACAAGTCGAATGCCTTGTTGAACAACTCAAATGCCTTATTAACCAAGTCGAATGCCTTGTTGAACAAGTCGAATGCTTTGTTATCTAACTCGAATGCCTTGTTGACCAAGTAGAATTCCTTGTTGACCAAGTAGAATTCCTTGTTGAAGAAGACGAATGCCTTGTTTTGCAAGTCATAACTTGGTGACCAAGTGGAATGCCTTCTTGAACCATTAGAATGCCATGTTGAACAAGTCGAATGACTTGGTGACAAGGTAGAATCCTTTGCTGACAAAGTCGAATGCCTTTTTGAACAAGTCGAATGTCGTGTTGACCAAGCTGAATGCCTCGTTGACCAAGTCATGCTTTGTTTACCAAGTATAATGCCTAGTTGAACAAGTCGAATGTCTTGTTCAACAACTCGAATGTCTTGTTGACCAAGTAGAATAACTTGTTGACAAAGTTGAATGCCTTATTGAACAACTCAGATGCCTTGTTGACCAAGTAATGTCTTATTAAACAATTCGAATGCCTCGTTGAACAAGTCGAATGACTTTTTAACCTAGTAGAATGCCTTGTTGACCAAGTAGAATGCCTTGTTGAACAAGATGAATGCCTTGTTGAGGAAGTCATGGTTTTTTTTACCAAGTCAGGCCTTGTTAACCAAGTGGAATGCCATTTTGAACAAGTAGAATGCTTTGTTAAACAAGTCAAATGCCTTGGTTACCAAGTAAAATGCCTTATTGACCAAGTCGAATGCATTGTTGAACAACTCCAATGCCTTGTCAACCAAGTCGAATTCCTTGTTGAAAAACTCCAATGCCTTGTTAACCAATAATGCCATGTTTAACAAGTCGAACGCCTTGCTGACCAAGTAGAATGCCTTGTTGAACAAGTCGAATGTCTTTTGAATAAGTCAAACGCCTTGGTAAACAAGCCGAATGCCTCGTTGACTAAGTCGAAGGCCTTTTTGAACAACTCGAATGTATTGTTGACCAACTCAGATGCATTGTTGACCAAGTCGAATGCCTTGTTGACCAAGTCATAACTTGTTGACCAAGTGGAATGCCTTTTTGAACCAGTAGAATGTCATGTTGAACAACTCCAATGACTTGGTTACCAAGTAGAATGCCTTGTTGACAAAGTCGAATGCCTTTTTGAACAAGTGGAATGCCTTGTTGACCAAGTCGAATGCCTTGTTGACCAAGTAATGCCTTGTTGAACATGCCGAATGACCAAGTCATGCCTTGTTGGCAAAGTAGAAAGCCTTTTTGACCAAGTCATGCCTTGTTAAACAAGGCAAATACCTTGTTGAGCAAGGCATGGCTTGGTGAGCAATTCACGGCTTGTTGACCAGGTGGAATGACTTGTTGAACAAGTTGAATGCTTTGTTAAACAAGTCGAATGCCTTGGTTACCAAGTAAAATGCCTTATTGACCAAGTCGAATGGCTTGTTGCACAACTGTAATGCCTTGTTAACCAAGTCGAATGCCTTGTTGAAAAACTCCAATGCATTGTTAACCAAGTCGAATGCCTTGTTGAACAAGTCGTACGCCTTGCTGACCAAGTAGAATGCCTTGTTGAACAAGTTCAATGTCTTTTTGAACAAGTCGAACGCCTTGGTAAACAAGCCGAATGCCTTGTTGACCTAGTCGAAGACCTTTTTGAACAAGTCGAATGCCTTGTTGACCAAACTGAATGCCTTGTTGACCAAGTCGAATGCTTTGTTAAACAACTCAGATGCTTTGTTGACCAAGTAATGTCTTATTAAACAATTCGAATGCCTCGTTGAACAAGTCGAATGCCTTGTTGACCAAGTAGAATACCTTGTTGAATAAGACAAATGCCTTATTGAGCAAGTCATGGCTTGTTGACCAAGTGGAATGCCTTCTTGAACCTGTAGAATGCCATGTTGAACAACTCCAATGCCTTGTTAACCAAGTCGAATGCCTTGTTGACCAAGTCATGCCTTGTTTACCAAGTAGAATGCCTTGTTGAACAAGTAGAATGGGTAGTAAACAAGTCGAACGCCTTGTTCAACAACTCGAATGTCTTGTTGACCAAGTAGCATAACTTGTAGAAAAAGTCGAATACCTTGTTGACCAAGCGAAATGCCTTGTAGACCATGTAATACCTTGTTGAACAAGCTGAATGCCTTGTTGACCAAGTCATGCCTTTTAGACCAAGTAGAATGCCTTGACGAACAAGCCAAATGCCTTGTTGAACAAGACAAATGCCTTGTTGAGCAAATCATGGCTTGTTGACCAAGTGGAATGCCTTGTTGAACAAGGATAATTCCTTGTTAAACAAGTCTAATGCCTTGGTTACCAAGTAGAATGCCTTGTTGACCAAGTCGAATGCATTGTTGACAACCTCAAATGCCTTGATAACCAAGCTGATGCCTTGTTATACAAGTAGAATGTCTTGTTGTCGAAGTGGAATGCCTTGTTGACCAAGTGGAATGCCTTGTTGAACAAGTCGAACATTGAACCAGTCGAATACCTTGTTGACCAAGTCGAATGCCTTGATGAACAACTCCAATGCCTTGTTGAACAACTCAAATGCGTTCTTAACCAAGTCGAATGCCTTGTGGAACAACTCGAATGCTTTGTTAATTAAGTCCAATGCCTCGTTGACAAAGTCGAATGCGTTGTTGACTAAGTGGGATGCCTTGTTGAACAAGTCGAACGCCTTTTTGAACGAGTCGAATGCCTTGTTGAACAACTCAGACGTCTTAGTGATCAAGTAATGACTTATTAAACAATTTGAATGCCTTGTTGAACAAGTCGAATGCCTTGTTGACCAAGTAGAATGCCTTGTTGAACAAGATGAATGCCTTGTTGAGCAAGTCTTGGCTTGTTGACCAAGTGGAATGCCTTGTTCAACAAGTTGAATGCATTGTTGAACAAGTAGAATGCCTTGTTGAACAACTCAAATGCCTTGTTAACCAAGTCGAATGCCTTGTTGAACAAGTCGAATGCCTTGTTGACCAAGTCATGCCTTTTTTACCAAGTAAAATGCCTTGTTGAACAAGTAGAATGTCTAGTTGAACAAGTCGAACGCCTTGTTCAACAACTCAAATGTCTTGTTGACCAAGTCATGCCTTATTGACCAAGTAGAATGACTTGTTGAACAAGTCGAATGTCTTGTTGAACAGGTCGAAAGCTTTGTTCTCCATTTAGAATGCCTTGTTGACCAAGTCGAATACTTTGTTGAACAACTCACATGCCTTGTTGACAAGGTGGAATGCCTTGTGGAACAAGTTGAACGCCTAGTTGAACAAGTCGAATACAATGTTGACCAAGTTGAATGCCTTGATGAACAACTCCAATAACTTGTTGAACAACTCAAATGCCTTGTTAACCAAGTCGAATGTTTTGTTGAACAAGTCTAATGCCTTGTTACACAAGTCGAATGCCTTGTTGACCAAGTAATGCCTTTTGAACAAGCCCAAAGCCTTGTTGAACAAGTCGAACGCCTTGTTGACCAAGTCATGCGTTGTTGACCAAGAAGGACACCTTGTTGAACAAGCAGAATGCTCGAATACCTTGTTGAACAAACCGAATGCCCTGTTGACTAAGTCGAATGCCTTTTTGAACAAGTCGAATGCCTTGTTGAACAACTCAGACGCCATGGTGACCAAGTAATGTCTTATTAAACAATTTGAATGCCTTGTTGAACAAGTTGAATGCCTTGTTGACCAAGTCATGCCTTGTTGACCAAGTCATGGCTTGTTGACCAAGTGGAATGCGTTGTTGAACAAGTAGAAGGCCTTGCTGAACAAGTCGAATGCCATATTGAACAAGTCGAATGCCTTGTTGAACAACTCTAATTCCTTGTTGAACAACTCAAATGCCTTGCTAACCAAGTCGAATGCCTTGTTGACCAAGTCATGCCTTGCTGACCAAGTAGAATGCCTTGTTGAACAAGTACAATGGCTAGTTGAACAAGTCGAACGCCTTGTTCAACAAGTCGAATGTTTTGTTGACCAAGTCATGGCTTGTTGACCAAGTAGAATGACTTTTTGAATAAGTCGAATGCCTTGTTGAACAAGTCGGCTGCCTTGTTGACCAAGTCGAATGCTTTGTTGAACAACTCAAATGCCTTGTTGAACAAGTCGACTGCCTTGTTGACCAAGTAATGCCTTTTGAACAAGTCCAATGGCTTGTTGAACACGTCGAACGCCTTGTTGACCAAGTCATGTGTTGTTCGCAAAGAATGACGCCTTGTTGAACAAGCAGAATGCTCGAATGCCTTGTTGAACAAACCGAATGCCTTTTTGACCAAGTCGAACGCCTTTTCTAACAAGTCGAATGCCTTGTTGACCAAGTCGAATGCCTTGTTGACCAAGTCGAATGCCTTGTTGACCAAGTCGAATTCCTTGTTGACCAAGTCGAATTCCTTGATGAACAACTCCAATGCCTTGTTGAAAAACTCAAATGCGTTATTAACCAAGTCGAATGCCTTGTTGAACAACTCGAATGCTTTGTTAATTAAGTCCAATGCCTCGTTGACAAAGTCGAATGCGTTGTTGACCAAGTGGGATGCCCTTTTGAACAAGTCGAACGCCTTTTTTGAAAAAGACGAATGCCTTGTTGAACAACTCAGACGTCTTGGTGAACATGTAATGTCTTATTAAACAATTTGAATGCCTTTCTGAACAAGTCGAATGCCTTGTTGACCAAGTAGAATGCCTTGTTGAACAAGATGAATGCCTTGTTGAGCAAGTTATGGCTTGGTGACCAAGTAATGCTTGTTGACCAAGTGGAGTGCCTTGTTCAACAAGTCGAATGCCTTGTTGAACAAGTAGACTGCCTTGTTGAACAACTCAAATGCCTTATTAACCAAGTCGAATGCCTTGTTGAACAAGTCGAATGCCTTGTTGAACAAGTCGAATGCTTTGTTATCTAACTCGAATGCCTTGTTGACCAAGTAGAATTCCTTGTTGAGCAAGTAGAATTCCTTGTTGAAGAAGACGAATGCCTTGTTTTGCAAGTCATAACTTGTTGACCAAGTGGAATGCCTTCTTGAACCATTAGAATGCCATGTTGAACAAGTCGAATGACTTGGTGACAAGGTAGAATCCTTTGCTGACAAAGTCGAATGCCTTTTTGAACAAGTCGAATGTCGTGTTGACCAAGCTGAATGCCTCGTTGACCAAGTCATGCTTTGTTTACCAAGTAGAATGCCTAGTTGAACAAGTCGAATGTCTTGTTCAACAACTCGAATGTCTTGTTGACCAAGTAGAATAACTTGTTGACAAAGTTGAATGCCTTGTTGAACAACTCAGATGCCTTGTTGACCATGTAATGTCTTATTAAACAATTCGAATGCCTCGTTGAACAAGTCGAATGACTTTTTAACCTAGTAGAATGCCTTGTTGACCAAGTAGAATGCCTTGTTGAACAAGATGAATGCCTTGTTGAGGAAGTCATGGTTTTTTTTACCAAGTCAGGCCTTGTTAACCAAGTGGAATGTCATTTTGAACAAGTAGAATGCTTTGTTAAACAAGTCAAATGCCTTGGTTACCAAGTAAAATGCCTTATTGACCAAGTCGAATGCATTGTTGAACAACTCCAATGCCTTGTTAACCAAGTCGAATTCCTTGTTGAAAAACTCCAATGCCTTGTTAACCAATAATGTCATGTTTAACAAGTCGAACGCCTTGCTGACCAAGTAGAATGCCTTGTTGAACAAGTCGAATGTCTTTTTGAATAAGTCAAACGCCTTGGTAAACAAGCCGAATCCCTCGTTGACTAAGTCGAAGGCCTTTTTGAACAACTCGAATGTATTGTTGACCAACTCAGATGCATTGTTGACCAAGTAATGTCTTATTAAACAATTCGAATGCCTCGTTGCACCAGTCGAATGCCTTGTTGACCAAGTCATGACTTGTTGACCAAGTGGAATGCCTTTTTGAACCAGTAGAATGTCATGTTGAACAACTCCAATGACTTGGTTACCATGTAGAATGCCTTGTTGACAAAGTCGAATGCCTTTTTGAACAAGTGGAATGCCTTGTTAACCAAGTCGAATGCCTTGTTAACCAAGTTGAATGCCTTGTTAACCAAGTAGAATGCCTAGTTGAACAAGTCGAACGCCTTGTTCAACAACTCGAATGTCTTGTTGACCAAGTCATGCCTTGTTGACAAAGTAGAATAACTTGTTGACAAAGTCGAATGCCTTGTTGACTAAGTAATGCCTTGTTGAACATGCCGAATGACCAAGTCATGCCTTGTTGGCCAAGTAGAAAGCCTTTTTGACCAAGTCATGCCTTGTTAAACAAGGCAAATACCTTGTTGAGCAAGGCATGGCTTGGTGAGCAATTCACGGCTTGTTGACCAAGTGGAATGACTTGTTGAACAAGTTGAATGCTTTGTTAAACAAGTCGAATGCCTTGGTTACCAAGTAAAATGCCTTATTGACCAAGTCGAATGGCTTGTTGAACAACTGTAATGCCTTGTTAACCAAGTCGAATGCCTTGTTGAAAAACTCCAATGCATTGTTAACCAAGTCGAATGCCTTGTTGAACAAGTCGTACGCCTTGCTGACCAAGTAGAATGCCTTGTTGAACAAGTTCAATGTCTTTTTGAACAAGTCGAACGCCTTGGTAAACAAGCCGAATGCCTTGTTGACCTAGTCGAAGACCTTTTTGAACAAGTCGAATGCCTTGTTGACCAAGCTGAATGCCTTGTTGACCAAGTCGAATGCTTTGCTAAACAACTCAGATGCTTTGTTGACCAAGTAATGTCTTATCAAACAATTCGAATGCCTCGTTGAACAAGTCGAATGCCTTGTTGACCAAGTAGAATACCTTGTTGAACAAGACAAATGCCTTATTGAGCAAGTCATGGCTTGTTGACCAAGTGGAATGTCTTCTTGAACCAGTAGAATGCCATGTTGAACAACTCCAATGCCTTGTTAACCAAGTCGAATGCCTTGTTTACCAAGTAGAATGCCTTGTTGAACAAGTAGAATGGGTAGTACACAAGTCGAACGCCTTGTTCAACAACTCGAATGCCTTGTTGACCAAGTAGCATAACTTGTAGAAAAAGTCGAATACCTTGTTGACCAAGCGAAAAGCCTTGTTGACCAAGTAATACCTTGTTGAACAAGCTGAATGTCTTGTTGACCAAGTCATGCCTTTTAGACCAAGTAGAATGCCTTGTTGAACAAGACAAATGCCTTGTTGAGCAAATCATGGCTTGTTGACCAAGTGGAATGCCTTGTTGAACAAGGATAATGCCTTGTTAAACAAGTCTAATGCCTTGGTTACCAAGTAGAATGCCTTGTTGACCAAGTCGAATGCATTGTTGACAACCTCAAATGCCTTGATAACCAAGCTGATGCCTTGTTATACAAGTAGAATGCCTTGTTGTCGAAGTGGAATGCCTTGTTGACCAAGTGGAATGCCTTGTTGAACAAGTCGAACATTGAACCAGTCGAATACCTTGTTGACCAAGTCGAATGCCTTGATGAACAACTCCAATGCCTTGTTGAACAACTCAAATGCGTTCTTAACCAAGTCGAATGCCTTGTGGAACAACTCGAATGCTTTGTTAATTAAGTCCAATGCCTCGTTGACAAAGTCGAATGCGTTGTTGACCAAGTGGGATGCCTTGTTGAACAAGTCGAACGCCTTTTTGAATGAGTCGAATGTCTTGTTGAACAACTCAGACGTCTTAGTGATCAAGTAATGACTTATTAAACCATTTGAATGCCTTGTTGAACAAGTCGAATGCCTTGTTGACCAAGTAGAATGCCTTGTTGAACAAGATGAATGCCTTGTTGAGCAAGTCTTGGCTTGTTGACCAAGTCAGGCTTGTGGACCAAGTGGAATGCCTTGTTCGACAAGTTGAATGCATTGTTGAACAAGTAGAATGCCTTGTTGAACAACTCAAATGCCTTGTTAACCAAGTCGAATGCCTTGTTGAACAAGTCGAATGCCTTGTTGACCAAGTCATGCCTTTTTTACCAAGTAAAATGCCTTGTTGAAAGAGTAGAATGTCTAGTTGAACAAGTCGAACGCCTTGTTCAACAACTCAAATGTCTTGTTGACCAAGTCATGCCTTATTGACCAAGTAGAATGACTTGTTGAACAAGTCGAATGTCTTGTTGAACATGTCGAAAGCTTTGTTCACCAATTAGAATGCCTTGTTGAGCAAGTCAAATACTTTGTTGAACAACTCACATGCCTTGTTGACAAGGTGGAATGCCTTGTGGAACAAGTTGAACGCCTAGTTGAACAAGTCGAATACATTGTTGACCAAGTTGAATGCCTTGATGAACAACTCCAATGCCTTGTTGAAAAATTTAAATGCGTTGTTAACCAAGTCGAATGTTTTGTTGAACAAGTCTAATGCCTTGTTACACAAGTCGAATGCCTTGTTGACCAAGTAATGCCTTTTGAACAAGTCCAATGCCTTGTTGAACAAGTCGAACGCCTTGTTGACCAAGTCATGCGTTGTTGACCAAGAAGGACACCTTGTTGAACAAGCAGAATGCTCGAATGCCTTGTTGAACAAAGTGAATGCCTTGTTGACTAAGTCGAATGCCTTTTTGAACAAGTCGAATGCCTTGTTGAACAACTCAGATGCCTTGGTGATCAAGTAATGTCTTATTAAACAATTTGAATGCCTTGTTGAACAAGTTGAATGCCTTGTTGACCAAGTCATGGCTTGTCGACCAAGTGGAATGCGTTGTTGAACAAGTAGAATGCCTTGTTGAACAAGTCGAATGCCATATTGAACAAGTCGAATGCCTTGTTGAACAACTCTAATTCCTTGTTGAACAACTCAAATGCCTTGCTAACCAAGTCGAATGCCTTGTTGACCAAGTCATGCCTTGCTGACCAAGTAGAATGCCTTGTTGAACAAGTACAATGGCTAGTTGAACAAGTCGAACGCCTTGTTCAACAAGTCGAATGTTTTGTTGACCAAGTCATGGCTTGTTGACCAAGTAGAATGACTTTTTGAATAAGTCGAATGCCTTGTTGAACAAGTCGGCTGCCTTGTTGACCAAGTCGAATGCTTTGTTGAACAACTCAAATGCCTTGTTGAACAAGTCGACTGCCTTGTTGACCAAGTAATGCCTTTTGAACAAGTCCAATGGCTTGTTGAACACGTCGAACGCCTTGTTGACCAAGTCATGTGTTGTTCGCAAAGAATGACGCCTTGTTGAACAAGCAGAATGCTCGAATGCCTTGTTGAACAAACCGAATGCCTTTTTGACCAAGTCGAACGCCTTTTCTAACAAGTCGAATGCCTTGTTGACCAAGTCGAATGCCTTGTTGACCAAGTCGAATTCCTTGTTGACCAAGTCGAATTCCTTGATGAACAACTCCAATGCCTTGTTGAAAAACTCAAATGCGTTATTAACCAAGTCGAATGCCTTGTTGAACAACTCGAATGCTTTGTTAATTAAGTCCAATGCCTCGTTGACAAAGTCGAATGCGTTGTTGACCAAGTGGGATGCCCTTTTGAACAAGTCGAACGCCTTTTTTGAAAAAGACGAATGCCTTGTTGAACAACTCAGACGTCTTGGTGAACATGTAATGTCTTATTAAACAATTTGAATGCCTTTCTGAACAAGTCGAATGCCTTGTTGACCAAGTAGAATGCCTTGTTGAACAAGATGAATGCCTTGTTGAGCAAGTTATGGCTTGGTGACCAAGTAATGCTTGTTGACCAAGTGGAGTGCCTTGTTCAACAAGTCGAATGCCTTGTTGAACAAGTAGACTGCCTTGTTGAACAACTCAAATGCCTTATTAACCAAGTCGAATGCCTTGTTGAACAAGTCGAATGCCTTGTTGAACAAGTCGAATGCCTTGTTGAACAAGTCGAATGCTTTGTTATCTAACTCGAATGCCTTGTTGACCAAGTAGAATTCCTTGTTGACCAAGTAGAATTCCTTGTTGAAGAAGACGAATGCCTTGTTTTGCAAGTCATAACTTGTTGACCAAGTGGAATGCCTTCTTGAACCATTAGAATGCCATGTTGAACAAGTCGAATGACTTGGTGACAAGGTAGAATCCTTTGCTGACAAAGTCGAATGCCTTTTTGAACAAGTCGAATGTCGTGTTGACCAAGCTGAATGCCTCGTTGACCAAGTCATGCTTTGTTTACCAAGTAGAATGCCTAGTTGAACAAGTCGAATGTCTTGTTCAACAACTCGAATGTCTTGTTGACCAAGTAGAATAACTTGTTGACAAAGTTGAATGCCTTGTTGAACAACTCAGATGCCTTGTTGACCATGTAATGTCTTATTAAACAATTCGAATGCCTCGTTGAACAAGTCGAATGACTTTTTAACCTAGTAGAATGCCTTGTTGACCAAGTAGAATGCCTTGTTGAACAAGATGAATGCCTTGTTGAGGAAGTCATGGTTTTTTTACCAAGTCAGGCCTTGTTAACCAAGTGGAATGTCATTTTGAACAAGTAGAATGCTTTGTTAAACAAGTCAAATGCCTTGGTTACCAAGTAAAATGCCTTATTGACCAAGTCGAATGCATTGTTGAACAACTCCAATGCCTTGTTAACCAAGTCGAATTCCTTGTTGAAAAACTCCAATGCCTTGTTAACCAATAATGTCATGTTTAACAAGTCGAACGCCTTGCTGACCAAGTAGAATGCCTTGTTGAACAAGTCGAATGTCTTTTTGAATAAGTCAAACGCCTTGGTAAACAAGCCGAATCCCTCGTTGACTAAGTCGAAGGCCTTTTTGAACAACTCGAATGTATTGTTGACCAACTCAGATGCATTGTTGACCAAGTAATGTCTTATTAAACAATTCGAATGCCTCGTTGCACCAGTCGAATGCCTTGTTGACCAAGTCATGACTTGTTGACCAAGTGGAATGCCTTTTTGAACCAGTAGAATGTCATGTTGAACAACTCCAATGACTTGGTTACCATGTAGAATGCCTTGTTGACAAAGTCGAATGCCTTTTTGAACAAGTGGAATGCCTTGTTGACCAAGTCGAATGCCTTGTTAACCAAGTTGAATGCCTTGTTAACCAAGTAGAATGCCTAGTTGAACAAGTCGAACGCCTTGTTCAACAACTCGAATGTCTTGTTGACCAAGTCATGCCTTGTTGACAAAGTAGAATAACTTGTTGACAAAGTCGAATGCCTTGTTGACTAAGTAATGCCTTGTTGAACATGCCGAATGACCAAGTCATGCCTTGTTGGCCAAGTAGAAAGCCTTTTTGACCAAGTCATGCCTTGTTAAACAAGGCAAATACCTTGTTGAGCAAGGCATGGCTTGGTGAGCAATTCACGGCTTGTTGACCAAGTGGAATGACTTGTTGAACAAGTTGAATGCTTTGTTAAACAAGTCGAATGCCTTGGTTACCAAGTAAAATGCCTTATTGACCAAGTCGAATGGCTTGTTGAACAACTGTAATGCCTTGTTAACCAAGTCGAATGCCTTGTTGAAAACTCCAATGCATTGTTAACCAAGTCGAATGCCTTGTTGAACAAGTCGTACGCCTTGCTGACCAAGTAGAATGCCTTGTGAACAAGTTCAATGTCTTTTTGAACAAGTCGAACGCCTTGGTAAACAAGCCGAATGCCTTGTTGACCTAGTCGAAGACCTTTTTGAACAAGTCGAATGCCTTGTTGACCAAGCTGAATGCCTTGTTGACCAAGTCGAATGCTTTGCTAAACAACTCAGATGCTTTGTTGACCAAGTAATGTCTTATCAAACAATTCGAATGCCTCGTTGAACAAGTCGAATGCCTTGTTGACCAAGTAGAATACCTTGTTGAACAAGACAAATGCCTTATTGAGCAAGTCATGGCTTGTTGACCAAGTGGAATGTCTTCTTGAACCAGTAGAATGCCATGTTGAACAACTCCAATGCCTTGTTAACCAAGTCGAATGCCTTGTTGACCAAGTCATGCCTTGTTTACCAAGTAGAATGCCTTGTTGAACAAGTAGAATGGGTAGTACACAAGTCGAACGCCTTGTTCAACAACTCGAATGCCTTGTTGACCAAGTAGCATAACTTGTAGAAAAAGTCGAATACCTTGTTGACCAAGCGAAAAGCCTTGTTGACCAAGTAATACCTTGTTGAACAAGCTGAATGTCTTGTTGACCAAGTCATGCCTTTTAGACCAAGTAGAATGCCTTGTTGAACAAGACAAATGCCTTGTTGAGCAAATCATGGCTTGTTGACCAAGTGGAATGCCTTGTTGAACAAGGATAATGCCTTGTTAAACAAGTCTAATGCCTTGGTTACCAAGTAGAATGCCTTGTTGACCAAGTCGAATGCATTGTTGACAACCTCAAATGCCTTGATAACCAAGCTGATGCCTTGTTATACAAGTAGAATGCCTTGTTGTCGAAGTGGAATGCCTTGTTGACCAAGTGGAATGCCTTGTTGAACAAGTCGAACATTGAACCAGTCGAATACCTTGTTGACCAAGTCGAATGCCTTGATGAACAACTCCAATGCCTTGTTGAACAACTCAAATGCGTTCTTAACCAAGTCGAATGCCTTGTGGAACAACTCGAATGCTTTGTTAATTAAGTCCAATGCCTCGTTGACAAAGTCGAATGCGTTGTTGACCAAGTGGGATGCCTTGTTGAACAAGTCGAACGCCTTTTTGAATGAGTCGAATGTCTTGTTGAACAACTCAGACGTCTTAGTGATCAAGTAATGACTTATTAAACCATTTGAATGCCTTGTTGAACAAGTCGAATGCCTTGTTGACCAAGTAGAATGCCTTGTTGAACAAGATGAATGCCTTGTTGAGCAAGTCTTGGCTTGTTGACCAAGTCAGGCTTGTGGACCAAGTGGAATGCCTTGTTCGACAAGTTGAATGCATTGTTGAACAAGTAGAATGCCTTGTTGAACAACTCAAATGCCTTGTTAACCAAGTCGAATGCCTTGTTGAACAAGTCGAATGCCTTGTTGACCAAGTCATGCCTTTTTTACCAAGTAAAATGCCTTGTTGAAAGAGTAGAATGTCTAGTTGAACAAGTCGAACGCCTTGTTCAACAACTCAAATGTCTTGTTGACCAAGTCATGCCTTATTGACCAAGTAGAATGACTTGTTGAACAAGTCGAATGTCTTGTTGAACATGTCGAAAGCTTTGTTCACCAAGTAGAATGCCTTGTTGAGCAAGTCAAATACTTTTTTGAACAACTCACATGCCTTGTTGACAAGGTGGAATGCCTTGTGGAACAAGTTGAACGCCTAGTTGAACAAGTCGAATACATTGTTGACCAAGTTGAATGCCTTGATGAACAACTCCAATGCCTTGTTGAAAAACTCATATGCGTTGTTAACCAAGTCGAATGTTTTGTTGAACAAGTCTAATGCCTTGTTACACAAGTCGAATGCCTTGTTGACCAAGTAATGCCTTTTGAACAAGTCCAATGCCTTGTTGAACAAGTCGAACGCCTTGTTGACCAAGTCATGCGTTGTTGACCAAGAAGGACACCTTGTTGAACAAGCAGAATGCTCGAATGCCTTGTTGAACAAACCGAATGCCCTGTTGACTAAGTCGAATGCCTTTTTGAACAAGTCGAATGCCTTGTTGAACAACTCAGATGCCTTGGTGATCAAGTAATGTCTTATTAAACAATTTGAATGCCTTGTTGAACAAGTTGAATGCCTTGTTGACCAAGTCATGGCTTGTCGACCAAGTGGAATGCGTTGTTGAACAAGTAGAATGCCTTGTTGAACAAGTCGAATGCCATATTGAACAAGTCGAATGCCTTGTTGAACAACTCTAATTCCTTGTTGAACAACTCAAATGCCTGCTAACCAAGTCGAATGCCTTGTTGACCAAGTCATGCCTTGCTGACCAAGAAGAATGCCTTGTTGAACAAGTACAATGGCTAGTTGAACAAGTCGAACGCCTTGTTCAACAAGTCGAATGTTTTGTTGACCAAGTCATGGCTTGTTGACCAAGTAGAATGACTTTTTGAACAAGTCGAATGCCTTGTTGAACAAGTCGGCTGCCTTGTTGACCAAGTCGAATGCTTTGTCGAACAACTCAAATGCCTTGTTGAACAAGTCGAATGCCTTGTTGAACAAGTCGAATGCCTTGTTGACCAAGTAATGCCTTTTGAACAAGTCCAATGGCTTGTTGAACACGTCGAACGCCTTGTTGACCAAGTCATGTGTTGTTCGCAAAGAATGACGCCTTGTTGAACAAGCAGAATGCTCGAATGCCTTGTTGAACAAACCGAATGCCTTTTTGACCAAGTCGAACGCCTTTTCTAACAAGTCGAATGCCTTGTTGACCAAGTCGAATTCCTTGTTGACCAAGTCGAATTCCTTGATGAACAAATCCAATGCCTTGTTGAAAAACTCAAATGCGTTATTAACCAAGTCGAATGCCTTGTTGAACAACTCGAATGCTTTGTTAATTAAGTCCAATGCATCGTTGACAAAGTCGAATGCGTTGTTGACCAAGTGGGATGCCTTGTTGAACAAGTCGAACGCTTTTTTGAAAAAGACGATGCCTTGTGGAACAACTCAGACGTCTTGGTGATCATGTAATGTCTTATTAAACAATTTGAATGCCTTGTTGAACAAGTCGAATGCCTTGTTGACCAAGTAGAATGCCTTGTTGAACAAGATGAATGCATTGTTGAGCAAGTTATGGCTTGGTGACCAAGTCATGCTTGTTGACCAAGTGGAATGCCTTGTTCCACGAGTCGAATGCCTTGTTGAACAAGTAGACTGCCTTGTTGAACAACTCAAATGTCTTATTAACCAAGTCGAATGCCTTGTTGAACAAGTCGAATGCTTTGTTATCTAAGTCGAATGCCTTGTTGACCAAGTATAATTCCTTGTTGACCAAGTAGAATTCCTTGTTGAACAAGACGAATGCCTTGTTTTGCAAGTCATAACTTGTTGACCAAGTGGAATGCCTTCTTGAACCATTAGAATGCCATGTTGAACAAGTCGAATGACTTGGTGACAAGGTAGAATCCTTTGCTGACAAAGTCGAATGCCTTTTTGAACAAGTCGAATGTCGTGTTGACCAAGCTGAATGCCTCGTTGACCAAGTCATGCTTTGTTGACCAAGTAGAATGCCTAGTTGAACAAGTCGAATGTCTTGTTCAACAACTCGATTGTCTTGTTGACCAAGTAGAATAACTTGTTGACAAAGTTGAATGCCTTGTTGAACAACTCAGATGCCTTGTTGACCAAGTAATGTCTTATTAAACAATTCGAATGCCTCGTTGAACAAGTCGAATGACTTTTTAACCTAGTAGAATGCCTTGTTGACCAAGTAGAATGCCTTGTTGAACAAGATGAATGCCTTGTTGAGGAAGTCATGGTTTTTTTTACCAAGTCAGGCCTTGTTAACCAAGTGTAATGTCATTTTGAACGAGTAGAATGCTTTGTTAAACAAGTCAAATGCCTTGGTTACCAAGTAAAATGCCTTATTGACCAAGTCGAATGCATTGTTGAACAACTCCAATGCCTTGTTAACCAAGTCGAATTCCTTGTTGAAAAACTCCAATGCCTTGTTAACCAATAATGCCATGTTTAACAAGTCGAACGCCTTGCTGACCAAGTAGAATGCCTTGTTGAACAAGTCGAATGTCTTTTTGAATAAGTCAAACGCCTTGGTAAACAAGCCGAATGCCTCGTTGACTAAGTCGAAGGCCTTTTTGAACAACTCGAATGTATTGTTGACCAACTCAGATGCATTGTTGACCAAGTAATGTCTTATTAAACAATTCGAATGCCTCGTTGCACAAGTCGAATGCCTTGTTGACCATGTCATGACTTGTTGACCAAGTGGAATGCCTTTTTGAACCAGTAGAATGTCATGTTGAACAACTCCAATGACTTGGTTACCAAGTAGAATGCCTTGTTGACAAAGTCGAATGCCTTTTTGAACAAGTGGAATGCCTTGTTGACCAAGTCGAATGCCTTGTTAACCAAGTTGAATGCCTTGTTAACCAAGTAGAATGCCTAGTTGAACAAGTCGAACGCCTTGTTCAACAACTCGAATGTCTTGTTGACCAAGTCATGCCTTGTTGACCAAGTAGAATAACTTGTTGACAAAGTCGAATGCCTTGTTGACCAAGTAATGCCTTTTAAACAAGTCCAATGCCTTGTTGAACAAGTCGAACGCCTTGTTGACCAAGTCATGCGTTGTTGACCAAGAAGGACACCTTGTTGAACAAGCAGAATGCTCGAATGCCTTGTTGAACAAACCGAATGCCTTGTTGACTAAGTCGAATGCCTTTTTGAACAAGTCGAATGCCTTGTTGAACAACTCAGATGCCTTGGTGACCAAGTAATGTCTTATTAAACAATTTGAATGCCTTGTTGAACAAGTTGAATGCCTTGTTGACCAAGTCATGGCTTGTTGACCAAGTGGAATGCGTTGCTGAACAAGTAGAATGCCTTGTTGAACAAGTCGAATGCCATATTGAACAAGTCGAATGTCTTGTTGAACAACTCTAATTCCTTGTTGAACAACTCAAATGCCTTGCTAACCAAGTCGAATGCCTTGTTGACCAAGTCATGCCTTGCTGACCAAGTAGAATGCCTTGTTGAACAAGTACAATGGCTAGTTGAACAAGTCGAACGCCTTGTTCAACAAGTCGAATGTTTTGTTGACCAAGTCATGGCTTGTTGACCAAGTAGAATGACTTTTTGAACAAGTCGAATGCCTTGTTGAACAAGTCGGCTGCCTTGTTGACCAAGTCGAATGCTTTCTTGAACAACTCAAATGCCTTGTTGAACAAGTCGAATGCCTTGTTGACCAAGTAATGCCTTTTGAACAAGTCCAATGGCTTGTTGAACACGTCGAACGCCTTGTTGACCAAGTCATGTGTTGTTCGCAAAGAATGACGCCTTGTTGAACAAGCAGAATGCTCGAATGCCCTGTTGAACAAACCGAATGCCTTTTTGACCAAGTCGAACGCCTTTCTAACAAGTCGAATGCCTTGTTGACCAAGTCGAATTCCTTGTTGACCAAGTCGAATTCCTTGATGAACAACTCCAATGCCTTGTTGAAAAACTCAAATGCGTTATTAACCAAGTCGAATGCCTTGTTGAACAACTCGAATGCTTTGTTAATTAAGTCCAATGCATCGTTGACAAAGTCGAATGCGTTGTTGACCAAGTGGGATGCCTTGTTGAACAAGTCGAACGCTTTTTTGAAAAAGACGATGCCTTGTTGAACAACTCAGACGTCTTGGTGATCATGTAATGTCTTATTAAACAATTTGAATGCCTTGTTGAACAAGTCGAATGCCTTGTTGAACAAGTCGAATGCCTTGTTGACCAAGTAGAATGCCTTGTTGAACAAGATGAATGCATTGTTGAGCAAGTTATGACTTGGTGACCAAGTCATGCTTGTTGACCAAGTGGAATGCCTTGTTCAACAAGTCGAATGCCTTGTTGAACAAGTAGACTGCCTTGTTGAACAACTCAAATGCCTTATTAACCAAGTCGAATGCCTTGTTGAACAAGTCGAATGCTTTGTTATCTAAGTCGAATGCCTTGTTGACCAAGTATAATTCCTTGTTGACCAAGTAGAATTCCTTGTTGAACAAGACGAATGCCTTGTTTTGCAAGTCATAACTTGTTGACCAAGTGGAATGCCTTCTTGAACCATTAGAATGCCATGTTGAACAAGTCGAATGACTTGGTGACAAGGTAGAATCCTTTGCTGACAAAGTCGAATGCCTTTTTGAACAAGTCGAATGTCGTGTTGACCAAGCTGAATGACTCGTTGACCAAGTCATGCTTTGTTGACCAAGTAGAATGCCTAGTTGAACAAGTCGAATGTCTTGTTCAACAACTCGAATGTCTTGTTGACCAAGTAGAATAACTTGTTGACAAAGGTTAATGCCTTGTTGAACAACTCAGATGCCTTGTTGACCAAGTAATGTCTTATTAAGCAATTCGAATGCCTCGTTGAACAAGTCGAATGACTTTTTAACCTAGTAGAATGCCTTGTTGGCCAAGTAGAATGCCTTGTTGAACAAGATGAATGCCTTGTTGAGGAAGTCATGGTTTTTTTTACCAAGTCAGGCCTTGTTAACCAAGTGGAATGTCATTTTGAACAAGTAGAATGCTTTGTTAAACAAGTCAAATGCCTTGGTTACCAAGTAAAATGCCTTATTGACCAAGTCGAATGCATTGTTGAACAACTCCAATGCCTTGTTAACCAAGTCGAATTCCTTGTTGAAAAACTCCAATGCCTTGTTAACCAATAATGCCATGTTTAACAAGTCGAACGCCTTGCTGACCAAGTAGAATGCCTTGTTGAACAAGTCGAATGTCTATTTGAATAAGTCAAACGCCTTGGTAAACAAGCCGAATGCCTCGTTGACTAAGTCGAAGGCCTTTTTGAACAACTCGAATGTATTGTTGACCAACTCAGATGCATTGTTGACCAAGTAATGTCTTATTAAACAATTCGAATGCCTCGTTGCACAAGTCGAATGCCTTGTTGACCAAGTCATGACTTGTTGACCAAGTGGAATGCCTTTTTGAACCAGTAGAATGTCATGTTGAACAACTCCAATGACTTGGTTACCAAGTAGAATGCCTTGTTGACAAAGTCGAATGCCTTTTTGAACAAGTGGAATGCCTTGTTGACCAAGTCAAATGCCTTGTTAACCAAGTTGAATGCCTTGTTAACCAAGTAGAATGCCTAGTTGAACAAGTCGAACGCCTTGTTCAACAACTCGAATGTCTTGTTGACCAAGTCATGCCTTGTTGACCAAGTAGAATAACTTGTTGACAAAGTCGAATGCCTTGTTGACCAAGTAATGCCTTTTGAACAAGTCCAATGCCTTGTTGAACAAGTCGAATGCCTTGTTGACCAAGTCATGCGTTGTTGACCAAGAAGGACACCTTGTTGAACAAGCAGAATGCTCGAATGCCTTGTTGAACAAACCGAATGCCTTGTTGACTAAGTCGAATGCCTTTTTGAACAAGTCGAATGCCTTGTTGAACAACTCAGATGCCTTGGTGACCAAGTAATGTCTTATTAAACAATTTGAATGCCTTGTTGAACAAGTTGAATGCCTTGTTGACCAAGTCATGGCTTGTCGACCAAGTGGAATGCGTTGTTGAACAAGTAGAATGCCTTGTTGAACAAGTCGAATGCCATATTGAACAAGTCGAATGCCTTGTTGAACAACTCTAATTCCTTGTTGAACAACTCAAATGCCTTGCTAACCAAGTCGAATGCCTTGTTGACCAAGTCATGCCTTGCTGACCAAGTAGAATGCCTTGTTGAACAAGTACAATGGCTAGTTGAACAAGTCGAACGCCTTGTTCAAGAAGTCGAATGTTTTGTTGACCAAGTCATGGCTTGTTGACCAAGTAGAATGACTTTTTGAACAAGTCGAATGCCTTATTGAACAAGTCGGCTGCCTTGTTGACCAAGTCGAATGCTTTGTTGAACAACTCAAATGCCTTGTTGAACAAGTCGAATGCCTTGTTGAACAAGTCGAATGCCTTGTTGACCAAGTAATGCCTTTTGAACAAGTCCAATGGCTTGTTGAACACGTCGAATGCCTTGTTGACCAAGTCATGTGTTGTGCGCAAAGAATGACGCCTTGTTGAACAAGCAGAATGCTCGAATGCCTTGTTGAACAAACCGAATGCCTTTTTGACGAAGTCGAACGCCTTTTCTAACAAGTCGAATGCCTTGTTGACGAAGTCGAATTCCTTGTTGACCAAGTCGAATTCCTTGATGAACAACTCCAATGCCTTGTTGAAAAACTCCAATGCGTTATTAACCAAGTCGAATGCCTTGTTGAACAACTCGAATGCTTTGTTAATTCAGTCCAATGCCTCGTTGACAAAGTCGAATGCGTTGTTGACCAAGTGGGATGCCTTGTTGAACAAGTCGAACGCTTTTTTGAAAAAGACGAATGCCTTGTTGAACAACTCAGACGTCTTGGTGATCATGTAATGTCTTATTAAACAATTTGAATGCCTTGTTGAACAAGTCGAATGCCTTGTTAACCAAGTAGAATGCCTTGTTGAACAAGATGAATGCCTTGTTGAGCAAGTTATGACTTGGTGACCAAGTCATGCTTGTTGACCAAGTGGAATGCCTTGTTCAACAAGTCGAATGCCTTGTTGAACAAGTAGACTGCCTTGTTGAACAACTCAAATGCCTTATTAACCAAGTCGAATGCCTTGTTGAACAAGTCGAATGCTTTGTTATCTAAGTCGAATGCCTTGTTGACCAAGTATAATTCCTTGTTGACCAAGTAGAATTCCTTGTTGAACAAGACGAATGCCTTGTTTTGCAAGTCATAACTTGTTGACCAAGTGGAATGCCTTCTTGAACCATTAGAATGCCATGTTCAACAAGTCGAATGACTTTGTGACAAGGTAGAATCCTTTGCTGACAAAGTCGAATGCCTTTTTGAACAAGTCGAATGTCGTGTTGACCAAGCGAATGCCTCGTTGACCGAGTCATGCTTTGTTTACCATGTAGAATACCTAGTTGAACAAGTCGAATGTCTTGTTCAACAACTCCAATGTCTTGTTGACCAAGTAGAATAACTTGTTGACAAAGTTGAATGCCTTGTTGAACAACTCAGATGCCTTGTTGACCAAGTAATGTCTTATTAAACAATTCGAATGCCTCGTTGAACAAGTCGAATGTCTTTTTAACCTAGTAGAATGCCTTGTTGACCAAGTAGAATGCCTTGTTGAACAAGATGAATGCCTTGTTGAGGAAGTCATGGTTTTTTTTACGAAGTTAGGCCTTGTTAACCGAGTGGAATGTCATTTTGAACAAGTAGAATGCTTTGTTAAACAAGTCAAATGCCTTGGTTACCAAGTAAAATGCCTTATTGACCAAGTCGAATGCATTGTTGAACAACTCCAATGCCTTGTTAACCAAGTCGAATTACTTGTTAAAAAACTCCAATGCCTTGTTAACCAATAATGTCATGTTTAACAAGTCGAACGCCTTGCTGACCAAGTAGAATGCCTTGTTGAACAAGTCGAATGTCTTTTTGAATAAGTCAAACGCCTTGGTAAACAAGCCGAATGCCTCGTTAACTAAGTCGAAGGCCTTTTTGGACAACTCGAATGTATTGTTGACCAACTCAGATGCATTGTTGACCAAGTAATGTCTTATTAAACAATTCGAATGCCTCGTTGCACAAGTCGAATGCCTTGTTGACCAAGTCATGACTTGTTGACCAAGTGGAATGCCTTTTTGAACGAGTAGAATGTCGTTGAACAACTCCAATGACTTGGTTACCAAGTAGAATGCCTTGTTGACAAAGTCGAATGCCTTTTTGAACAAGTCGAATGTCGTGTTGACCAAGCTGAATGCCTCGTTGACCAAGTCATGCTTTGTTTACCAAGTAGAATGCCTAGTTGAACAAGTCGAATGTCTTGTTCAACAACTCGAATGTCTTGTTGACCAAGTAGAATAACTTGTTGACAAAGTTGAATGCCTTGTTGAACAACTCAGATGCCTTGTTGACCAAGTAATGTCTTATTAAACAATTCGAATGCCTCGTTGAACAAGTCGAATGTCTTTAACCTAGTAGAATGCCTTGTTGACCAAGTAGAATGCCTTGTTGAACAAGATGAATGCCTTGTTGAGGAAGTCATGGTTTTTTTTACGAAGTCAGGCCTTGTTAACCAAGTGGAATGTCATTTTGAACAAGTAGAATGCTTTGTTAAACAAGTCAAATGCCTTGGTTACCAAGTAAAATGCCTTATTGACCAAGTCGAATGCATTGTTGAACAACTCCAATGCCTTGTTAACCAAGTCGAATTACTTGTTAAAAAACTCCAATGCCTTGTTAACCAATAATGTCATGTTTAACAAGTCGAACGCCTTGCTGACCAAGTAGAATGCCTTGTTGAACAAGTCGAATGTCTTTTTGAATAAGTCAAACGCCTTGGTAAACAAGCCGAATGCCTCGTTGACTAAGTCGAAGGCCTTTTTGGACAACTCGAATGTATTGTTGACCAACTCAGATGCATTGTTGACCAAGTAATGTCTTATTAAACAATTCGAATGCCTCGTTGCACAAGTCGAATGCCTTGTTGACCAAGTCATGACTTGTTGACCAAGTGGAATGCCTTTTTGAACGAGTAGAATGTCGTTGAACAACTCCAATGACTTGGTTATCAAGTAGAATGCCTTGTTGACAAAGTCGAATGCCTTTTTGAACAAGTCGAATGTCGTGTTGACCAAGCTGAATGCCTCGTTGACCAAGTCATGCTTTGTTTACCAAGTAGAATGCCTAGTTGAACAAGTCGAATGTCTTGTTCAACAACTCGAATGTCTTGTTGACCAAGTAGAATAACTTGTTGACAAAGTTGAATGCCTTGTTGAACAACTCAGATGCCTTGTTGACCAAGTAATGTCTTATTAAACAATTCGAATGCCTCGTTGAACAAGTCGAATGTCTTTTTAACCTAGTAGAATGCCTTGTTGACCAAGTAGAATGCCTTGTTGAACAAGATGAATGCCTTGTTGAGGAAGTCATGGTTTTTTTTACTAAGTCAGGCCTTGTTAACCAAGTGGAATGTCATTTTGAACAAGTAGAATGCTTTGTTAAACAAGTCAAATGCCTTGGTTACCAAGTAAAATGCCTTATTGACCAAGTCGAATGCATTGTTGAACAACTCCAATGCCTTGTTAACCAAGTCGAATTCCTTGTTGAAAAACTCCAATGCCTTGTTAACCAATAATGTCATGTTTAACAAGTCGAACGCCTTGCTGACCAAGTAGAATGCCTTGTTGAACAAGTCGAATGTCTTTTTTAATAAGTCAAACGCCTTGGTAAACAAGCCGAATGCCTCGTTGACTAAGTCGAAGGCCTTTTTGAACAACTCGAATGTATGTTGACCAACTCAGATGCATTGTTGACCAAGTAATGTCTTATTAAACAATTCGAATGCCTCGTTGCACAAGTCGAATGCCTTGTTGACCAAGTCATGACTTGTTGACCAAGTGGAATGCCTTTTTGAACGAGTAGAATGTCGTTGAACAACTCCAATGACTTGGTTACCAAGTAGAATGCCTTGTTGACAAAGTCGAATGCCTTTTTGAACAAGTCGAATGTCGTGTTGACCAAGCTGAATGCCTCGTTGACCAAGTCATGCTTTGTTTATCAAGTAGAATGCCTAGTTGAACAAGTCGAATGTCTTGTTCAACAACTCGAATGTCTTGTTGACCAAGTAGAATAACATGTTGACAAAGTTGAATGCCTTGTTGAACAACTCAGATGCCTTGTTGACCAAGTAATGTCTTATTAAACAATTCGAATGCCTCGTTGAACAAGTCGAATGTCTTTTTAACCTAGTAGAATGCCTTGTTGACCAAGTAGAATGCCTTGTTGAACAAGATGAATGCCTTGTTGAGGAAGTCATGGTTTTTTTTACTAAGTCAGGCCTTGTTAACCAAGTGAATGTCATTTGAACAAGTAGAATGCTTTGTAAACAAGTCAAATGCCTTGGTTACCAAGTAAAATGCCTTATTGACCAAGTCGAATGCATTGTTGAACAACTCCAATGCCTTGTTAACCAAGTCGAATTCCTTGTTGAAAAACCCAATGCCTTGTTAACCAATAATGCCATGTTTAACAAGTCGAACGCCTTGCTGACCAAGTAGAATGCCTTGTTGAACAAGTCGAATGTCTTTTTGAACAAGTCAAACGCCTTGGTAAACAAGCCGAAATGCCTTTGACTAAGTCGAAGGCCTTTTTGAACAACTGAATGTATTGTTGACCAACTCAGATGCATTGTTGACCAAGTAATGTCTTATTAAACAATTCGAATGCCTCGTTGCACAAGTGAATGCCTTGTTGACCAAGTCATGATTGTTGACCAGTGGAATGCCTTTTTGAACGAGTAGAATGTGTCGTTGAACAACTCCAATGACTTGGTTACCAAGTAGAAATCCTTGTTGACAAAGTCGAATGCCTTTTTGAACAAGTGGAATGCCTTGTTGACCAAGTCGAATGCCTTGTTAACCAAGTTGAATGTCTTGTTAACCAAGTAGAATGCCTAGTTGAACAAGTCGAACGCCTTGTTCAACAACTCGAATGTCTTGTTGACCAAGTCATGCCTTGTTGACCAAGTAGAATAACTTGTTGACAAAGTCGAATGCCTTGTTGACCAAGTAATGCCTTGTTGAACATGCCGAATGACCAAGTCATGCCTTGTTAAACAAGGAAAATACCTTGTTGAGCAAGGCATGGCTTGGTGAGCAATTCACGGCTTGTTGACCAAGTGGAATGACTTATTAAACAATTTGAATGCCTTGTTGAACAAGTTGAATGTCTTGTTGACCAAGTCATGCCTTGTTGACCAAGTCATGGCTTGTTGACCAAGTGGAATGCGTTGTTGAACAAGTAGAATGCCTTGTTGAACAAGTCGAATGCCATATTGAACAAGTCGAAAGCCTTGTTGAACAACTCTAATTCCTTGTTGAACAACTCAAATGCCTTGCAAACCAAGTCGAATGCCTTGTTGACCAAGTCATGCCTTGCTGACCAAGTAGAATGCCTTGTTGAACAGGTACAATGGCTAGTTGAACAAGTCGAACGCCTTATTCAACAAGTCGAATGTTTTGTTGACCAAGTCATGGCTTGTTGACCAAGTAGAATGAGTTTTTGAACAAGTCGAATGCCTTGTTGAACAAGTCGGCTGCCTTGTTGACCAACCGTCGAATGCTTTGTTGAACAACTCAAATGCCTTGTTGAACAAGTCGAATGCCTTGTTGACCAGTAATGCCTTTTGAACAAGTCCAATGTTTTGAACACGTCGAACGGCTTGTTGACCAAGTCATGTGTTGTTCGCAAAGAATGACGCCTTGTTGAACAAGCAGAATGCTCGAATGCCTTGTTGAACAAACCGAATGCCTTTTGACCAAGTCGAACGCCTTTTCTAACAAGTCGAATGCCTTGTTGACCAAGTCGAATCCTTGTTGACCAAGTCGAATTCCTTGATGAACAACTCCAATGCCTTGTTGAAAAAAACTCAAATGCGTTATTAACCAAGTCGAATGCCTTGTTGAACAACTCGAATGCTTTGTTAATTAAGTCCAATGCCTCGTTGACAAAGTCGAATGCGTTGTTGACCAAGTGGGATGCCTTGTTAAAAAGTCGAACGCTTTTTTGAAAGACGAATGCCTTGTGAACAACTCGACGTCTTGGTGATTATGTAATGTCTTATTAAACAATTTAAATGCCTTGTTGAACAAGTCGAATGCCTTGTTGACCAAGTAGAATGCCTTGTTGAACAAGATGAATGCCTTGTTGACCAAGTTATGGCTTGGTGACCAAGTCATGCTTGTTGACCAAGTGGAATGCCTTGTTCAACAAGTCGAATGCCTTGTTGAACAAGTAGACTGCCTTGTTGAACAACTCAAATGCCTTATTAACCAAGTCGAATGCCTTGTTGAACAAGTCGAATGCGTTGTTATCTAAGTCGAATGCCTTGTTGACCAAGTAGAATTCCTTGTTGACCAAGTAGAATTCCTTGTTGAACAAGACGAATGCCTTGTTTTGCAAGTCATAACTTGTTGACCAAGTGGAATGCCTTCTTGAACCATTAGAATGCCATGTTGAACAAGTCGAATGACTTGGTGACAAGGTAGAATCCTTTGCTGACAAAGTCGAATGTCTTTTTGAACAAGTCGAATGTCGTGTTGACCAAGCTGAATGCCTCGTTGACCAAGTCATGCTTTGTTTACCAAGTAGAATGCCTAGTTGAACAAGTCGAATGTCTTGTTCAACAACTCGAATGTCTTGTTGACCAAGTAGAATAACTTGTTGACAAAGTTGAATGCCTTGTTGAACAACTCAGATGCCTTGTTGACCAAGTAATGTCTTATTAAACAATTCGAATGCCTCGTTGAACAAGTCGAATGACTTTTTAACCTAGTAGAATGCCTTGTTGACCAAGTAGAATGCCTTGTTGAACAAGATGAATGCCTTGTTGAGGAAGTCATGGTTTTTTTTACCAAGTCAGGCCTTGTTAACCAAGTGGAATGTCATTTTGAACAAGTAGAATGCTTTGTTAAACAAGTCAAATGCCTTGGTTACCAAGTAAAATGCCTTATTGACCAAGTCAAATGCATGTTGAACAACTCCAATGCCTTGTTAACCAAGTCGAATTCCTTGTTGAAAAACTCCAATGCCTTGTTAACCAATAATGTCATGTTTAACAAGTCGAACGCCTTGCTGACCAAGTAGAATGCCTTGTTGAACAAGTCGAATGTCTTTTTGAATAAGTCAAACGCCTTGGAAACAAGCCGAATGTCTCGTTGACTAAGTCGAAGGCCTTTTTGAACAACTCGAATGTATTGTGACCAACTCAGATGCATTGTTGACCAAGTAATGTCTTATTAAACAATTCGAATGCCTCGTTGCACAAGTCGAATGCCTTGTTGACCAAGTCATGACTTGTTGACCAAGTGGAATGCCTTTTTGAACCAGTAGAATGTCATGTTGAACAACTCCGATGACTTGGTTACCAAGTAGAATGCCTTGTTGACAAAGTCGAATGCCTTTTTGAACAAGTGGAATGCCTTGTTGACCAAGTCAAATGCCTTGTTAACCAAGTTGAATGCCTTGTTAACCAAGTAGAATGCCTAGTTGAACAAGTCGAACGCCTTGTTCAACAACTCGAATGTCTTGTTGACCAAGTCATGCCTTGTTGACCAAGTAGAATAACTTGTTGACAAAGTCGAATGCCATGTTGACCAAGTAATGCCTTGTTGAACATGCCGAATGACCAAGTCATGCCTTGTTGGCCAAGTAGAAAGCCTTTTTGACCAAGTCATGCCTTGTTAAACAAGGCAAATACCTTTTTGAGCAAGGCATGGCTTGGTGAGCAATTCACGGCTTGTTGACCAAGTGGAATGACTTGTTGAACAAGTTGAATGCTTTGTTAAACAAGTCGAATGCCTTGGTTACCAAGTAAAATGCCTTATTGACCAAGTCGAATGGCTTGTTGAACAACTGTAATGCCTTGTTAACCAAGTCGAATGCCTTGTTGAAAAACTCCAATGCATTGTTAACCATGTCAAATGCCTTGTTGAACAAGTCGTACGCCTTGCTGACCAAGTAGAATGCCTTGTTGAACAAGTTCAATGTCTTTTTGAACAAGTCGAACGCCTTGGTAAACAAGCCGAATGCCTTGTTGACCTAGTCGAAGACCTTTTTGAACAAGTCGAATGCCTTGTTGACCAAGCTGAATGCCTTGTTGACCAAGTCGAATGCTTTGTTAAACAACTCAGATGCTTTGTTGACCAAGTATGTCTTATTAAACAATTCGAATGCCTCGTTGAACAATTCGAATGCCTTGTTGAACAAGCTGAATGCCTTGTTGACCAAGTCATGCCTTTTAGACCAAGTAGAATGCCTTGTTGAACAAGACAAATTCCTTGTTGAGCAAATCATGGCTTGTTGACCAAGTGGAATGCCTTGTTGAACAAGGATAATGCCTTGTTAAACAAGTCTAATGCCTTGGTGACCAAGTAGAATGCCTTGTTGACCAAGTCGAATGCATTGTTGACAACCTCAAATGCCTTGATAACCAAGCTGATGCCTTGTTATACAAGTAGAATGCCTTGTTGTCGAAGTGGAATGCCTTGTTGATCAAGTGGAATGCCTTGTTGAACAAGTCGAACATTGAACCAGTCGAATACCTTGTTGACCAAGTCGAATGCCTTGATGAACAACTCCAATGCCTTGTGGAACAACTGGAATGCTTTGTTAATTAAGTCCAATGCCTCGTTGACAAAGTCGAATGCGTTGTTGACCAAGTGGGATGCCTTGTTGAACAAGTCGAACGCCTTTTTGAACGAGTCGAATGCCTTGTTGAACAACTCAGACATCTTAGTAATCAAGTAATGACTTATTAAACAATTTGAATGCCTTGTTGAACAAGTCGAATGCCTTGTTGACCAAGTAGAATGCCTTGTTGAACAAGATGAATGCCTTGTTGAGCAAGTCTTGGCTTGTTGACCAAGTCAGGCTTGTTGACCAAGTGGAATGCCTTGTTCAACAAGTTGAATGCATTGTTGAACAAGTAGAATGCATTGTTGAACAACTCAAATGCCTTGTTAACCAAGTCGAATGCCTTGTTGAACAAGTCGAATGCCTTGTTGACCAAGTCATGCCTTTTTTACCAAGTAAAATGCCTTGTTGAACAAGTAGAATGTCTAGTTGAACAAGTCGAAGGCCTTGTTCAACAACTCAAATGTCTTGTTGACCAAGTCATGCCTTATTGACCAAGTAGAATGACTTGTTGAACAAGTCGAATGTCTTGTTGAACAGGTCGAGAGCTTTGTTCACCAATTAGAATGCCTTGTTGACCAAGTCGAATACTTTGTTGAACAACTCACATGCCTTGTTGACAAGGTGGAATGCCTTGTGGAACAAGTTGAACGCCTAGTTGAACAAGTCGAATACATTGTTGACCAAGTTGAATGCCTTGATGAACAACTCCAATGCCTTGTTGAACAACTCAAATGCCTTGTTAACCAAGTCGAATGTTTTGTTGAACAAGTCTAATGCCTTGTTACACAAGTCGAATGCCTTGTTGACCAAGTAATGCCTTTTGAACAAGTCCAATGCCTTGTTGAACAAGTCGAACGCCTTGTTGACCAAGTCATGCGTTGTTGACCAAGAAGGACACCTTGTTGAACAAGCAGAATGCTCGAATGCCTTGTTGAACAAACCGAATGCCTTGTTGACTAAGTCGAATGCCTCTTTGAACAAGTCGAATGCCTTGTTGAACAACTCAGATGCCTTGGTGACCAAGTAATGTCTTATTAAACAATTTGAATGCCTTGTTGAACAAGTTGAATGCCTTGTTGACCAAGGCATGCCTTGTTGACCAAGTCATGCCTTGTTGACGAAGTCATGGCTGGTTGACCAAGTGGAATGCGTTTTTTGAACAAGTAGAATGGCTTGTTGAACAATTCGAATGCCATATTGAACAAGTCGAATGCCTTGTTGAACAACTCTAATTCCTTGTTGAACAACTCAAATGCCTTGCTAACCAAGTCGAATGCCTTGTTGACCAAGTCATGCCTTGCTGACCAAGTAGAATGCCTTGTTGAACAAGTACAATGGCTAGTTGAACAAGTCGAACGCCTTGTTCAACAAGTCGAATGTTTTGTTGACCAAGTCATGGCTTGTTGACCAAGTAGAATGACTTTTTGAACAAGTCGAATGCCTTGTTGAACAACTCGGCTGCCTTGTTGACCAAGTCGAATGCTTTGTTGAACAACTCAAATGCCTTGTTGAACAAGTCGAATGTCTTGTTGACCAAGTAGTGCCTTTTGAACATGTCCAATGGCTTGTTGAACACGACGAACGCCTTGTTGACCAAGTCATGTGTTGTTCACGAAGAATGACGCCTTATTGAACAAGCAGAATCCTCGAATGCCTTGTTGAACAAACCGAATGCCTTTTTGACCAAGTCGAACGCCTTTTCTAACAAGTCGAATGCCTTGTTGACCAAGTCGAATTCCTTGTTGACCAAGTCGAATTCCTTGATGAACAACTCCAATGCCTTGTTGAAAAACTCAAATGCGTTATTAACCAAGTCGAATGCCTTGTTGAACAACTCGAATGCTTTGTTAATTAAGTCCAATGCCTCGTTGACAAAGTCGAATGCGTTGTTGACCAAATGGGATGCCTTGTTGAACAAGTCGAATGCTTTTTTGAAAAAGACGAATGCCTTGTTGAACAACTCAAACGTCTTGGTGATCATGTAATGTCTTATTAAACAATTTGAATGCCTTGTTGAACAAGTCAAATGCCTTGTTGACAAAGTAGAATGCCTTGTTGAACAAGATGAATGCCTTGTTGAGCAAGTTATGGCTTAATGACCAAGGCATGCTTGTTGACCAAGTGGAATGCCTTGTTGAACAAGTAGACTTCCTTGTTGAACAACTCAAATGCCTTATTAACCAAGTCGAATGCCTTGTTGAACAAGTCGAATGCTTTGTTATCTAAGTCGAATGCCTTGTTGACCAAGTAGAATTCCTTGTTGACCAAGTAGAATTCCTTGGTGAACAAGACGAATGCCTTGTTTTGCAAGTCATAACTTGTTGACCAAGTGGAATGCCTTCTTGAACCATTAGAATGCCATGTTGAACAAGTCGAATGACTTGGTGACAAGGTAGAATCCTTTGCTGACAAAGTCGAATGCCTTTTTGAACAAGTCGAATGTCGTGTTGACCAAGCTGAATGCCTCGTTGACCAAGTCATGCTTTGTTTCCATGTAGAATGCCTAGTTGTACAAGTCGAATGTCTTGTTCAACAACTCGAATGTCTTGTTGACCAAGTAGAATAACTTGTTGACAAAGTTGAATGCCTTGTTGAACAACTCAGATGCCTTGTTTACCAAGTAATGTCTTATTAAACAATTCGAATGCCTCGTTGAACAGTCGAATGACTTTTTAGCCTAGTAGAATGCCTTGTTGACCAAGTAGAATGCCTTGTTGAACAAGATGAATGCCTTGTTGAGGAAGTCATGGTTTTTTTTACCAAGTCAGGCCTTGTTAACCAAGTGGAATGCCATTTTGAACAAGTAGAATGCTTTGTTAAACAAGTCAAATGCCTTGGTTACCAAGTAAAATGCCTTATTGACCAAGTCGAATGCATTGTTGAACAACTCCAATGCCTTGTTAACCAAGTCGAATTCCTTGTTGAAAAACTCCAATGCCTTGTTAACCAATAATGCCATGTTTAACAAGTCGAACGCCTTGCTGACCAAGTAGAATGCCTTGTTGAACAAGTCGAATGTCTTTTTGAACAAGTCAAACGCCTTGGTAAACAAGCCGAATGCCTCGTTGACTAAGTCGAAGGCCTTTTTGAACAACTCGAATGTATTGTTGACCAACTCAGATGCATTGTTGACCAAGTAATGTCTTATTAAACGATTCGAATGCCTCGTTGCACAAGTCGAATGCCTTGTTGACCAAGTCATGACTTGTTGACCAAGTGGAATGCCTTTTTGAACCAGTAGAATGTCATGTTGAACAACTCCAATGACTTGGTGACCAAGTAGAATGCCTTGTTGACAAAGTCGAATGCCTTTTGAACAAGTGGAATGCCTTGTTGACCAAGTCGAATGCCTTGTTAACCAAGTTGAATGCCTTGTTAACCAAGTAGAATGCCTAGTTGAACAAGTCGAACGCCTTGTTCAACAACTCGAATGTCTTGTTGACCAAGTCATGCCTTGTTGACCAAGTAGAATAACTTGTTGACAAAGTCGAATGCCTTGTTGACCAAGTAATGCCTTGTTGAACATGCCGAATGACCAAGTCATGCCTTGTTGGCCAAGTAGAAAGCCTTTTTGAGCAAGTCATGCCTTGTTAAACAAGGCAAATACCTTGTTGAGCAAGGCATGGCTTGGTGAGCAATTCACGGCTTGTTGACCAAATGGAATGACTTGTTGAACAAGTTGAATGCTTTGTTAAACAAGTCGAATGCCTTGGTTACCAAGTAAAATGCCTTATTGACCAAGTCGAATGGCTTGTTGAACAACTGTAATGCCTTGTTAACCAAGTCGAATGCCTTGTTGAAAAACTCCAATGCATTGTTAACCAAGTCAAATGCCTTGTTGAACAAGTCGTACGCCTTGCTGACCAAGTAGAAGGCCTTGTTGAACAAGTTCAATGTCCTTTTGAACAAGTCGAACGCATTGGTAAACAAGCCGAATGCCTTGTTGACCTAGTCGAAGACCTTTTTGAACAAGTCGAATGCCTTGTTGACCAAGCTGAATGCCTTGTTGACCAAGTCGAATGCTTTGTTAAACAACTCAGATGCTTTGTTGACCAAGTAATGTCTTATTAAACAATTCGAATGCCTCGTTGAACAAGTCGAATGCCTTGTTGACCAAGTAGAATACCTTGTTGAACAAGACAAATGCCTTATTGAGCAAGTGATGGCTTGTTGACCAAGTGGAATGCCTTCTTGAACCAGTAGAATGCCATGTTGAACAACTCCAATGCCTTGTTAACCAAGTCGAATGCCTTGTTGACCAAGTCATGCCTTGTTTACCAAGTAGAATGCCTTGTTGAACAAGTAGAATGGGTAGTACACAAGTCGAACGCCTTGTTCAACAACTCGAATGTCTTGTTGACCAAGTAGCATAACTTGTAGAAAAAGTCGAATACCTTGTTGACCAAGCGAAATGCCTTGTTGACCAAGTAATACCTTGTTGAACAAGCTGAATGCCTTGTTGACCAAGTCATGCCTTTTAGACCAAGTAGAATGCCTTGTTGAACAAGACAAATGCCTTGTTGAGCAAATCATGGCTTGTTGACCAAGTGGAATGCCTTGTTGAACAAGGATAATGCCTTGTTAAACAAGTCTAATGCCTTGGTGACCAAGTAGAATCCCTTGTAGACCAAGTCGAATGCATTGTTGACAACCTCAAATGCCTTGATAACCAAGCTGATGCCTTGTTATACAAGTAGAATGCCTTGTTGTCGAAGTGGAATGCCTTGATGACCAAGTGGAATGCCTTGTTGAACAAGTCGAACATTGAACCAGTCGAATACCTTGTTGACCAAGTCGAATACCTTGATGAACAACTCCAATGCCTTGTTGAACAACTCAAATGCGTTATTAACCAAGTCGAATGCCTTGTGGAACAACTCGAATGCTTTGTTAATTAAGTCCAATGCCTCGTTGACAAAGTCGAATGCGTTGTTGACCAAGTGGGATGCCTTGTTGAACAAGTCGAACGCCTTTTTGAACTAGTCGAATGCCTTGTTGAACAACTGAGACGTCTTTGTGATCAAGTAATGACTTATTAAACAATTTGAATGCCTTGTTGACCAAGTAGAATGCCTTGTTGAACAAGATGAATGCCTTGTTGAGCAAGTCTTGGCTTGTTGACCAAGTCAGGCTTGTTGACCAAGTGGAATGCCTTGTTCAACAAGTTGAATGCATTGTTGAACAAGTAGAATGCCTTGTTGAACAACTCAAATGCCTTATTAACCAAGTCGAATGCCTTGTTGAACAAGTCGAATGCCTTCTTGACCAAGTCATGCCTTTTTTACCAAGTAAAATGCCTTGTTGAACAAGTAGAATGTCTAGTTGAACAAGTCGAACGCCTTGTTCAACAACTCAAATGTCTTGTTGACCAAGTCCTGCCTTATTGACCAAGTAGAATGACTTGTTGAACAAGTCGAATGTCTTGTTGAAAGGTCGAAAGCTTTGTTCACCAATTAGAATGCCTTGTTGACCAAGTCAAATACTTTGTTGAACAACTCACATGCCTTGTTGACAAGGTGGAATGCCTTGTGGAACAAGTTGAACGCCTAGTTGAACAAGTCGAATACATTGTTGACCAAGTTGAATGCCTTGATGAACAACTCCAATGCATTGTTGAACAACTCAAATGCCTTGTTAACCAAGTCGAATGTTTTGTTGAACAAGTCTAATGCCTTGTTACACAAGTCGAATGCTTTGTTGACCAAGTAATGCCTTTTGAACAAGTCCAATGCCTTGTTGAACAAGTCGAACGCCTTGTTGACCAAGTCATGCGTTGTTGACAAAGAAGGACACCTTGTTGACCAAGCAGAATGCTCGAATGCCTTGTTGAACAAACCGAATGCCTTGTTGACTAAGTCGAATGCCTTTTTGAACAAGTCGAATGCCTTGTTGAACAACTCAGATGCCTTGGTGACCAAGTAATGTCTTATTAAACAATTTGAATGCCTTGTTGAACAAGTTGATTGCCTTGTTGACCAAGTCATGGCTTGTTGACCAAGTGGAATGCGTTGTTGAACAAGTAGAATGCCTTGTTGAACAAGTCGAATGCCATATTGAACAAGTCGAATGCCTTGTTGAACAACTCTAATTCCTTGTTGAACAACTCAAATGGCTTGCTCACCAAGTCGAATGCCTTGTTAACCAAGTCATGCCTTGCTGACCAAGTAGAATGCCTTGTTGAACAAGTACAATGGCTAGTCGAACAAGTCGAACGCCTTGTTCAACAAGTCGAATGTTTTGTTGACCAAGTCATGGCTTGTTGACCAAGTAGAATGACTTTTTGAACAAGTCGAATGCCTTGTTGAACAAGTCGGCTGCCTTGTTGACCAAGTCGAATGCTTTGTTGAACAACTCAAATGCCTTGTTGAACAAGTCAAATGCCTTGTTGACCAAGTAATGCCTTTTGAACAAGTCCAATGGCTTGTTGAACACGTCGAACGCCTTGTTGACCAAGTCATGTGTTGTTCGCAAAGAATGACGCCTTGTTGAACAAGCAGAATGCTCGAATGCCCTGTTGAACAAACCGAATGCCTTGTTGACTAAGTCGAATTCCTTGTTGACCAAGTCGAATTCCTTGATGAACAACTCCAATGCCTTGTTGAAAAACTCAAATGCGTTATTAACCAAGTCGAATGCCTTGTTGAACAACTCGAATGCTTTGTTAATTAAGTCCAATGCATCGTTGACAAAGTCGAATGCCTGTTGACCAAGTCGGCTGCCTTGTTGACCAAGTCGAATGCTTTGTTGAACAACTATGCCTTGTTGAACAAGTCGAATGCCTTGTTGACCAAGTAATGCCTTTTGAACAAGTCCAATGGCTTGTTGAACACGTCGAACGCCTTGTTGATCAAGTCATGTGTTGTTCGCAAAGAATGACGCCTTGTTGAACAAGCAGAATGCTCGAATCCCTTGTTGAACAAACCGAATGCCTTTTTGACCAAGTCGAACGCCTTTTCTAACAAGTCGAATGCCTTGTTGAACAACTAAGATGCCTCGGTGACCAAGTAATGTCTTATTAAACAATTTGAATGCCTTGTTGAACAAGTTGAATGCCTCGTTGACCAAGTCATACCTTGTTGACCAAGTAGAATGCCTTCTTGAGCAAGTAATGGCTTGTTGACAAAGTCATGCTTTTTGACCAAGTGGAATGCCTTGTTGAACAAGTTGAATGCCTTGTTGAACTAGTCGAACGCCTTGTTGAACAACTCCAAGTCAATGAAGCATTTAAGTTGTTCAGTAAGGCATTGGACTTGTTCATCAAGGCATTACACTTGATCAACAAGGCATGAGTTTGTCAACAAGGCAATCGACTTGTTAAACAACGCAATCAACTTGTTTTACAAGGCATTCGACTTGGTCAACAATGCATTCAACTTGATCAACAAGGCATTTGGCTTGTTTAAAAGGGCATTCGACTTATTCAACATGGCATCTACTTGTTGAAAAGGACATTTAACTTGTTCAACAAGGCATTCTACTTCGTCAACAAGCCATTCGAATTGTTCAACAAGGCATTACTTGGTCAACAAGCGATTTGACTTGTTCAACAAGGCATTACATGGTGAACAAGGCATTCGACTTGGTCAACAAGGCATTTTAGTTGTTCAACAAGGCAATTTACGTGTTCAAAATGGCATTCGACTTAGTCAACAAGGCATTTTACTTGTTGAACAAGACATTCAACTTATTCAACTAGGCATTCAACTTGGTCAACAACACATTCGATTTGTTTAACAAGGCATTCTACTTGGTGAACAAGGCATACGACTTGGTCAACAAGGCATTCGACTTGTTCAACAATGCATTACTTGGTCAATAAGGCATTCCACTTGGTCAACAAGGCATTCGACTTGTTCAACAAGGCATGACTTGGCCGACAAAGAATTTTAGTTGTTCAACAAGGCATTTTACTTGTTAAAAAGGGCATTCGACTTAGTCAATAAGGCATACAAGGCATTCTACTTGTTGAACAAGGCATTCAACTTGTTCAACAAGGCATTCTACTTGGTTAACAACGCATTCGACTTGTTCAACAAGGCATTTTACTGGACAACAATGCATGATTTTATCAGCAAGACATTGGACTTGGTCAACAATGCATTCCACTTTTTCAAAAAGCATTCGACTTGGTCAACAAGGCATTTGAGTTGTTAAACAAGGCATTATACTTGTTCAAAAGGGCATTCGACTTGGTCAAAAGGCATTCGACTTGGTCAACAAACCATTCGACTTGGTCAACACGGCATTCGACTTGTTCAACAAGGCATTTTACTTGTTCAAAAAGGCATTCGACTTAGTCAACAAGGCATTTTACTTGTTCAAAAAGGCATTCTACTTGTTGAACAAGGCATTCTACTTGTTGAACAAGGCATTCTACTTGGTCAGCAACGCATTCGACTTTCTCAACAAGGCATGACTTTGTCAGCAAGGCATTGGACTTGGTCAACAAGGAATTCCACTTGTTCAAAAACGCATTCGACTTGGTCAAGAAGGCATTTGAGTTGTTCAGCAAGGTATTATACTTGTTCAAAAAAGCATTTGACTTGGTAAACAAGACATTCGACTTGTCCAACAAGGCTTACCACTTGGTCAACAAGGCATCCGACTTGTTCAACAAGGCTTTCCACTTGGTCAACAAGGCATTTAAGTTGTTCTACAAGGCATTCCACTTGTTCATCAAGGCTTTTGACTTGGTCAACGAGGCATTTAAGTTGTTCAGTAAGGCATTCGACTTGTTCATAGGGGTATTCCACTTGGTCAACAAGGCATGACTTAGTCAACAAGGCATTCGACTTGGTCAACAAGGCATTCGAGTTGTTCACAGGGGTATTCCACTTGGTCAACAAGGTATGACTTAGTCAACAAGGCATTCGACTTGGTCAACAAGGCATTCGACTTGGTCAACAAGGCATTCGAGTTGTTCAACAAGGCATGACTTGGCCAACAAGGCATTTGAGTTGTTCAACAACGCATTTGGCTTGTTCAACAGGGCATTTGGCTTGTTCAACAAGGCATTTTACTTGTTCAAAGGGCATTCGACTTAGTCAATAGAGCATACAAGGCATTCGACTTGTTCAACAAGGCATTTTACTGGACAACAAGGCATGACTTTGTCAGCAAGACATTGGACTTGGTCAACAAGGCATTCCACTTGTTCAAAAAGCATTCGACTTTGTCAACAAGGCATTATACTTGTTCAAAAGGGCATTCGGCTTGGTCAAAAGGCATTCGACTTGTTCAAGAAGGCATTCGACTTGGTCAACAAGGCATTCGACTTGTTCAACAATGCATTACTTGGTCAATAAGGCATTTCACTTTGTCAACAAGGCATTCGACTTGTTCAACAAGGCATGACTTGGCCGACAAAGAATTTGAGTTGTTCAACAAGGCATTTGGCTTGTTCAACAAGGCATTTTAGTTGTTAAAAAGGGCATTCGACTTAGTCAATAAGGCATACAAGGCATTCTACTTGTTGAACAAGGCATTCAACTTGTTCAACAAGGCATTCTACTTGGTTAACAACGCATTCGACTTGTTCAACAAGGCATTTTACTGGACAACAAGGCATGACTTTGTCAGCAAGACATTGGACTTGGTCAACAAGGCATTCCACTTGTTCAAAAAGCATTCGACTTGGTCAACAAGGCATTATACTTGTTCAAAAGGGCATTCGGCTTGGTCAAAAGGCATTCGACTTGTTCAAGAAGGCATTCGACTTGGTTAACAAGCCATTCGACTTGGTCAACAAGGCATTACATGGTCAACAATGCATTTGACTTGTTCGACAAGGCATTTTACTTGTTCAAAAATGCATTCGACTTAGTCAACTAGGCATACAAGGCATTCTACTTGGTGAACAAGGCATTCTACTTGGTCAGCAACGCATTCGACTTGCTCAACAAGGCATGACTTTGTCAGCAAGGCATTGGACTTTGTCAACAAGGTGATCACTTGTTCAAAAAGGCATTCGACTTGGTCAACAAGGCATTGGAGTTGTTTAGGAAGGTATTATACTTGTTCAAAAAAACATTTTACTTGGTAAACAAGGCATTCGACTTGTTTAACAAGGCTTTCTACTTGGTAAACAAGGCATTCGACTTGTTCAACAAGGCTTTCCACTTGGTCAACAAGGCATTTGAGTTGTTCTACAAGGCATTCCACTTGTTCAGCAAGGCTTTTGACTTGGTCAACGAGGCATTTAAGTTGTTCAGTAAGGCATTTGACTTGTTCATCAAGGCATTCCACTTGTTCACCAAGGCATTCCACTTGGTCAACAAGGCATTCGACTTAGTCAACAAGGCATTCGACTTGGTCAACAAGGCATTCTAGTTGTTCAACAAGGCATTACATGTTCAACAAGGGATTACTTGTTCAACAAGGCTTGAGTTGGCCAACAAGGCATTCGACTTGGTCAACAAGGCATTCGACTTGTTCAACAATGCATTACTTGGTCAATAAGGCATTCCACTTAGTCAACAACGCACTCGACTTGTTCAACAAGGCATGACTTAGCCAACATAGCATTTGAGTTGTTCAACAAGGCATTTGGCTTGTTCAACAAGGCATTTTACTTGTTAAAAAGGGCATTCGACTTAGTCAATAAGGAATACAAGGCATTCTACTTGTTGAACAAGGCATTCAACTTGTTCAACAAGGCATTCTACTTGGTTAACAACGCATTCGACCTGTTCAACAAGGCATTACTTGTTCAACAAGGGATTACTTGTTCAACAAGGCATTCTATTTGGTGAACAAGGCATACGACTTGGTCAACAAGGCATTCGACTTGGTCAACAAGGCATTCGACTTGGTCAAGAAGGCATTCGACTTGGTCAACAAGGCATTCGACTTGTTCAACAAGGCATGACTTGACCAACAAGGCATTTGAGTTGTTCAACAAGGTAGACTTGCCCAACCGCCGGTTCCGGTTAACCGACGGTTGGGAACCGGCCACAACCCGCGGAAGACGGACGCCGGTTGGCCGTCTCCGGTTGCCGGTTGACCAACCGGCACCGCCGGTCAAAGGGTGTCCGGCGGTTACCAACCGCGGGATTTTTTATTTTTTATTTTTTATTTATTTTTTTATTTTAATTTATAGTGTGTATTTCGATAGTTTTCGACTTTTCGGGACACAAGTATGTTTTTTTCGGTATATAACAAGGGTTTCGATTTAAAAATTTTAATCATCATAAATTAATTTTGTTACAAAAATGAAGTTACATTTACAATTAAAATTTACAAAGTCGAAAATACAAAGTAAGAAAAAAAAATTTATTCACCATTTGCCAACGCCAGTCGATAATCGGTTTCTGAAAATAAAATGTACAATAGAAGTTAGTTAGATAATAATCATAATATTTTTTTGTACAATCGCCATTAAAAAATGAAATTAGTATTAAGGACTTATCTTTTTCGGACTTTGTCGTTGGCTAGGATGTCGTCACGCGAGCTATTTCTTGGAGACGTTGGCTGAAAAATAAGATTGTATGAGTAAGTAATTATTTAAAAATATAAAATAAAAAAATTGATACAATGAGACTAGTATTAAGGACTTATCTTTTTTCGGGCTTGAATCTTTCGCCATTTTCGGAGATTCTGTATTCTCTCTACTCTTAGTCGTCCCCGCCATCGCCATTGCCGCCACCACTAGTCTCTGTGCCGGTGGTGTCGTCGAATACGTCGTCGTCCGAATCGGTATTCGTGAAATCTTGTGTCCGATGTTCGGCTCTCGTCCAATCATCGAGAAGGCATTGGTATTCGATGTTTTCTACCGTCAACCTCGAACGCCTTTCACTTAAAGTTAAGCCGCCCATGTTAAAAGCTTGTTCAACCGCGACGGTTGAAATTGGGACGGCAATGATTTCCCTAGCTATCTTTGCCAACGTTGGATACGTTGGCGACATCTTCGACCACCATCTGAGGACGTTGAACTGATCCTCGTCCTCGGCGAAGTCAAAAGTGGTCGAGAAGTAGTTATCTAACTCTATGAACGGGTTCGTCGACCTTTGGCGTTTGCTCGTGTTGAGGAGGTTGTAGTAGGATGCTAAGCGATCACTACCGCTAGCACTACTACTACTAGTGGATTGACCCGAACTCGATCGAGTTGGGTCTTGGCCAATATCGGTCTTATACGCTCTAAAGATTGCCTTTAGAGCGTCATACCCTATATTCCTAACTTGAATGTGGTAGCCATCGGGGATAACACTAGAATTAGCCGCAATGGACTGGTAGTATAATCCCAGAAAATTATATGTCCCCTCTACGCGTAATCTGGGGTCTAATATCTTCGCAATGATGAAGATATCGGGTAGATCCCAAAAGTATTTCAGCCATTTAGCCTTCATGGCTAAAACGGCCGGACCCGCAATCTCGTTATTTACAAAACCGTTTAGAATGCATGAGACTTTAACGCAATGATCTAATGCTAAGATAGATGTCCGGTAATATATTCCCGACATCTCCCTCGTGGCATCGTGAAATACTTGAAGTATTTCACATATGCCGTTGCATCCGTCCCACATCGTAGGATGTAATGCTACCCCGAATTCGGGGTTTTCGTCGTAGAAATCGCTCAAGGTATGGCGATATTCGTATGACTTCTCCAACATCTTATAGGTGGGATTCCACCTGTTGGGTACATCTAAGGCAAACTTTTTGGGCGTGACACCCAAACTTCTACAATGACGCTTCCACTTCTTCAGTATAGAAGAGTGGCGCATCATGTAACTAATCGCCGTTCGTATCGGCGTAACGTGTGCCTTTAGATGCGTGAGTGCATCCTGAACACATAGGTTAAGTATGTGGCAGAGGCACCGGACATGAAAGAATCAGCCGCCAAATGACGGTCGACAATACTTAATCAAATCTTCAATGCTCGCGTTATTAGCGCTAGCATTATCAAAGGATACCGAGAAAATCTTCTCGAGTATCCTATATTCCGATAAGATACTCCTAAGCTTAAGTGCGATGTTTTGAGCTGTGTGTGCTGTGTCAAATTCCCTATACGCAATTAAGCGTTTCTGTACTTGCCAAGATTCATCAATCCAATGGCATGTAACGCCCATGTAATGATGATCTTGCCAGTGATCGCTCCATATATCGGAGGCAATGGACACTTTACGCTCTAAGTTTCCTAATTGATCTATTAGCTCGCGTTTATACGCGAGTACGGTCTTCCTAATGTCTCGCGTAAGGGTGCTACGTGAAACTTTCTTCGCTTGGGGGTTATACGACTTTCTGATCCACTCTTCGTAGATCGGATCGTCGGCAAACCGAAAAGGAAGATGTTTCGCGCAAACAAATTTTGCAAGTTGTTTGCGCGCAACGTCTTCGTTGTACATGAACAAAGACGTCGGACTCGCACTGGGTCCTTGTCCGGTAGCGAACGAACCCGTACTCGTAGCCGCGTGCATTTGACTTTGACTAATTCCTATCTTAGTAGGATGTTTTGAGCGGATATGGCCGGTAAAATTACCATATCCGCCCCCTTCTTAAAAGGGTACTCCTTACCACAATAATTACATATAACTCTAAAAAATTCATTATTTTTGGTCGGTATCTTCTTGAAGTGTACCGCGAAAACATCCGAGCGTAGGGCGGCGGCGGCGGCCCGTGCTTGGGTCTCGGTCGGCGGCGGCATCGGAATTTCTTCCGTTTGGTCCCGTTGCGTTCTATCCATATCCGAGCCGAGTACGTCACTTAGGTCGAGCATAATTTCGGGGGAGTCGTCATATTGCTAGTAGTCATCTTGCGATGAACTACCAACAATCTGTTTCCCCCTCGATCTCGAACTCGATCCTCGACGACGGCTATCCATATCTAAAATAAAATATTAGAATAAACGTTCGATAAAAAAACGTGTAAACTTACGAAAAAAGAGGCGAGTGAAATTCGGAGCGCCGTGTAGTAAAGCCGAGCGGGTATTGAGGGACAAGTATTTTAATTAGTTTATTTTTAATTCGTAGACTACAACGAGGCTGAGAATAACGCGTTTTGAGAGTGAGTAATTGAGAGTAAGAGATAGAATTGAGTTGTGATTTTTTGAAGAGGGGTGGGAGGGTATTTATAATTTTTTTGAGGAAGTAGCCGTTGCAACCGCCGGTTCCCGGTCAACCGCCGGTTGCAACGGCTAGTTTTTAATTTTTTTTTTTCCACGTTAGTAACGACTATTTATTAAAAAAAATTTTTCGTATTATATTATATATTTATAAATTAAATATATATATATACCGGAACCGCCTGTTGAACCCGCCAAACCGCCTAGAACCTGCCACCTGCGGTTGCCAGATACGGTTGGTGGCCGGTTTCGATTACAAACCGGAACCGGCGGTTGGCCGGTCGGAACCGCCGGTTCCGGTTTGTTTTGGGCAAGACTACAACAAGGCATTTGGCTTGTTCAATAAGGCATTTTACTTGTTCAAAGGGAATTCGACTAAGTCAATAAGGCATACAAGGCATTCTACTTGTTGAACAAGGCATTCAACTTCTTCAACAAGGCATTCTACTTGGTTAAGAACGCATTTGACCTGTTCAACAAGGCATTACTTGTTCAACAAGGGATTACTTGTTCAACAAGGCATTATACTTGGTGAACAAGGCATACGAGTTGGTCAACAAGGCATTGGACTTGGTCAAGAAGGCATGCGACTTGGTCAACAAGGCATTCGACTTGTTCAAGAAGGCATTCGACTTGGTCAACAAGGCATTCGAGTTGTTCAACAAGGCATGACTTGGCCGACATTTGAGTTGTTCAACAACGCATTTGGCTTGTTCAACAAGGCATTTTACTTGTTCAAGGGGCATTCGACTTAGTCAATAAGGCATTGTACTTGTTGAACAAGGCATTCAACTTGTTCAACAAGGCATTCTACTTGGTTAACAACGCTTTCGACTTGTCCAACAAGGCATTTTACTGGACAACAAGGCATGATTGTGTGAGCAAGACATTGGACTTGGTCAACAAGGCATTCCACTTGTTCAAAAAGCATTCGACTTGGTCAACAAGGCATTTGAGTTGTTAAACAAGGCATTATACTTGTTCAAAAGGGCAATCGACTTGGTCAAAAGGTATTCCACTTGGTCAACAAGCCATTCGACTTGGCCAACAAGGCATTCGAGTTGTTCAACAAGGCATTACTTGATCAACACGGCATTCGACTTGTTCAACAAGGCATTTTACATGTTCAAAAAGGCATTCGACTTAGCCAACAAGGCATACAAGGCATTCTACTAGTTGAACAAGGCATTCTACTTGGTAAGCAACGCATTCGACTTGCTCAACAAGGCATGATTTTGTTAGCAAGGCATTGGACTTGGTCAACAATGCATTCCACTTGATAAAAAACGCATTCGACTTGGTCAACAAGGCATTTGAGTTGTTCAGCAAGGTATTATACTTGTTCAAAAAATCATTCGACTTGTTCAACAAGGCTTTCCATTTGGTCACCAAGGCATTCGACTTGTTCAACAAGGCTTTCCACTTGGTCAACAAGGCATTTGAGTTGTTCTAGAAAGCATTCCTCTTGTTCAACAAGACTGTTGACTTGGTCAACGAGGCATTTAAGTTGTTCAGTAAGGCATTCGACTTGTTAATCAAGGCATTCCACTTGGTCAACAAGGCATGACTTAGTCAACAAGGCATTGAACTTGTTCAACAAGGCATTCCACTGGTTCAAAAAAGGATTCGACTTGGTCAACAAGGCATTCGTCTTGTTCAACAAGGCATTACTTGGTCAACAACCCATTAAATTGTACAGTATGGCATTACTTGGTGAACAAGGCATTCGACTTGTTCCAAAGGGCATTCGACTTGTTAAACAAGGCTTTTCACTAGGTTAACAAGGCATTTGAGTTGCATAACAAGGCATTCGACTTGTTCAACAAGGCTTTTGACTTGGTCAATGAGCCATTTAAGTAGTTCAGTAAGGCATTCGACTTGTTCGTCAAGGCATTACACACTTGGTCAACAAGCCATGATTTCGTCTACAAGGCATTCGACTTGTTCAACAACGCAATCGACTTGTTTTACAAGGCATTCGACTTGGTCAACAATGCATTCAACTTGTTCAACAAGGCATTCGGCTTGTTCAACAAGGCCTTTTACTTATTCAAAAGGGCATTCAACTTAGTCAACAAGGCATCTACTTGGTAAAAAAGACATTTAACTTGTTCAACAAGGCATTCTACTTGGTCAACAAGCCATTCGACTTGTTCAACAAGGCATTACTTAGTCAACAAGCCATTTAACTTGTACAACAAGGCATTACATGGTGAACAAGGCATTCGACTTGGTCAACAAGGCATTTTAGATGTTCAACAAGGCAATTTACGTGTTCAAAAGGGCATTCGACTTAGTCAACAAGGTATTTTACTTGTTAAACAAGACATTCAACTTGTTCAACAAGGCATTCTACTTGGCATTTGACTTGTTTAACAAGGCATTCTACTTGGTGAACAAGGCATACGGCTTGGTCAACTAGGAATTCGACTTGTTCAAGAAGGCATTCGACTTGGTCAACAAGGCATTCGAGTTGGTGAACAAGGCATTCGACTTGTTCAACAATGCATTATTTGGTCAATAAGGCATTCCACTTGGTCAACAAGGCATTTGAGTTGTTCAACAAGGCATTTTACTTGTTCATAGGGCATTCGACTTAGTCAATAAGGCATACAAGGCATTCTACTTGTTGAACAAGGCATTCAACTTGTTCAACAAGGCATTTTACTTGGTTAACAACGCATCCGACTTGTTCAACAAAGCATTTTACTGGACAACAAGGCATGATTTTGTCAGCAAGACATTGGACTTGGTCAACAAGGCATTCCACTTGTTCAAAAAGCATCCGACTTGGTCAACAAGGCATTTGAGTTGTTAAACAAGGCATTATACTTGTTCAAAAGGGCATTCAACTTGGTCAAAAGGCATTCGACTTTGTCAACAAGCCATTCGACTTGGTCCACAAGCCATTCGAGTTGTTCAACAAGGGATTACTTGGTCAACACGGCATTCGACTTATTCAACAAGGCATTTTACTTGTTCAAAAAGGCATTCGACTTAGTCAACAAGGCATACAAGGCATTCTACTTGTTGAACAAGGCATTCTACTTGGTCAGCAACGCATTCAACTTGCTCAACAAGGCATGACCTTGTCAGCAAGGCATTGGACTTGGTCAACAAGGCATTCCTCTTGTTCAAAAACGCATTCGACTTGGTCAACAAGGCATTTGAGTTGGTCAGCAAGGTATTATACTTGTTCAAAAAAGCATTTGACTTAGTAAACAAGGCATTCGACTTGTTCAACAAGGCTTTCCATTTGGTCAACAAGGCATTCGACTTGTTCAACAAGGCTTTCCACTTGGTCAACAAGGCATTTGAGTTGTTCTAGAAGGCATTCCACTTGTTCAACAAGACTTTTGACTTGGTCAACGAGGCATTTAAGTTGTTCAGTAAGGCATTCGACTTGTTCATCAAGGCATTCCACTTGGTCAACAAGGCATGATTTCGTCAACAAGGCATTCGACTTGTTCAACAACGCAATCGACTTGTTTTACAAGGCATTCGACTTGGTCAACAATGTATTCAACTTGTTCAACAAGGCATTCGGCTTGTTCAACAAGGCCTTTTACTTATTCAAAAGGGCATTCAACTTAGTCAACAAGGCATCTACTTGTTGAAAAAGACATTTAACTTGTTCAACAAGGCATTCTACTTGGTCAACAAGCCAGTCGACTTGTTCAACAAGGCATTACTTGGTCAACAAGCCATTTAACTTGTACAACAAGGCATTACTTGCTCAACAAGGCATTCGACTTGGTCAACAAGGCATTTTAGATGTTCAACAAGGCATTTTATGTGTTCAAAAGGGCATTCGACTTAGTCAACAAGGCATTTTACTTGTTGAACAAGACATTCAACTTGTTCAACAAGGCATTCTACTTGGCATTCGACTTGTTTAACAAGGCATTCTACTTGGTGATCAAGGCATACGACTTGGTCGACAAGGAATTTGACTTGTTCAAGAAGGCATTCGACTTGGTCAATAAGGCATTCGTGTTGGTGAACAAGGCATTCGACTTGTTCAACAATTCATTACTTGGTCAATAAGGCATTCCACTTAGCTCAGGATAATATCCTCTTGGCTCAGGAACATTGCTCTGGTTATAGGAATCAGGGCTTACCGACGCGGGTTACCTTTAAGGTTGATCTTGCGTATTAATAAAGGCATTATTCGTTTATTGGTTATATGAGTTCTTTATTTAGCATCGGGTAAAGCAATAAATGAATAAATCCAAATGTGTCGAGTTGAGTCACTGTTCTCGATGGGTACGAGAGAGGAAGGCACCAGTGGACTCTTAACCTCGAACATAAAATGTCCATAAGCCTTAGGTTTCAGTTGGGTGCTGGAAAACCAATCATGGCTTATTTGTAGATGACTTATCGTGTGCCGATATACCGCTTGGAAGCGGAAGTCATGACTTGTGATACGAGTCGAATCAAGGGATTGAATCGTTTCATGGACACAGACTCCCAGGTCGTACGATCAAACATGGCTTATTACTCAAGGAGTGTCAATGATCGGCGACAAAACTATAGTAGTCTGCTTGAACCTTAGACCGAAAGGGGCTTTGACGCAGTTGACTTTGAAGTCTTGACTATCACTGGTTTCGCTAGATCAGATTTGCTATTGCATGGGTCAGCGGGACAGATGCGGTCTTGATGGATATTTGTGATTGGCGGGCTTAGACCGCCGAGTACGGATTCACAGTCTCGCAAGTAATCGAGACAAGTGTCCTATGAGAATGACGACGGAAAATTACAAAATCCTTGGCCAAGGTATTAAACTAACTCATGTTAGACATGAAGGGTAGTTTGGTAATTTGCCTCGTGTCATTTTATCATAGTATCGAGTTTAGTGAGTTTGACAAATACCATGGCTCTCACTCGATCGGGACACAGCTGAAGGGTTTGTACGTAGTACTAAAATCTATAGTTAGGTTCTGGAATAAGACTCGTTCGAAATTCGTGCTCAAGTCGGGATCTGTCCGGTACTGCGGAATTGGCGAGGCACCTACCGGTCTCTTGGATTCCTCCCTTGCCGATTGAGTCGAACCTAGAAAGTCGGGCTTAAAAAAGGATCATCAATGCGTACCGAGAAGGAGAGATTGTGTTTTGGGCCTTAACGGGCCTCGGGTCGTTATGCCACGCCTTATTGGGCCTCGGGGTCATTAAGTGGACCGAAGTCGGACTTCATATGAAACTAACTTTAAGTCTTAGGCTTGGCTAAGTGCTTAGAAAGACTTGAGGGAAGAATTGGAATTCAACCCTAAGCCGAGAAATTCGAAAAATGCCTTAAAGGGTATTTTCGTAATTTACAAATATGGTAATAAAATATTTAGAATATTATTTATTAAAACTAAAATTCGAATTTATATTTTATATAAATTTCGAAATTTATTTAACATATTTGAAGATATTTTAATATCTTAGTTAGTTTTCTATTATAGTATGTTCCTTTAATAGAATTTTGAATTCAATTACGAGATATATTTTGGCAAGAATATCTCTCATATTTAGGAACAAATATTTTGAGATTTTAGCCTTGTTTAGGGCTGAAAATTTCGTCCTCCCCTACTATAAATAAGGGTGAGACCCTCGTCAAAGAAAAATGACACGGGAAGATAATCGACGCGAAATTTCTCGACCCGAGAATCGAAACACGAACACACAAACGCAAACCACTCTCCCGAGCGACGGATCAATTCTCTCTAGCCATCTTCGGAGAATCGAAACCGTGGTACACTGCGAGGTCGGCATGACCATCTAGACCATCCCAACACGACCGCGGGCGATGACGCAATCGACGAGGAGCTGCCACTCGCTTAAAAGGTAATCTCTCACGGGTATGACCCGCCCTATTACGTGTCAACGTGATTAGAGTTTTCGATCCGAGCTGCGAAGGAACCCGAAAATTTTTTTTATTCCGCACCGTATCCCAGGGCGTTGCGTCTCGGGTACAAACCGGGTACCTTTCCCAACAATTACTTGGTCAACAAGCCATTTAACTTGTACAACAAGGCATTACTTGGTGAACAAGGCATTCGACTTGGTCAACATGGCATTTTAGATGTTCAACAAGGCATTTTACGTGTTCAAAAGGGTATTCGACTTAGTCAACAAGGCATTTTACTTATTGAACAAGACATTGAACTTGTTCAACAAGACATTCTACTTGGCATTCGACTTGGTCAACAAGGAATTCTACTTGGTGAACAAGGCATTCGACTTGGTCAACAAGGCATTCGACTTGGTGAACAAGGCATTCGACTTGTTCAACAATGCATTACTTGGTCAATAAGGCATTACACTTGGTCAACAAGGCATTCGACTTGTTCAACAAGGCATGACTTTGCCAATAAGGCATTTGAGTTGTTCAACAAGGCATTTGGCTTGTTCAACAAGGCATTTTACTTGTTCAAAGTGCATTCGACTTAGTCAATAAGGCATACAAGGCATTCTACATGTTGAACAAGGCATTCTACTTGGTTAACAACGCATTCGACTTGTTCGACAAGGCATTTTAGTGGACAACAAGGCATGATTTTGTCAGCAAGACATTGGACTTGGTCAACAAGGCATTCCACTTGTTCAAAAAGCATCCGACTTGGTAAACAAGGCATTTGAGTTGTTAAACAAGGCATTATACTTGTTCAAAAAGGCATTCGACTTGGTCAAAAGGCATTCGACTTTGTCAACAAGCCATTCGACTTGGTCAACAAGGCATTCACGTTGTTCAACAAGGGATTACTTGGTCAACACGGCATTCGACTTGTTCAACAAGGCATTTTACTTGTTCAAAAAGGCATTCGACTTAGTTAACAAGGCATACAAGGCATTCTACTTGTTGAACAAGGCATTCTACTTGGTCAGCAACGCATTCGACTTGCTCAACAAGGCATGACTTTGTCAGCAAGGCATTGGACTTGGTCAACAAGGAATTCCACTTGTTCAAAAACGCATTCGACTTGGTCAACAAGGCATTTGAGTTGTTCAGCAAGGTATTATACTTGTTCAAAAAAGCATTTGACTTGGTAAACAAGACATTCGACTTGTTCAACAAGGCTTACCACTTGGTCAACAAGGCATCCGACTTGTTCAACAAGGCTTTCCACTTGGTCAACAAGGCATTTGAGTTGTTCTACAAGGCATTCCACTTGTTCAGCAAGGCTTTTGACTTGGTCAACGAGGCATTTAAGTTGTTCAGTAAGGCATTCGACTTGTTCATAGGGGTATTCCACTTGGTCAACAAGGCATGACTTAGTCAACAAGGCATTCGACTTGGTCAACAAGGCATTCGACTTGGTCAACAAGGCATTCGAGTTGTTCATAGGGGTATTCCACTTGGTCAACAAGGTATGACTTAGTCAACAAGGCATTCGACTTGGTCAACAAGGCATTCGACTTGTTCAACAAGGCTTTCCATTTGGTCAACAAGGCATTCGACTTGTTCAACAAGGCTTTCCACTTGGTCAACAAGGCATTTGAGTTGTTCTAGAAGGCATTCCACTTGTTGAACAAGGCCTTTGACTTGGTCAACGAGGCATTTAAGTTGTTCAGTAAGGCATTCGACTTGTTCATCAAGGCATTCCACTTGGTCAACAAGGCATGACTTAGTCAACAAGGCATACTCAACAAGCCATTCGACTTGTACAACAAGGCATTACTTGGTCAACAAGCCATTTAACTTGTACAACAAGGCATTACTTGGTGAACAAGGCATTCGACTTGGTCAACAAGGCATTTTAGATGTTCAACAAGGCATTTTACGTGTTCAAAAGGGCATTCGACTTAGTCAACAAGACATTTTACTTGTTGAACAAGACATTCAACTTGTTCAACAATGCATTCTACTTGGCATTCGACTTGTTTAACAAGGCATTATACTTGGTGAACAAGGCATACGACTTGGTCAACAAGGAATTCGACTTGTTCAAGAAGGCATTCGACTTGGTCAACAAGGCATTCGACTTGGTCAACAAGGCTTTCGACTTGTTCAACAATGCATTACTTGGTCAATAAGGCATTCCACTTGGTCAACAAGGCATTCGACTTGTTCAACAAGGCATTTGAGTTGATCAGCAAGGTATTATACTTGTTCAAACAAGTATTTGACTTAGTAAACAAGGCATTCGACTTGTTCAACAAGGCTTTCCATTTGGTCAACAAGGCATTCGACTTGTTCAACAAGGCTTTCCACTTGGTCAACAAGGCATTTGAGTTGTTCTAGAAGGCATTCCACTTGTTCAACAATGCTTTTGACTTGGTCAACGAGGCATTTAAGTTGTTCAGTAAGGCATTCGACTTGTTCATCAAGGCATTCCACTTGGTCAACAAGGCATTCGAGTTGTTCAACAAGGGATTACTTGGTCAACACGGCATTCGACTTGTTCAACAAGGCATTTTACTTGTTCAAAAAGGCATTCGACTTAGTCAACAAGGCATACAAGGCATTCTACTTGTTGAACAAGGCACTCTACTAGTTGAATAAGGCATTCTCCTTGGTCAGCAACGCATTCGAATTGCTCAACAAGGCATTGGACTTGGTCAACAAGGCATTCCACTTGTTCAAAAACGCATTCGACTTGGTCAACAAGGCGTTTGAGTTGGTCAGCAAGGTATTATACTTGTTCAAAAAAGCATTTGACTTAGTAAACAAGGCATTCGACTTGTTCAACAAGGCTTTCCATTTGGTCAACAAGGCATTCGACTTGTTCAACAAGGCATTCGACTTGTTCAACAAGGCTTTCCACTTGGTCAACAAGGCATTTGAGTTGTTCTAGAAGGCATTCCACTTGTTCAACAAGGCTTTTGACTTGGTCAACGAGGCATTTAAGTTGTTCAGTAAGGCATTCGACTTGTTCATCAAGGCATTCCACTTGGTCAACAAGGCATGACTTAGTCAACAAGGCATAGTCAACAAGCCATTCGACTTGTTCAACAAGGCATTACTTGGTGAACAAGGCATTCGACTTGGTCAACAAGGCATTTTAGATGTTCAACAAGGCATTTTACGTGTTCAAAAGGGCATTCGAGTTAGTCAACAAGGCATTTTACTTATTGAACAAGACATTCAACTTGTTCAACAAGGCATTATACTTGGCATTCGACTTTTTTAACAAGGCATTTTACTTGTTGAACAAGACATTCAACTTGTTAAACTAGGCATTCAACTTGGTCAACAACAAATTCGACTTGTTTAACAAGGCATTATACTTGGTGAACAAGGCATACGAGTTGGTCAACAAGGAATTCGACTTGTTCAAGAAGGCATTCGACTTGGTCAACAAGGCATTCGAGTTGGTGAACAAGGCTTTCGACTTGTTCAACAATGCATTACTTGGTCAATAAGGCATTCCACTTGGTCAACAAGGCATTCGACTTGTTCAACAAGGCATTACTTGGCCAACAAGGCATTTGAGTTGTTCAACAAGGCATTTGGCTTGTTCAACAAGGCATTTTACTTGTTCAAACGGCATTCGACTTAGTCAATAAAGCATACAAGGCATTCTACTTGTTGAACAAGGCATTCAACTTGTTCAACAAGGCATTCTACTTGGTTAACAACGCATTCCACTTGTTCAACAAGGCATTTTACTGGACAACAAGGCATGATATTGTCAGCAAGACATTGGACTTGGTCAACAAGGCATTCCACTTGTTCAAAAAGCATCCGACTTGGTCAACAAGGCATTTGAGTTGTTAAACAAGGCATTATACTTGTTCAAAAGGGCATTCGACTTGGTCAAAAGGCATCCGACTTTGTCAACAAGCCATTCGACTTGGTCAACAACGCATTCAAGTTGTTCAACAATGGATTACTTGGTCAACACGGCATTTTACTTGTTCAAAAAGGCATTCAACTTAGTCAACAAGGCATTCTACTTGGCATTCTACTTATTGAACAAGGCATTCTACTTGGTCAGCAACGCATTCGACTTGCTCAACAAGGCATGACTTTGTCAGCAAGGCATTGGACTTGGTCAACATGGCATTCCACTTGTACAAAAACGCATTCGACTTGGTCACCAAGACATTTCAGTTGATCAACAAGGTATTATACTTGTTCAAAAAAGCATTTGACTTAGTAAACAAGGCATTCGACTTGTTCAACAAGGCTTTCCACTTGGTCAACAAGGCATTTGAGTTGTTCTAGAAGGCATTCCACTTGTTCAACAAGGCTTTTGACTTGGTCAACGAGGCATTTAAGTTGTTCAGTAAGGCATTCGACTTGTTCATCAAGGCATTCCACTTGGTCAACAAGGCATGACTTAGTCAACAAGCCATTCGACTTGTTCAACAAGGCATTACTTGGTCAACAAGCCATTTAACTTGTACAACAAGGCATTACTTGGTGAACAAGGCATTTGACTTGGTCAACAAGGCATTTTAGATGTTCAACAAGGCATTTTACGTGTTCAAAAGGGCATTCGACTTAGTCAACAAGGCATTTTACTTGTTGAACAAGATATTCAACTTGTTCAACAAGGCATTCTACTTGGCATTCGACTTGTTTAACAAGGCATTATACTTGGTGAACAAGGCATACGACTTGATCAACAAGGAATTCGACTTGTTCAAGAAGGCATTCGACTTGGTCAACAAGGCATTCGAGTTGGTGAACAAGGCTTTCGACTTGTTCAACAATGCATTACTTGGTCAATAAGGCATTCCACTTGGTCAACAAGGCATTCGACTTGTTCAACAAGGCATTTGAGTTGATTAGCAAGGTATTATACTTGTTCAAAAAAGCATTTGACTTAGTAAACAAGGCATTCGACTTGTTCAACACGGCTTTCCAGTTGGTCAACAAGGCATTCGACTTGTTCAACAAGGCTTTCCACTTGGTCAACAAGGCATTTGAGTTGTTCTAGAAGGCATTCCACTTGTTCAACAAGGCTTTTGACTTGGTCAACGAGGCATTTAAGTTGTTCAGTAAGGCATTCGTCTTGTTCATCAAGGCATTCCACTTGGTCAACAAGGCATAGTCAACAAGGCATAGTCAACAAGCCATTCGACTTGTTCAACAAGGCATTACTTGGTCAACAAGCCATTTAACTTGTACAACAAGGCATTACTTGATGAACAAGGCATTCGACTTGGTCAACAAGGCATTTTAGATGTTCAACAAGGAATTTTACGTGTTCAAAAGGGCATTCGACTTAGTCACAAGGCATTTTACTTGTTGAAGACATTCAACTTGTTCAACAAGGCATTCTACTTGGCATTCGACTTGTTTAACAAGGCATTATACTTGGTGAACAAGGCATACGACTTGGTCAACAAGGAATTCAACTTGTTCAAGAAGGCATTCGACTTGGTCAACAAGGCATTCGAGTTGGTGAACAAGGCTTTCGACTTGTTCAACAATGCATTACTTGGTCAATAAGGCATTCCACTTGGTCAACAAGGCATTCGACTTGTTCAACAAGGCATTTGAGTTGATTAGCAAGGTATTATACTTGTTCAAAAAAGCATTTGACTTAGTAAACAAGGCATTCGACTTGTTCAACACGGCTTTCCAGTTGGTCAACAAGGCATTCGACTTGTTCAACAAGGCTTTCCACTTGGTCAACAAGGCATTTGAGTTGTTCTAGAAGGCATTCCACTTGTTCAACAAGGCTTTTGACTTGGTCAACGAGGCATTTAAGTTGTTCAGTAAGGCATTCGTCTTGTTCATCAAGGCATTCCACTTGGTCAACAAGGCATAGTCAACAAGGCATAGTCAACAAGCCATTCGACTTGTTCAACAAGGCATTACTTGGTCAACAAGCCATTTAACTTGTACAACAAGGCATTACTTGATGAACAAGGCATTCGACTTGGTCAACAAGGCATTTTAGATGTTCAACAAGGAATTTTACGTGTTCAAAAGGGCATTCGACTTAGTCACAAGCCATTTTACTTGTTGAAGACATTCAACTTGTTCAACAAGGCATTCTACTTGGCATTCGACTTGTTTAACAAGGCATTATACTTGGTGAACAAGGCATACGACTTGGTCAACAAGGAATTCAACTTGTTCAAGAAGGCATTCGACTTGGTCAACAAGGCATTCGAGTTGGTGAACAAGGCTTTCGACTTGTTCAACAATGCATTACTTGGTCAATAAGGCATTCCACTTGGTCAACAAGGCATTCGACTTGTTCAACAAGGCATTTGAGTTGATTAGCAAGGTATTATACTTGTTCAAAAAAGCATTTGACTTAGTAAACAAGGCATTCGACTTGTTCAACACGGCTTTCCATTTGGTCAACAAGGCATTCGACTTGTTCAACAAGGCTTTCCACTTGGTCAACAAGGCATTTGAGTTGTTCTAGAAGGCATTCCACTTGTTCAACAAGGCTTTTGACTTGGTCAACGAGGCATTTAAGTTGTTCAGTAAGGCATTCGTCTTGTTCATCAAGGCATTCCACTTGGTCAACAAGGCATGACTTAGTCAACAAGGCATAGTCAACAAGGCATAGTCAACAAGCCATTCGACTTGTTCAACAAGGCATTACTTGGTCAACAAGCCATTTAACTTGTACAACAAGGCATTACTTGATGAACAAGGCATTCGACTTGGTCAACAAGGCATTTTACGTGTTCAAAAGGGCATTCGACTTAGACAACAAGGCATTTTACTTGTTGAACAAGACATTCAACTTGTTCAACAAGGCATTCTACTTGGCATTCGACTTGTTTAACAAGGCATTATACTTGGTGAACAAGGCATACGACTTGGTCAACAAGGAATTCGACTTGTTCAAGAAGGCATTCGACTTGGTCAACAAGGCATTCGACTTGGTGAACAAGGCTTTCGACTTGTTCAACAATGCATTACTTGGTCAATAAGGCATTCAACTTGGTCAACAAGGCATTCGACTTATTCAACAAGGCATGACTTGGCCAACAAGGCATGACTTGGCCAACAAGGCATTTGAGTTATTCAACAAGGCATTTGGCTTGTTCAACAAGGCATTTTACTTGTTCAAAGGGCATTCAACTTAGTCAATAAGGCATACAAGGCATTCTACTTGTTGAACAAGGCATTCAACTTGTTCAACAAGGCATTCTACTTGGTTAACAACGCATTCGACTTGTTCAACAAGGCATTTTACTGGACAACAAGGCATGATTTTGTCAGCAAGACATTGGACTTGGTCAACAAGGCATTCCACTTGTTCAAAAAGCATCCGACTTGGTCAACAAGGCATTTGAGTTGTTAAACAAGGCGTTATACTTGTTCAATAGGACATTCGACTTGGTCAAAAGGCATTCGACTTTGTCAACAAGCCATTCGACTTGGTCAACAAGGCATTCGAGTTGTTCAACAAGGGATTACTTGGTCAACACGGCATTCGACTTGTTCAACAAGGCATTTTACTTGTTCAAAAAGGCATTCGACTTAGTCAACAAGGCATACAAGGCATTCTACTTGTTGAACAAGGCACTCTACTAGTTGAATAAGGCATTCTCCTTGGTCAGCAACGCATTCGAATTGCTCAACAAGGCATTGGACTTGGTCAACAAGGCATTCCACTTGTTCAAAAACGCATTCGACTTGGTCAACAAGGCGTTTGAGTTGGTCAGCAAGGTATTATACTTGTTCAAAAAGCATTTGACTTAGTAAACAAGGCATTCGACTTGTTCAACAAGCTTTCCATTTGGTCAACAAGGCATTCGACTTTTCAACAAGGCATTCGACTTGTTCAACAAGGCTTTCCACTTGGTCAACAAGGCATTTGAGTTGTTCTAGAAGCATTCCACTTGTTCAACAAGGCTTTTGACTTGGTCAACGAGGCATTTAAGTAGTTCAGTAAGGCATTCGACTTGTTCATCAAGGCATTCCACTTGGTCAACAAGGCATGACTTAGTCAACAAGGCATAGTCCAAGCCATTCGACTTGTTCAACAAGGCATTACTTGGTGAACAAGGCATTCGACTGGTCAACAAGGCATTTTAGATGTTCAACAAGGCATTTTACGTGTTCAAAAGGGCATTCGAGTTAGTCAACAAGGCATTTTACTTATTGAACAAGACATTCAACTTGTTCAACAAGGCATTATACTTGGCATTCGACTTTTTTAACAAGGCATTATACTTGGTGAACAAGGCATACGACTTGGTCAACAAGGAATTCGACTTGTTCAAGAGGGCATTCGACTTGGTCAACAAGGCATTCGACTTGGTGAACAAGGCTTTCGACTTGTTCAACAATGCATTACTTGGTCAATAAGGCATGCCACTTGGTAAACAAGGCATTCGACTTGTTCAACAAGGCATGACTTGGCCAAGAAGGCATTTGAGTTGTTCAACAAGGAATTTGGCTTGTTCAACAAGGCATTTTTCTTGTTCAAAGGGCATTCGACTTAGTCAATAAGGCATACAAGGCATTCTACTTGTTGAACCAG